>OY755085.1:13494655-14094655 GCA_963576655.1 Gastrophysa polygoni
GGTAAATTATTATATAAAACGAGACCATCATAAAAAAGTGACTGTTTTGTTGATGTTTTTTTTCACCGATGCGACATAAATATCAGAAGCCGTTCTCGTGTTATGATCATGGGCTCCATTAACAAACTCAATTTTATCAGTCATATACTTCGGATGCATTTCATGTCCGATTTTGAAGATAAATAATACAATATTGTAGACTAATCTTTGATTGATACTCATGAACTGTAAACATTCTAACATCGAATTCATTGCGGTTTACCTGATGTCCACCTTCAAAATAATTCTAATAGCTCCATTCTGTTGTTTCTGTAATTCGATTTTGTCTCTTTCATCACAATAATATACAATATAGTAGGGCAATATTCGAAGAGAGGAGCTATAATGGTTTTACATACTGTTACTCTGGCAAACAATGATAAGCTGTTGCTAATTCTATAAAAGTAATTTATCCTCTTGCTAATTTTATCAAGTACATACCTGATATGTTTGCTAAACTTTAATTTTCCAGATATTTGCATTCTGAAACATATTCTAATTCTTGTTTTTTCAGTGTTCACAAACAAGAAGTTATCCTCTAACCATTTTTCAAATTTGATTAGCTCGTTTTGCATCTTATCGTCCACTTCATCTAATGAATTTCCAGATACTGAAATAAACATGTCATCTGCAAATAAGTTTACAATCGTTCTCTCATCGAAGCTATGTATAATATCATTATTGTATGTGATGACTAAAATTGGGCGCAGCACGGACCCTTGTGGTACTGCACATTGAACTTTTCGCTTATGTGACACATATTTATCAATTTGTTGATATCTTCCATTCAGATAATCTTCGAACCATTCAAGTGCTTCATTCATTACTCTATATTTCTTAAGTTTCTCTATCATAGTTCTCCTATTGATGGTCTCGAACACAATTTTATTCTGTTCAATCTGTTCCTTCCACTCTGTAATTACCAACTACATAGATGTCTCACATGAATTTCTATCACGGAAACCTGATTGGTTTTCTATAAGTACGGTGTTTTCCATAAGATGTTTCAAGAATTGTTTTTTATATGTATCTCCATTATTTTTTGTGGTCACAGCAAAGTATTGATAGGTCTGTATTCGTCAAATTTCTTTGAATTATTCCTCTGGAATTGGGATAATTATTGCATTTTTCTATCTACTGGGTTCTATAGACTTCCTCTTTTGATTGATTCATGACTTTAATGATTTCATTTCTCCACTTATTTTCACCCGCTATTATAACTCCCATTTCCATGATATCTGCAGAGCTTTCCTTTTTTATCTCACGAATAATATTATCAAAATCAACAATATTCATTTCAGTAAATCTAGTCAGTAATTGCATGTCATCTTGTAAATCTGTTATAGTAATTATGTGTTGGTTTCTGTTTATTCCCACTATATTTGATACCAATGAAGTATGTATTGAACTTTTCTGCAACATCATTTTATTTTCGTTATGTTCTCATCATCAAAGTAAATGTTTGTAACTGTTTGATTCTTTATTTTTCAACTATCAATGAATCCTTTGTAGTATTCATATTTTACACTAATTTACAGGTGCAATTTCATCAAGGTATTCAAAACATTTTTATGAAGTCTCTCTAATAACAGTTCAATGTCCTCCATGTATCAAGTCGCATTCACGTTCTTTGGAAACTCATTTTCTAACATTATTTCATCGTCCATGAAATCATCTATCTGACTTGAAATGTTAATGCTGGAGCTTGGTGACCTATTTATAATAACATATAGAATCTCTCTCAATTTTTATTGCCATGATCAATAAATCTTTTCAAAAACTAACATTTTAAACTACATCGAATTGAATATCATTTCGTATATAACAAACTACAACTCCTGTATGTTCTACTTACTAAGTTACACCTGAGAGTTATATATCCATTTATGTCTATTTCACTATCTTCAATATCGTTAGTAATACATACCTTTCTATGATATCATTTTTGTTCAGTTCTGTTCTCACAAATATTCTGATTTCTTATATTTTTGGTAATAAACTCAATATTCAAGCACATAATATTCAATTATTACTCCTTTACACAGCTCTATAAATTGTTTCATCTTTTATTATTGTTCTACCATTAGCAACCATGAACATTTTCTATCCCAGACAGTGTGTCTAATATCTAAACAATGTGTTATACTCAGTATTTTCTCGAATACAATTTATACATTTTTGTTGTTCTTCCTTACAATTTTTCTGTTCATGAGGGCCACTACATTTTGGGCATGCTATACTTAAAGTACAGTCTAGAGCTATATGATGAAACCTGAACACTCGAAAAAATTTTTTCACACTCGAGAATTCATATATACGACACTCATATAGACTGACATTCACTTTACCTCTCTTTATTAATTGATTGTATGATCTCATATCTACTTCTATCAAAATATTATATTTATTATTAATTTTCTCTTTAGAGCTATGGATAATATTCAACATAAAATGTTTTTCTGTCTAAACTTATTCTGCAAGATTAACTTTTCCATTAGATCCTCCTCATCTTTTCCTATGTGTTTTGGTATATTTACAATCTTCAGCTTTGGTATTGTTTTTTCAGGATCGGACACTACAAATTCTGCTCCTAATGATTTTTGTATTTCTTCTTTCATCTGATGATTGTTTTGATCATTACATTTTAATATAAGGCCTCCATCTTTCAAGTTCCTACCCATACTTATATTTGTTCTCAGTACGATAGGATTCATTTTCTTAATAACATCTTTTTTCACTACATCATGGTCGGTTTTTTCACCTGGTTTCACTATTAATACCTCTTCTTTCTTTGTTACTGCTTCACTATAACTCACAACTTGACTACTATTTGGTGTATTTTGTTTGTTTGACACATCCCTCAAGAAATTTGATATGTCTTCCTCCAACCTGAATACACCGATTCAAACGTCGCACATGATTTTGGCGGACTTGACTAAAAATTTGATCCTCGTTTTGAATTATTTCAAATGCTGCTGTAATTCGTCCAATCAAGTCTTGCTCTGTTTCTACTGGAGTTTCATAGACCAAAGAAATAGAATAGAAATGAAATAGAAATAGATTTATTCAGGACGATATCCATATTACAAGTCATCGACGTTTTTTTTAATGCAACACCCTATATAAAACTTTGAATTGAATTATTGAGAAAAAGTAAAATTAGTTCAGTTAGAGTATGAATAAACAGAGAACGTACCTATATGTTCAATAGATTATGATACATATTAACAGTTGAAACTATACTGATTATCATAAGTGCGTGATCATAAAAACTAAAACATATATATATATTTAAGAAAACATTTTCACAAGAAGCCACCTCAGCAGTGCTTGAGTTGTGGAACATTCTTCTACAAGATATCAATATATTGCTTAGAAAATAGTAAATTACAAAAACTATAAGTACCTTAACTTAATCTATAAGAGTACGAAGAAAGAGAAAAAAAAAACAATTGTTATCCTTGAAATGAAGATGAGTTATTATTAATTATCCAGAATTTTCAGAAATGGTTGAGGGTGAGTATTCAAATATTTTTTTATGTGTTTTTTCCGGAGATTTGTATTTCTGATGTTCTTTATGTCAGCAGGGAGCAGATTATAAAGTTTCGGTCCATAAAACGTTATGAATTTTTGATTCTGGGTGAGTCTGAAACAAGGAATAGAAAGGACTTGCAAGGCAGTTCTACGAGTTCAATAAACATGAGTAAGAATCATTTGAGGCATAATCGTCATCCATATAAGCGATTGATAAATATATAATTTTTGTAAATACTTCTGACTCTTCAAATGAAAGTTTTGTAGAGAAAAGTTTGTTTTTTTTGAGAATTATTTTAAGTAGAGTGTTTTGTATAACCTCCAGATTGTGCACTGCTGATTTGAATGTTCCACCCCAAACAATGAGACAATAACGCAATAGGGACTCAGCTAGGGAATTAAAAACCATTAACAACATTTTTTTATTCAGAATATTCCTTAGCTGGTAGAATTTATAAATCAATTTCCGTAGTCTTTTAACTGTGTAGCTGATATGTTCATCCCATCGTAGATGTTGATCTACGAAAACTCCTAAGTATTTAATAGATTTTGTCATCATAATTGTTTGACAAGAGCATTGAAGAATATCCGGGCAATCATATGCATGGAGTGGTAAATTGTTTGGAATGTCACGGTCTCTAGAAGTGGAGGAAAATGCAATGAATTTTGTTTTAGAAATATTGAGACTTAGCAGACTATTACTGAGCCAGTTATATATTAATTTCAACCCGCATTCCGCGTTTTGATATGCTTCTGCCCATGTATTTCCAGCAAATATAAATGCTGTGTCATCAGCATAAGATATCAATTTGCCTTCGAAGTTATTTATCGAGAATAATTCATTGAGGTTCAGAATAAATAGTATCGGTCCCAATACTGTCCCCTGTGGAACACCCATTGTTACAGGTAATGGGTTACTTAGGGTTTTATTTATTTTAACAACCTGTTTTCTGTTGGTCAGATAGTCTTTCAACAAATCTAAAGCAATACCTCTGATTCCAATAAATTCCAGGCGTTCAAACAAAGACTTTAGTACTGCAACTCTTGTTGGTTATTTAAGTACTCACTAATTTTGAGGTTTCAACAGAAGTGCATGATGTTGGTAATATATCGGATCACTCGGTAATTTCGATTGTTTTCGCAGGGAAAAATTGAATTTCTTCAATTAATAAGTCAAAAGAATGAAGGAATCCATGTGTTGCCAATATGAATAAAATGAACCTTGAATTAATATCATGTAACTTTTTATTGGATCGTGTAGATGTGGATATATTTTATGAAGATTTAAAAAACAAATGTGAACAAACTGTCAACATGATGGCACCAGAAAAATCGTTTCGATTTTAAGAAAATAGTATCACATGGTATGATTCAGAACTAAAAATGAAAGGAAGAGAAAGAGATTCAGCGTATAAATTATGAAAAAATTGTAAAATTAAGAGAGATTGGGAGGCATAATAGATTTTGAGAAATGAATATGTGAGCTTATTAAGAAAAAAAGAAAAAGAATGTTATCATGACAAATACTGTCTGTAAGTTCTTCGAGGAGGTGGTACATTCATTTTTCAGCTTTTCATGGGATTTTCTCTCCTCGTTTCTAAAAAATAGAGTAGAAGTTATTAAAAATTATTGCAATATATTTGTAGTAAGGACAGATTTAGGATCTGCCCCAAAATGTCACTGCGCTTGTAATTAAACCTTTAGATACCTAAAAGAGAAATTCTCCATTGGTCAGTGACACCTTGTTTTTGAAAAAAAAATTTGGAAATACAAATATATTTAAGAAGAATAAAACCTCTACTTATCTTTGTGGACGTTTCGAGAACGAATCTGCTCCCGTTCTCAACACAATCAAAATATTTTTCTCTTCGTAAATTTTTTCAATGTTTTCGATTTTGACCCTGAAAAGTGACAAATTCAGCAGATTAGTTCCCGAAACGTCCACAAAGATAAGTAGAGGTTTTATTCTTATTAAATATATTTGTATTTCCAAATTTTTTTTTTCAAACAAGGTGTCACTGACCAATAAAGAATTTCTCTTTTAGGTATCTAAAGGTTTAATTTCAAGCGCAGTGACATTTTGGGGCAGATCCTAAATCTGTCCTTACTACAAATAAATTGCAATAATTTTTAATAACTTCTACTCTATTTTTTAGAAACGAGGAGAGAAAATCCTATAGAAAGCTGAAAAATGAATTATCATGACAAAATTGATATGAATAAAAATAATCCCTATGTAATGTGGAGAACCTCAAGAACCTTAGTGCGTACAAAATCTTATGAATCATGTTTTATAAATGGTATTCATTTTAGGATTTGAAAACAACCTTGAGGGTAGTGAGAAAGGATGAAGAAATTGCTGAATATTTCAATCATCATTATGTAGACAGCATTAGGGATATAATAAATACTATAGAGAATGTCTCTATTGATGACTGACAAGGAACCGATATTGAAAGTAGATTACTCGAATTCAAACAAATCGAAGGACCTCACAGAAATAATAAATTCTATAGATAACAAGTCATCTAGGGGAATGATGGATAGTTAATTCATCAAACAAACATATGGTGTGATTGGTCATGTTCTATTGCATCTAATCAATATTTCACTGAGGTATGGAAGATTCCCCAACCAACTGAAGACAAGTGTACTTGTACCTATACAAAAAGTTTCGAATACGAATAAATCATGATAATTCCGTCAAATTAACACCCTACCCAGCGCTGAAGAACTACTTGAACTCGTGGTGTACACGAACTCGTGGTGTACACGCAATCGTCAGACTATCTGACTGCGGATAAAATATTAATAACAAATCAATCGGGTTTCAGACAAAATCACTCATGCGAAACAGTTTTCCAGTTGGCAATTTCAAAATGGAATAATCGATGAAGGTGAGTACATTGTAGCTGTACTTCTGGACTTGAAGAGAGCATTTGAAACAATTGACCGCACCATTAAAAGAATGAAAAAAGTTGGCATTGTTGGTATAGATTACTTGAGTGAACGGAAACAAATGACTAAAATTGATGAAGTTTCAGCTCCACCCATCGCAAATGATTATGGGGTACCTCAAGGGAGTGTAATGGGGCCACTTTTGTTTCCAATCTACATTAACGATATAAATCAGTTCCACTCCTGTGATTTTGTCAATCTCTTCGCAGATGATACTCTGCTGTCAATTTCTAGTAACAACTTGGATGATGCCATAAACAACATGATTAACTCACTGCAGCAGATTCACATTCACTTTATAAACTTAAACTTGGCAATGATCCTTACAACCTCATACAGATATAAAAATTTCAACCTCAATCATCATAATATAACTATTGACAGTAGCCAAATTGAATTTGTCACCAAGTTCAAATATCTAGGATTCATGTTGGAAAATATCTTATCATTTGCAGATCACTTTGACTATATGCCCAAAAAAATTGCAAAAAGATATACTTCTTTGCAAGAATTTATCAGCGATTGTCAACGCATTCAAGAATAACAGTATACAATTCTATGATACAATCAAACTTCGATTATTGTGCAAGTATCCTGTATTATAAGTATCAGCACTACAAAAATTCCAGAATCGTGGAATGTGTATCATCCTCAGGTGTAATCGTCTGACCAATATATCCCTGCGTTCAATGATAATTATTTATGAAATATTGAATAGTCAACTACCTGCATATTTCCAGGAATTCACTACATACAATTCTACTATACATGATTATTATATAAGAGGTAACAATTATCTCCACATACCAAGACAGAGTATGTTCTCTTCTAGGAAATCACTTTTTTATAAAGGCATCAATGAGTTCAATAAATTACCAACCTCAATCAAAGAATCGAAATCAGTGAATGAACTTAAGAATATCTTAATTTCAAATGTTGAAACTGATTCATAATATTATGCTGGGAAATGATCCTATCTGTTATATTATCTATGTATCTATTATTATATATTTTTTGATTATCTCATATATTGTAACTAGGGAAATGTAATGTACACTCATGTATGTTTGTACTTATTATCTGTCTATTCGATTATCATTGCATATTATTATACTGCCATTGTGATGATTGTTTTATTCAACCTTGAAGTTTTTTTATTCAGTCATTCATTTATTTCTAGTATTAAGCTTGAAGAAATGATCATTGTATTGTATGGTCATCGGAAACTAAACATCCATTCTATAGGATTGAAAAAAAAATTATCAAATTCATATGGGGTATTCCATTATTCCAAGTAACAAAGTTGTTACTAGGTTTCTGATGCAAGCAGCAACACTTTATTGATGAACATGCTTTAGAGAATGAACAGAATGATACAAATTTTCATTTTTTTCACGGATGATGTATTTTCGTTTTCAATATACTTTGAAATTACTTGAAACTTTTAGAAATGATTTGCCGACTTGCCCAAGTTCGGCTTATCTCGTTGGTCCTCACTCTTGTGGGCAATTCCTGCACTCGAATGTTTTTATACGGATGATTTGGTTCTCATTTTACTGAACTAATTCACATGTTCGGTGATAGATGATTGGCAGCAGATGAACTTTTTCTGTTTGTGGTTATCGATCTGGAGCCGCATTATGTCGAATTCTTTTAGTTCCAGTTCCTTCTCTCGATGGCATGAGAGATTATTTCTGGAAGAGACATATACCTCCTCTGAAAATGAAACGGCCAAGTCTGAATATCGTCAAGTGAACACAAACGTCCTTATTTCAAATGGAACACCCTGTATTTTATTCCATTCTTGAAATCTTCGTACTATTTTGAAGAAAATCGTATAAGTCCCTAGAGTAATTTTCGGCCGTTTTCGAATTATTATGATTTTTGTGGAAAATTTTGAGTTTGTTCTGTTGAGTTATTGTGTTTGAAATTCTTGTTTATATCACTTTTGCAACTGTTTGGCCAATCCTGTGCCAATGAAATCAATCAATCATGCAATTCAAATTCTCATAACGTTTTTTAAAAGAAACCCTTATAACACGAAATTCTTCGGAGTTAGGTATAGGAATATCAGTTGGAGCAGAATTCAATCTTGTGTTCAGTTATCTGATGATAAACAGGGCGTATGAATAAAAAAAAAATGACTCTGAGAGCTTTCGAAAACCTCCAAATGACATGACATTTGGTGAAATTTCTAATCTTACCTCAGAGATTATCATGAATACTAGCTCTGTAGAGATTTGAATGATTCAACTTCAATAATTTCAAAGACAAGCATTCCTCATGATACGAGTGCGATTTCAAAATTTTCCACAAAAATCGTAATAATTCGAAAACGGTCGAAAATTATTATATTGACAATTTATTTTCGAGTCTTCCAAAATGATATGTAGATTTAAAAAATGTAATGGAATACAGGGTGCTATTTTCAAAATGGATGTTTGTTTCCACTTCCAGTTTAACCGATGAGAGTGCTACTCCCGTGGCGATAATTCATATCGATTGTTCATGATGTTGACTTATATGACGTTCCAAATTTTCATTCGAATGGAACCATCGAAAACTTCTATTCAACTGGTGACGTGATGAATCCTGTATAGAAAAAGAACAATTCTTGAACTTGAATGTTCTAATGTAGGAACTACATAGTACTACGACTTCGCCGTAGTATCGCTGTGGTGTCTGTCTTCTAAGACGCGGTTCAGAAGTCAGAGAACGCTCATGGAAACGTACTTCTCCAAAATACATTAAAGATGGTGCTAATTAGTGACTGAACTCGTCGCTCACATCCTCAAGCCGCTCGCTATCAAATATCTAGCGGAAACCGGTTTCAGGTGTCCAATAAAATTGGGCCCCACGAACTATATGATTGGAATCATCTCCAACATCAGTTAGCAACCGGTCGTCAACCCACAATCACTCCCTAGAGTCGTAAGGGGCTCTAGGGGCACCTGGCGACAAGAGAGTAGCTGGAAACAGCTCAGTAGGATATGTGACTCAGTCACAAGTTGCAGAAGTGGTCCCATCGACTGCCTGCAACAACCCGGGGCGGCATTTTTGTCCCTAGGGGTGCCGTCCAAGGGTTGATTACAGGTACTTACTGGTGCTCCGATCATGTAGGCCGTGGAATATAATCCAAACATAAATCGTTCCATATCATGAATGAAGTATTCATCGGTATGGCATTCAACAGTTTTGATCTCATTCTCTGTGAATCATATAGGTCGAGGGCACTTACGGTGGCTGTTTTGTCATACGACGTAATTGTTACGTAATTATTATAGTAACATCCACTTTTCGTATTGAGTATATCAAAAGTTAAGACAGGATGTGAGCTGTTTAGATCAATAATGAATAGTTTTGACACGAAAAAAACCTAGTTGAAAAATCTCGATTTTTCTCATGTCATCGTTAGACCCCAAGTGTGGTGTATCGATGAAATCAGATCTTCAGTGAGAATTCATAAATGTAATGAAATACAGGGTGTTCCATTTGAAATAAGAAAGTTTGTATTGGTCACCGTCACATGACACACTCTATATAGTTTAATTTTTTTGAAAGAAATGCGTATTCAAAAATACAAATCGACGTGTCTAAGCGTTTTTCCCAACACACCCTCATTTATTTGTTGTCGAAGTTATTCCATTTGGCTGTTCCACACTGTATATGAAGGAAAACAAATAGGGCCGATTTGAAAAATCTAGGCAAATTTCATGTATAATGGTCCTATACCTAAGAGTAGCTGTTTTCGTCATATTTTGAATTTTATGTCGAATATGACGTTTGCAGGCCTTTTTTTTATCTGTGGACAACACGAAAGGGAAACCTATGATGTTCGAGGAACATCGTGTTAGCCAGCGGTGGAATTTTGGGAGAGTAGGAAGGTGTTGGAATTTTTCTTGAAAGTTTGGAGGTTGTAAGCATCAGGAAAGACTTCACTAGGCAAAGAATTCCACGACTTTGCCGTTCTATTGAGGAATGATGCTTGGTATAGCGATGTTCGACAGGTCTCGAGCCTGACAGTGTAGGAGTGACCAGCTTGAGCTCATCTGGTTTGTCTACTAGGAATCGCACGTGGTGGCATTATAGAAGATATCTCCGTTGAGCACCGACCATGAAAGTACCTATAAACAAGGCATAGATCGCCGACCTTTCTACGATGATCTAGAGATGTCAATGATTTGGTGAGTGTTGATCATAACTCAACTCCGATTGGGGTTGGTTGCCTTACAGGAGGAGATCTAACTTATTACTGTCTATATTTGATAATGAATGAATACAGGGTGATCAGGAACTGATCTGCGATCAGAAACAGAAAAGATAAAATTACTTTTATAATTCCATTGCAGCATCAAAAATGAGGGTGAGTTTGTTTTGAGATTGTGTATAGCAAAAATTTGTAGTTTTCGAAATGATGGGTCAGAAAGTCGCGTATTATTGAGTTTAGTAGTTTCTCAGATGGCCATGGCCCGCCCCGTTGTGTTAGAAACAATCAAGTGTCACGGAATCAAGTATCACGCGGCATGATTGTAAACAATCATGCCCTCGTTCGAATCATCCAAATTAATAATATTACTGGAATTCATTTCATAGCAAGGAATTTCCATTCATAAAAAAATATTGAGAGAGAAGTACGAGCTTTTATTCGAAGGCCAAGGGCAGTGGAACCCTACCCTTGAGTAGTTCGAGTCTCATTGGGTCCAAGGATGCAGAGCAACAACAATAGTGTGCCAAATTTAAATGAAAAAATGTCTCTAAATATCATTATAACTTTGAAAGCAACTACTTCTATATTCGTGAGTTTTCAAAAAAATCTTGTAGAAACAAGTCTTATACAAATAGGCACGCCCTTGATTTTCGCACTCAATTCTGGATTATTTATACTATTATGTTTTGATTATCTTCCACCGGCCACAATACCGAAGCATCAGAAAGTCCTGCAGTCGGCCCGGCATCCCTAGCGACCAGAACTGGCGCTCCGGTTGCTGCAAGAGGTCGAGAGGAAGACCCGATCACTTCTGGAACAGCACCGAGCTAAGGCCTTAGAGTCCTCAGAGCAGCACCGTCAGTGTCCCAGCAGCCCCTTACGACTGAAGAGAATGATCAACGGCTGTCGACCGATGGCTTTGCTGATGTTGGTTGGTACACGCTCTCCAAGTAATGTGGTCAGTGGGGTCCAATTTTATTGGACGAATGTGACCGATTGTCGCTAGATATTTGATGGCCAGCCACCTAAGGATGTCCGCGAGATGTGCTTTTACATAGGAGCACCATCTTATTCACCAGTATAATACTAATGATAGTACTGCCAGGTCAACGATACACATCATGACCTGGAAGAGAAATCTTGCATCAACTGAGATTTCTTCACGATCTGAGTATAACGACATTTCGATGTGTTTCTTCACACAAATTGAAACTTATTTTCACAGATTTTTCGAATTTTCTCTCCTCGTTTCTAATAAATAACAGAAATCGAAATCATATTAATTATTTCAATATATTTCTAGTAAGGACAGATTCACGATCTGCCTAAAAATGTCACTGTGCTAGAAAATGTAACCTTCAGATACCTAAAAGAGAAATTATCTATTTGTCAGTGATACCTCATTTTGAATAGATGACAACTATATTCAACAAATATCAAAACTTTTACTCACTTCAGTGGTGGACGTTTCAGGAACGAATCAGCTCCCGTTTCGTCTTTCGACACTCAACAGTGACAAGTTGTTAGACATAAATAGTTTTTCGGTTACCTGGAGTTCATTTATTATTCGACCTTGATTATTGTTTCCATATTCGTTGTTGAAAAGTAGATGTCAAGTTCTATCCATATCAATTGAACAAGAAGCAATATCATTGTCTCGGCGCGTTCAGAAGATCTCAAGAAGATTCTTTGATGTTTCTTTTTTGTTTTTCCTCATTATCTTATTACTCCATCGGCTATATGTTGTCCATATTCTTTAGGGACAAGTTCAGCTCATTTCAACTTATTATACTTTCGTTGATATACCTATTGTTCTTATATTCTTCCATCCCTACTGATAGAGGTCTCCTATAGTTTCACCTGGTTAGTATTTTCCACAAACACATGGTATACTGTAAATACAATTTCTATATGATTGTTCTCCATTTCTTGGTTTCGTATGAGTTAGAATTGATATCACTTTATCTTCAGTAGATATTCCGGGAATGTATGAGATCCATCAAAAATCGTATTCATTTGTACGCGTTTGAGCATTTTATTCTTCGGCTTCTGTGTAGGATTTCGTCTTCTCGTTTCTCAAAAATGAAATAGAAGTTATTGATATTCATCTCAATATACCTATTTGAAGGACAGATTTGTGATCTGCTCCAAAATGTCACTGCGGTTGCAAAGAAACCTCTAGATACCTAAAAGAGAAATAAACTTACCAACGATCTTCAATGGTGTTCCACAAGGTAGTGTCCTTGGGCCACAACTGTTCTTGATTTATATCAATGACTTGCCAAAACTGACAACGTTCACAATGCTATTCGCCGATGACACTTCCTTCGCCGTTTGGAAAAACAATAATGAAGAATCATCGGAACTAGAAAAGCGAGTTATTCAGGAAGCTACAGACTGGTTCAATGCGAATAGCCTATGTGTGAATGAAAGCAAGACCCAAACTGTCATGTTCTCTCTGTCTAACAATCCCTCAGATAATGTGAAATGTCTTGGAATAACTATTGATTCAAAGCTAACTTGGAAACCTCATATTGACAAACTAGCCAAAAATCTATCATGCAAGGTCTATGCAATCAGGCAGATAAAAAATAAAGTCGGTAATGAAGCTGCCCTTACCGCTTATCATGCAATGTTTCACAGTTCTTCAACTTACGGATTGATGAATTGGGGCACATCTATTCATATCTCAAGAATTCACCGTTTATCCATGATCATAATATTTCAACTGTGATTTACATTTATATTACTGACTTGTCATAACACTAAGATATAATCATTTGACCAATAAAAAATCTAATCTCATCTAATTCTCTATTTGTCAGTGACACCTTGTTTTCCAAAAAAAATTGGAAACGAATATATATTTTAAATAAAAACAAAACTTCTACTCAGCTTAGTGTACGTTTCGGGAACAAATCTGCTACCGTTTTCAACAAATTCGAATATTTTATCTTCTTAAAATTGTATATGCTGAGTTGTTTTTACAGAGTGATAGTTCGACAGACAATCTGGTTACGAGGTATTTTTCATCATTTGATTTTGAATTTGTCATCTTCATATTCAGTTTTGAGAAAGGGATTCCAAGTTCTATTTAATATTAACTGAACAAGAAGCAATATTATTGTCCCCGTTTCAATTTATAATAACTTCTTTTTAATTTTTCAGGAACGAGGAGAAAAAATCCCACACAAAAGCCGAAAAATAAATGTACCACCTCCTAAAATGAATTACAAATAACTCCAGGATTGATATTCTATGTTACCTATTCAGCTTCATATTCTGTTGATGAAGGTGTCGAGCATGGAAATACGCACTGTGATTCATTGACACATAGATAAGCTGACAACATTGCAATAAACTCATATAGACAATTTAGTTTGCAGTTTACATTTTCCTAAAGACTGATTTGTTAACGCAGCTCGAAATTGCCATCATAAGTTGTTGACAAAATGATTATCAGCATAGGCTGATCGTTCCAAATTCCACACTCGTGATTATCTCCGTCATTTTCGCTCAAATTTAAACCAAAAAGGATCAGGCAACGTAAAAACCGCTGGAGGATTAAAGTCTGTGATAAAAATTCGTGAACGGGGTTTTAACAATAGTTTCGAGCGAGAGAACCGAATTAGCCTGTATATCATCACGTCAATTGCTTTGGTGATCAAGTGTCACTTTATATTTTTTCGAGAATTGAATTATAAAGCAATCCATAGATGAAATATAGGATGATTATTCTTCAAAAGTGAGTTCAATGTCCTTGACTTTTTCATTCCATACCTTATAATGATTAATACTCCAGGAGTTTTTGCATTGGTTTCATCCCATATGCCTGTATTAAATTCGAGCAAAAATAATGCCGAAGAACTTGAAACGATATACACTCGAATCAATCGACTGAATTCATTGAGAACTTCGAGTAAATATACTTCAAGATTGAGTAATTGCAAGTGCGAAAGCACTTTGCAATTTGGAATCAAACATTTTCGCAGGCAATAAAACTCTTCAATAACCTATTTTCATTTTATCATCCATGTGAAAAAATTTCATATGAATGTTGTTCTTCATATTGTCACGAAATGGAATTTTCCAAATTTCATTCTTGATATAGTAAGAACAATTATTGCATTGCCATATCATTGAATTCCAAACATAATCCACGTACCAAGAGGAGCTTTTGAGTTCTTGGTCCCGTGAGTGGAAAGTTGCCTCAAGCAACGGTGATGTCCCAATTACTATCACAATCATGATTCAATGCACTGAGGCCCTTTTCAGACACACCGGTTTTAATTGGCCGGACGTTTTCAATAGAATTGCTAGGAGTAATTTCTGTAACCGAAATTTAAATTTATACACCATTGCAGTTGAAAACGGACTGATACATGAAACGAACGTTGAGTGTGAGACAACCAATGCATTTGTTTACACCACTACGGGGAAAAAACCGGCCAGATATTTTTCCGTAGTGGCAGCGACGGACGACACCCGGGAGCCGGCCGGTAGCATGCCGGCGCCGGTGTGTATGAAAAACGCTATTATTACTTCAAGAACAACACTACAATTTTGAAAACCGTCCGGAGAGCGTCCGGCCGGCCGTAACCGGTGTGTCTGAAAACGGCCTAACGGTAGGCCGACTCTGACCTACGTGAATCGCTTACCGTTTCCTTTCCCCTCAGGCTCCTCGGACACCGTTCCGTGCTCGGACTGATACACTGTGTATTTTTGATTTTTAATAATTTGTATTTGCTTCGTTCTCAATGAGTCTTGGAATTGTCTTCGATTCGTCAAAAATCGCAACTACAATAACATAAAAGCCACATCTGTGACAATATACAAGATTGTGCATTTATTATACATTGAACTATTCGAACTGTGAAGAAAACATGTACAATTAATAATGAGAGTCTTGAAATAATATTCTGATACATCTGTGATTTCTTCAACTTGGTTTTGTTGAACGTCATCATCATATCGAATTCCATTGAAGTGAACTCTTCGAATGAATGCACTGTTAATGGAAACAACGTTGCTTCGCATGTGAGTGGTTTCCACATGGGACGAAATTCTTGAGCTTAGGCTAGTAGGCCATAAGCGACGTCAATCCGTCAGCATGATTCTTCTGTTTTGGCATGAATGATACATATGTTGAACTAAGAAGATCCTAAATAAGCATGCATCTGAGAGTGACGATATTATTTTTGATTGGCTAGAGCTACTATGCGACAACCAATTTTTCTACAATCCGTAGAATCTCGTACGGTTCACTCAGTGGTAATTTGTGAATAATTTGATGATTATTTTTTATCTGTTGACGACACGAAAGGGAAACCTATAATGTTTGAGGAACATCGTGTTAGCCAGCAGTGGAATTTTGGGAGAGAAGAAAGGTGTTGGAATTTTTCTCAAAAGTTTGGAGGTTGTGAGCATTAGGAAATACTTCACTAGGCAAAAAATTCCACGACTTTGTCGTTCTATTGATGATACTAGCCTGAACAGGAAATAAATCAAAGATATCATTATGAGAATGATCACTGCTATATTCGCAGACTATGATATGGTGTGTGATTTTTGCTTCTCAGTTTTCAATATTCTTCCTGCTCTATTGACGTGTTTTGCATTATTGAAAATTTTGTATGAAAAGCTTATACAGGGTGTCCTTAAAAGGTCTTCACAAAAAGCTACCACATATTCTTCAGACCAAAACAATTCGATACAAGCAAACTTACCTCAGTAAAAAGTTGCTTAGTTTGGGCGCTAGACGGCTCTGAAGTTGAAATTTTCAAATCGATTTTGCTTCATAACTTTTGAACGGCTCATGAGATTTTTTTCAAATTTGGTACGTTGGCATAGACTCATCGGGCAATGAAACTCATATCATAATCATAATGAATATCATTCCATGGGCGTAGAACTTGATTTTTTCAGTAAATAAACATCTAAAACTCCTACGCCAATGGAAAAAAATTAGTTTCAATATGAAATCTAAATTATTCAACTCATTCACTACAAAAAAGGTACTCTTGACAAAAGTCGATTCCTTTCATGGTTTCGACAAAATTTTAATTTTAGTGATTTAGAGCATAATTAATAATAAAACGATTAACAGATATTTCATAAAAATTGTTCAAAATGTTCACCATTTTCACGTATACAAAGATTTATACGACGCAAAAAGTTGAAATGTACTCTTTGCATAACTTCTTCATCGCCTGTAAGATTATTCGTCGCCTGTTGGATACGTTGCCATAATTGTTCTACAGTATTCACAGGGGTCTTGTAAACCGTAGACTTGAGATAACCCCATACAAAATAATCCATCGGTGTTAAGTCTGGAGAACGTGGTGGCCAATTCACGGGTGCATCATTACCTCTACCTATCCATCTGTCTGGGTACTGTTGGTTTAAAAAATTCCTAACATCCACCGAAAAATGTGGTGGAGCTCCATCGTGCATAAACCACATATCTACCCGATGTTGGAGTGGTAAATCTTCCAACATATTTGGCAACGTATTTCGTAGATGTTGTAAATACATGTCTCCTGTTAATCTTTGTGGAAGTATGACAGGACCAATTATAAAATTTCCTATTATTCCAGCCCAAACGTTGATTTTGAATTCGTGTTGAAAATGGTTTATTTTAATGGAATGAGGATTTTCAATTGCATAAACGTGTTCATTATGAAAATTAGTTATTCCTCTTCTCGTGAAACAGGCTTCATCAGTGAACAAAATATTCTTTCCAAAGTTCAGATTCATTTCTCTTTGCAAATTAATGAACCTACAAAACATCAGACGACTTTGTGAATCATGGATTAATAAATCTTGAACTGGCGTCTTGTGGTATGGGTATAATAATTGTTCTCTTAGTACTTCATGAACGGCATTCCTAGAAACTTCTAGTTCATTACTTATCCGTCTAGTACTCAATTCTGGATTTTCTTCAATACGGTCTAAAATTTCTACTTCGACTTCGGGAATCCTTACATAACGCTGTCTTCCATAATCACCAGTTCTAGGAGCAAAATGACCGGTCTCCCGAAGACGTCTCTCAACTGCAGCAAAGGTTGGGTGGCTTGGTACGCGACGATTTGGAAACCTTGCCGAATACACCCTCACACTCTCTCGACCATTTCCTTGACAATATCCGAATACCAATAACATATCGGTGTATTCTTCATTGGTGTATTGTACGGCCATGATAAATCAGAAAAGTCCGATATCAACAATCAACGTCAATAAAACTCGACAAATCAACACAGATGAAACTATGGAAACCAAGAATGTGAATATCACTGTTTTCGAGCAGATAATAATAGTCTTCAGAAAAAAAACCAGTGCTACTTATTTTCAATAGAAATAACCTATGCAAAAAGTACATCTCAACTTTTTGCGTCGTATAAATCTTTGTATACGTGAAAATGGTGAACATTTTGAACAATTTTTATGAAATATCTGTTAATCGTTTTATTATTAATTATGCTCTGAATCACTAAAATTAAAATTTTGTCGAAACCATGAGAGGAATCGACTTTTGTCAAGAGTACCTTTTTTGTAGTGAATGAGTTGAATAATTTAGATTTCATATTGAAACTAATTTTTTTCCATTGGCGTAGGAGTTTTAGATGTTTATTTACTGAAAAAATCAAGTTCTACGCCCATGGAATGATATTCATTATGATTATGATATGAGTTTCATTGCCCGATGAGTCTATGCCAACGTACCAAATTTGAAAAAAATCTCATGAGCCGTTCAAAAGTTATGAAGCAAAATCGATTTGAAAATTTCAACTTCAGAGCCGTCTAGCGCCCAAACTAAGCAACTTTTTACTGAGGTAAGTTTGCTTGTATCGAATTGTTTTGGTCTGAAGAATATGTGGTAGCTTTTTGTAAAGACCTTTTAAGGACACCCTGTATAACTTATTATAACACAAGATCGGCTGATTTACTGACTATTCCACGACATAGATTAGCTGTCTGCTGCAAAAACTCCTTGAACCTCAATCTCTATAACACTCTTGATAACTCAGTCAAAATATTGGATTTCAATAGATTCAAAACGGTGATAAAAAAATTTCTGCTCAGCCATTGTTTTTATGACATTGATAGCTACATCGTCTCTGCCAGTTCATTGTGCATTTGATTTTAATCCACTTTTACCTTCAATAATTTTTCATCCCGATTCACTGTATTTTCCTCTGCAGATATCTAGATGTGCACTGATTGTCTTTATTTGTTGTTTTTTCTTCTTTAACTTGTATATTGTTCGAATTTTTGAAATTTTCGCTGATCAATTGTAATTCGCAGTATATTGATTTTCAGCTGAAATTTATATAATACTTGTTGTGATAGAATATTTTATCATTATTATCATTTTATATTCTTGACTCTGAAGCCATATTGCCTATGCGACTTGCCATAAATGTTTTTTTTTTATTATTATAAAAATATCCGCATCAACCTCGAGGGTTATTAGCGGGGAACAGTACAAATTATCAATTTCATTTAATGAATAGATCGTAATGAGAACATGATACCCATTATTCAGATTGAAGGCCAACAACTAGAATTCGTAGAAGAAATCAAATTTTTGGGAATGATTTTTGATTAGAAATTTTCTTGGAATGCACACATTAGAAACGTGAAACGTAAATGCCAGAACGGACTCAACCTCATGAAAATTGACTATGGGTCAATAATATACAGTACCGCAAGCAAATCAGTACTCAAACAACTGGACAGTATCCATAACACCGCTATACGAATCGCCCTCGGAGCATACTGCACGAGCCCAGTAGAGAGCTGCAGAACCTCCACTAGGCATGAGAAGAGACTATCTAAGTCTTACATATGCAGCTGGAATATCAGCCAACAAGGACAATCCAACATTCCAAAACACCTTCTCTAACAGATTCCATACAATCTACAATCTTAATAACAACATCACACTACTCTTCTACAAACGAATTCAAAAAATATCCAGTACCCTCAATTTTGATTCCACCTATTCCATCAATAACAAGACAGCCCCTCCCTGGACAATCAATATTCCTCTCTGTAACACAGAACTCCTCAGATTTCAAGAAATAGATACTCCTCTTCCAGTGATCCGAAGCGCTTTCAACGAGCTATCCCACAAGTACACCGATTACAACCATATATACACTGATGCCTCAAAAATACAAGAACACGTTGGTGCTGCAGTTATCATCATAAATGTTTTATGTACATAACATGGTCAAATAAAATATACTCTACTCTATATTATCAAAGAATGATTGTTTAAACATATAATACTCTTTTATACTATCCTTATACGAAACAGCAGAATCACGGTCATGGAATTTGGTCAAGCAATCCCACTTCGATTTCCTAACTAGCTGTCGATGTGCATTGTAGCACCACCGTAAAGAAGGTTTACTTCTCTACGTTGGTAGTTGGTAGCACATTCGGGTTTGTTATATGTTCGAGACTGAGGGCCGGTTTATCAATCACAAATTATCTGTGAGATAATGCCTAACTGACAGTTATAATGAGAAGGTGAGTTTATCAATGACAGGATAACTCTCATCTGGCAGTTATACCAAAGAGGCTCTTCTGTGGTTAAACTACCCGATAACTATCTAGAAGTTTCAACTGGTGGATAAGTAGATAACTAGAGGATAGCTCACGAAGATATCACAGAACGTGACAAAAAAACGTCAGACGACACGATACAATTGTGGAAGTGTTGTTCATAGATAAACTTAAATAAAGTGTTGTTGTGTTTTGAATGTTTTGATGTAGTTTTTCAATATTTCTAATAATAGTAGTATTATAGTGTAGTAATCCTTATTCCCGATTCTACAATATGGACAATAAGAAACAATCAATTCCAATATTGATAATACAGTATCTTTCTGCATTCTGAGACTTGCATGAAAATCATTTCTCGAAATTATCAACTCTTTCCCTTACGATATAAGGCCTCCGTTCGTGTTGAAGAACTTCCACAATATCCAAGTCTTCATCACTGTCGAATATGTAATCCTCCACAAAATTCATCTTCTATTCAAAAGTATATTGATCTGGAACTCGATAAACCGGCCCAGAACCAAACAAAACAACAGCAATACATATTTTCAAAGGTTATTAACGTTATAAAACATTGTCATTTTGAACAGACTTTCTATTGGTGGGTGGAAACAATCAACCAATCAAGTCCATTATATTTATTTATCACTATTGCCAACATACCTCACCTGTCAGTTAACAAACTATTGGATAAAAAGTATTGGAAAAACCAATATCTGCAGGTTACTCATATCTGACGGGTACATAACTAGCAGATAAATCTGGAACTTGATAAACCGGCCCTGAGATGGTTAGAAGAATAATATCTCACTCCAGACACCGCTTCAGCAAAGAGAAATACACAAAACAACAAATTCCGTCGACGCGTTGTTGATGCGGACTGGAACTAAAAAAAAAATTAAACCTCTGCTAAGAAGATGGGAGGTTGCGATGACAGGTGAATCTACTGGTTTGTATGGGAATGGAATACTATGGTATCGAGATGAAAAATAAATTCTTCAGAAACATTAAAATTTTTGCATTTTTAGAATACCACTCGAATATCTCAATGCAATATTCTAGCATTACATTTTTCTTATCTGTTGACAACACGATAGGAAAACCTATAATGTTCTCGAGGAACATCGTGTTAGCCAGTGATGGAATTTTGAGAGAGAAGGGCAGGTGTTGGGATATTTCCTAAGAGTTTGGAGGTTGTAAGCTTCCTGAAAGACTTCACTAGGCAAATAATTCCATAACTTCGTCGTTCTATTGATGAACGATGCTTCGTATAGCGATGTTCCACAGATCTCGAGCCTGACAGTGTAGGGCTGACCAGACTGAACTCGTCTGGTTCGTCTACTAGGAATCGCTCGTGGTGGCATAACATACGATATTTCCGTTGAGCAACGACCGTGGAAGTATCTATGTAAAAGGAAGATATCGCCCAACTTTCTACGATGTTTTAAAGAGATCAATGATTCGGTGAGTGTTATATCACTGACTAGGCGAATAGCTTCCTTCTGAATAGAATCTAAGAGCTCCAGCGTATGTTTGGGGGCTGTACTCCAAACATATGAACAGTTCTCCAGGGCAGGTCGAATTCATGCTTTGTAGATCATGAGCAGTTGCTGAGATGTGAAGTATCTCTTCGCACGAAACAGAAAGCCACGTTTTTGTGAAGCCGTTTTGTCTCATGAGAGAGCGCTGTTCATCATCATATTGGGCATTGCGTGGTCTGCCTTCCTGGTGAACATACAAGCTTGAGTTTTTGCTGCATTGAAATCTACTAGATTTTCAGATTCCCATTTCGGAGTTCTTGTCAGACCCATACAACACATGATCTTCTTGATTAGTGAATGATACAATATCAATAATCACTACCACTGAAATAGTATCATTTACCACTCACATCACTGCCGTTCTTTCTTCTCCTGTATTGAGCTATACTTGCTACTTGCGATCGAAAAAAACAATGGGAAAATGATTGAAGAAAATGATTGATGATACAAGAATTGAATATTTGTCAGCCGAGGGGTTGATCATGATCATTCTTCTATTTATTTTGGTATTGTGCATAATCTTTCTGAATACGAAACACAAAAAGCCCATATAGTATTTGAATGTTATTCCATTTTATTTATATACCACAACACGTCGTCATAATTCGTCGGAAATCATTATAGATGGCGATTATTGATGATTCCTCTTCTCGCTCACAGCCTCTTGTTGCCCGCTGTCGAATATCAAGCGACGATAGATCTTTCTCGTCCAACTAGATTGGACCCTACCGACTACATCAACTCAACCTAAACCTTCCTAACCTGTAGTCGTCCCTAAATCTATCCCTCCAGTCGTAAGGGATTAAGGGGCCCTTAGGGATACTGGCGATATAAGATAGCTGATGCTCAGCTATAAAAGCGTGATCGCACAAGTTGCAGTGGTCGACACCTGCACCAACCGGTCGGCATTCGAATTGCTAGGGGTGCCGTCCAGGGCCGACTACAGGAGTCTGTGGTGCCCCGTTGGTGTGGCCCGTGGAAAATAATCGAAACATAGAACACAGTATCTATTTTCCTGAATTATTCTTCTGGAATTTTCTCTCCTCGTTTCTAAAAAATAAATTAGAAGTTATTATAATTATTTCAGTGTATTAGGCACCTTGTTCCTTTGTTAAACATGTGTCACAGTATATTGAAATAATTAGAATGACTTCTATTTTATTTTTTAGAAACGAGGAGAGAAAATCAAAGAGAAAACTAGGAAAATTAATACACTATAGACAGTATAGAACATAGTGTGGGATTCGTGTACCACGCTATAAGATGACTTGAAAGATCTTTGGGATTTTCTCTCCTCGTTTCTGAAATTTCGAATGGAAACTATAGTGATTATTCCAATATATTTGTAGTAAAGACAGATTCATGATCTGGCACGAAATGTCACTGCGCTCGAAATTTAACCTTCAGATACCAAAGAAAATAGCTACCCTCAGAAATCCTCTATTTGTCAGTGACACCTTATCTAAAAATAAATGTAGACAAATATTGATGAGGTGTCTGAAGGGCCGAATGACTTTACTAATTTCAATCAATTAGAGTTCGACATGATGGAAGTACGAATGTTGAATTGGCAAGAGATTTTCTATACCATATGAAATTGACACGAATGTTGAGGTCAGCTAAACCTAAGGCTCCTTGGTTGACAAATAATTTGAATGTAATGAAAAAAACAACGTAATAAACTACTCGCCAAATATAAATCAAGAGAAAATTTGGAGGATTTGGAAGCTTATAATCGAGCGAGAAATCATTTCACTGCGGCATTTAGATCAGAAAGTAGTTCATTATAAACTTAGGGTGAGAATTGAACTATTATATAACCAGCACTTTTATATAATCTGCGAGCTATATAATAACCCTTTCAGCTGAGGTATATATAATATTTTTCCCACTACCAACACTCAAATATCAGCATGTTTTATCAATTTCGGTTTTCATTTCCACTAAAAGAGAAATGCCATTCAGCATATTACTAACAGAAACATAGACTAGAGGAGCGTTCGCACACATTGATTAAATTGATTGGAAATATCCAAACCTCATGAACATTGCAAATACTACCGCTACCGTCGAACTGATGTACGTGATAAATCGTATCAGTCTTCTAACATAGGTATTGTCTCAGTTGATGCCCATCTCTAATAAGCAAATGACAGTAACAGCTCAGCTCACGTATGATTTGTGACATTTTTGAAATTAATAATTATTCATCAGTCTAAAAATTTTCCAAAAACGCAAAAATCGCTTTGGACTGTAGGGAATTTTGCAGTCTTATCTATTTTTATTTCACGTTTCGGTTAATATAATGAATGTTTCATTGGTTGAAAAGGCATCGATGTACGTGTGAATACTACCTATCATCGACGTTATTATCATCATTTACTTAGGTCAAAAAAGTAAAACTTCTAATCAGAGGAATTCCTTGAAAAATTTTGATTTCTCAGGTTAGTAGTGAAAATACGGATTATTTGAACGAGGTACACAAAAAAAATTAAAACCGAGGAGATACCTGGAAAGCTCTAGAACGTCTGACTATCCCATTCTAAGAAATCCAGCTAATTCAAATGATGCTGAAACTTGAAACTATCAACTCCTATTTCATTGATTCTGTTAATGCATTGGCGTGTACAGTAGATAATGATCTAGTACAATATTATAATACCAACAAATCTGAATAGACCCATGTAAAATTGAAGTCCTTCGAGGAGCATGACGTGGTGGATGCTGTTAGTAGTATCAAGTCAAACACTGAAGGCTCTGATGGAACAACTCTTTCCATTTAATTTTACACATATTCAACTGTCACCTTCTTGAGGAATATTTTCCTATGAATTGAAGACAGGCTGTTGTTTTACCGTTTCCAAAAGTTTCAAATCCTAAACATCTGTCTGATTCAAGACCTACGAGATTTTCGAGATTGATATTTATTCAAATGATAAATTTTCTTACAAATGATGATTGTCAATCAACGAAGGTATTAGATGATATATTTCGGACAACTGATGGAGGCAACACAACGTTAATAGTTACGCTAGATCATAGTACCCTTGAACATAATCTATTAATGACTAATCTCCATAACTTCAGTTTTTCCACTGAAACAATAAGATTGATTGAAAGCTACCTCTCCAACCGATGTTGATATGTTACCATAGAATATTGTAGTTCTAGCCCAATGCCTCGAGGAGTTCTCCAGGGCTCAATATTGGACCCACTCCTATTTTTACTTTATACAATGGACTTGTTCCGCTAGTAGAGTCAATACAATGGATGGAGTGGCGGTAAATGATGTGAGTATTGATTCTAGTCGAACTATGGAAAATTCGGGTCTATTCATCAATGATGATCTACGTTTCAAAACACATAGTATAAAACATGTAGTCCTAGTAATAAGACAATTTTGAATGAAATTCTGAGAAGACAGTGTTGTGTGAAACATCAGTTCTGAGCCATCAAAACAATGGAGATATGATATGACAGGCGGCCAGGTGGTCGAGATGGTCGAGCGACATCATATAGTAATCATGAGGTCGTGGGTTCGATTCCTGGCTGGCCGTTGGATTTGGGTATATTTATGCGCTGTACAATGTAAATCATAAAGTTCTACATAGAACTATCCCAAATGCCACAGCGGTTTGGATTCCACTTGTATAAACTGTAGATCCCCGTCACTTCACTCGCACAAGCCCTTCGGGGCTTCTGAGGGTTGCTTCTGCAACTAAGGAGATGAGTAACAATAACAATAACAATAACAATAACAATGGACCTTGTCTCGATATTCGAACATCAGCTAGAATTCAAAGATTCGAAATGCTTGAATTCGCTTCGTTTATATATTGAGAATCCGAGACCACGTAACACCTTGCATGACTCGTTAATAAAGTTTCAGCGGACGAAAGTCCTTCATACATTAGTAAAAAGTTGAAACATAGGTCTGTTGTTCATGATGTGGAAACCAGAAAAAGGCATCTTCTTGTCATTCCAATGGCTATCAAAAAAAGATCGTCTAATGCGTTTAAAAAAATCTTATGAATATCTTTCGGATCTTCAATTTCTACTCATTGTGGACTCTTCAATACTTCGTAGACAGTAGTATCAATGATTCTGATTCATGTATATTTTGTAATGTGAGCTCACCTCAGAGAGTTTGTGTGTATACTCTGATTGGTTGTTATCATCATATTCAAATAAATATTTCAATATGAAATATTCATTATATGTAACTGGTACTCGGTTAAGTAGAGCAATTTTTGGCAATTTGACTGGACTTCGCCGAGGTTAATTAAAATAAAGACATTTCATAATGATTATTATTATTATGTTTATATACGGGAGATTATATCAGAAGAACAAACATGTTTGTTCAAGTAAATCATTAACTTTGTTGAGAGAAGTAACTTGATACGAACCGAGAGGTGAAGAATAATCTATTGTTGAGCACTGACTTTGATTATGCCTTGGGCAGAGTGAATCATGAATATCTTTGAAATACAATGATACGATTGAAATTTTCGAGTAATTTCGTCAATTTTTTGAGAGAGCTGTACCAAGATGCAGAGTCTGTAATTCAAGTTAATGAGACATAATTATTCTATAAAGATCGGATGTGGAGTCGATTGTATTTGAAATTATGTCATAAACATCATCAATCTTCCACAGGTGCGAATAAAGAATTGACGAATACTGTTTCATTTAATCATTGAATTATCGAATCGAAAATTGAGAATGATTTCGTGATTTTCCTAGTGGTAAACACTATTTGCTATCATTCAGAATCCTCAGGAACCTGCAATCCACTATCTGAATTTATCATTATTGTAAGAAAATATAACACGAGATATAGATTTAATTCAACATAATACATACATTCATATGCATGTACATAATAACATATACATACTTGATACACGAGCATTTGTAATCTCATAAGGTTATTTTTAATAAAGTCATAAAAAAAAGAAAATTCATAGTGAAAAATAGTGATGAAAAAAAAGGGTGCCGTTTCAGTGCCGGCTACAGGATTTCCTGGTGCCCGTTGGTGTAGCCCGTGGAGAATAATCGGAACAAAAAACATAGTGTGGGATTTGTGTACCACACCAGATTACTTAACAGATATTCGGCATTATCTCTCCGCGTTTCTAAAAATAAAAATAGAAATTATAATGATTATTTCAATATATTTGTAGCACAGATTCCTGATCAGCCACAAAATGTCACTGAGCTTGAAATGTAACCTCCAGATAGCTGAAAGAGAAACTCTCTATTTGTCTATTCATTTCAATGGTGGACGTTTCGGGAACAAATATGCTCCCGTTTTCAACACGGTGGAAAATGTTTTTCTCGTAAATCGTTGGGTTGTTTTGTTGATAATAAGATGTGAGTATCTATATCATGTTCATCACATATTCTCATTAATGCGCCTTTCACCCATTTTTGACTGGTAGTGAAATTTTTCAGTTTCCAAATAAATCTGGGGGTCAAATTTCAGTTTCTGCTAAAAACCACATCAAAATAGAATCGATGTAGAATTAGATTATGCATCCGATAATCCAAGAAATACGGGGTGTCACAGTTGAAAGAATGAACTTTCCATAAACCTGGTGTTGAGAGAGTTGATGGTGATAACCGGTATAGCTGGTGGTATGACCTTGGGAATCAAAATGAGAGAGAATGTCGAATAAGCCTGAAGTTGAAAAATTCAGAATTCAGAAGTTATTTCTAGCCACCGAAAATTCTAACGAACGGCTGACGTGAGAAACCCTGTATGTAGACCGTTGGCAACTCTGGGCACGAAGTGGTCTTCAACAGCACAAAATAGAGAGCCATTTCCGAAGTGGCAATTCCTGTACAAAAAAGCCAATTTCGATTTTGTCGTTTTTCGTTTTGTGTTTTTCCTGATTTTCTTCTCTCCTAAACCACACCTGTACTGAGCCGAACAAACACAAAGAAATATTCTAATCGGTCAAGCCTTTTGGAGACTAGCGCATGGAAATTGATTTTTTTGTTCAAATCGCAGCTCTAATTCAATGTTTAAGGTCCTCTATATCATATATATATATATTTGACGAAGTTTGTTCCACATTATATGGGGTCGCTGAAAATTCGTGATTTCACCTGAATAAAAGGTAGGAAGTTATTTTTTTTTTCAAAAAAATTTACAGTTTTATTTTTTGACTTGGCATATTTCTACGACTTGAAACTATTTGAAATTCAGCGAACAGCGACATTTTACACAGTTCATTAGCCAGCACTTTCAAGCCTGGAGAGGAGTATCAAAAAAGAGGTGCCTGACGACCTGATCACCGAGAAGGAAGAATAGGAAGATGTCTTATTTCTTTATCCTCACTGACATTGACATTATCATTACTGACTGGATACAAGTTGAAGTTCAGATATAATGTTAATATCCGTTTAAAGTGAGTATAATTGTTCGTTATTGTCTTTAAAGATATCTGCTAGTGTTGGGTGGATTGAGTATTTTTGGTATATGTCTTGATATATCGGTATATACAGTGTAATTAACCTGATGATGCAAATATTCGTTCACCGGTTTGTCTCCAAATGATAATAATAAATCGTTTATATTTCCTCAAGAGAATTAAACATGGTAATAAGATATGTTAGTGTGAAGGCGACATGGGGAAGTTCAGCTAGGAAGCTATAACTCATATCATAATACTAGTTGTAGTCTAAACTCGAGTGGAGTGACTGATTCAATAAACCTTTCTTAACTGATTTACGGAATTGAATAGCATTTGATACCTATTTTAATATAGGTGGTAGTGTCGTACAACATAATCGAGTTGTATACGAACGAAGACGTGGTATAATGAGGCGAATCTTTTGACGGCAACTAATCACAAATAATGAATTTTACGCCAATCCCATGGTAGGATTTTCGAAATGTTCATGATAAGGAAATTTCTTTGCAGCTCGTGGTCAAACAAAAAGAAATCTGAGAAAAAAACTTCTCTATTTATTTGCGTATGATTTAAATAGTTTGTATTGCTCTACAGCCCAAACGGCTCATTTAAGGACATATGTCTCCTATCACCCTTTCAAGTTTCTCGGTATCTTCTCGGGACACCCTGTATACATGCTCCAACTTCTTGGTGTAATTGCTCACATTTCTTCGGATTTCTAGAGACGTCAACGAATTCGTGAGTATGTAGTGTCACCGACTAGGCGAATATCTCTCTTCTGAATAGAGACTAATAAGACCTTCAGCGCGTATAATTCGGAGCTAAACTTTGAATATGTGAGCAGTACTGCAAGACAGGTTGAACTTGCACTTTATAAAATAGTGCAGAGCTCCTAAGGTGTGAAGGAGCTTTCTACGCGGAAAGGAAATCCAAAGTTTTTCTGAAAGCCAGTTCTCATAATGGACTCCTCATGGACTCCATGAGAGTTAGCTGTCTTTCGCCCTGGTATCAAAACGACATGTTTTGGTGCCAAACTAACATAGCTTCAAATACAAGCTAGATGGCGATCGAAAGAAATGTCACTTCTCGCTCACATCCTCGTGCTGTTCGCCTTTAAATATCTAGCGATTGAGAAGCTCAGTCGTCCAATAAATATTGGGCCCCACAGTCCACATAGATGGAACATCAACCAACATCTCCGAAGCGATCTGTAGTCAACCCTCAATGAATCTCTGTGGTCGTAGGGGGCTGCAGGGATACTGGCGGCACTGTACATTGAACACACGGGTACCAAATTGCTGTAGTCAGAATTGTCCAAAGTTTGACTTCCGGCAAACATCAAAGAGTGGCATTCGAGACGCCAGGGATGCCGCTCTGGGGGCTGGCTTCAGGTTGACTATCCGATGCTCCCCGTACTGTGGTGTGTGGAAAATAATCCAAACATAAGATGCATCGTGGTATCACGGGGAGATAGCCTTCACCTGATGTCAATGATATCAGTAGCGCCAAGAAATAGGATAGTAGATAGTTGAAGCAGAAAAGAACCTGTGGTTGAATTACCTACAGTATGTCGACCATCGTGTAGGCGCTGACATACAATATAGCGTTCACGTTGTGTTCCATGATAGTATGAGAAATTGTTACCAAGAGCATGTGTCTGTGTCTCTCTTGTTTATTCTGCTGTATAGTCGATTGCGTATGTATGCAGCAATAAAAGGAGTAAAAATGCATCAAGATGTCGTCGCTCCACGTTTCTTCTATCGAAGTAGTTCAATCCTTGCAATTCCTGGGTGACAGAATGCTTCCAGAAGCATGAGCTCAATGTGAAAACAGTGAGAAAATGATCGAAAGATTTTATAGATGACGACAATATAGACTGCAGAAAAACTTTTGGAATAACCTATGCAGAAGTGAATGTGCGCATTTGAAAGATAAGGATCTGGAATATTGACCCTGGACAGGACAGCTAGGCTACTTTCCAGACAATCGTGACCAATCTTTTGTTGGATGGACTACTAAACTGTAATCTCGTCAAAAATTGTGAGAAAACTACTTCAAGAAGTTGAATCTAGCTAATAATGTTGATTTGAGTGATAGAGCAAAAAACCCTTTCTTAGGTGTATTTCAAATGGCGAATTATAAATAACCATCTTTGAAAATGCAATATAATAACAGCAGCACAACATAAATATACTTTTTTGTGACTTTCTCTTCTAGTTTCAGCGACACAAAAAAATTCTCTTTTAGATAATAAAAAAGTTGAACTCTACATTCAGGTGTATCTTCGGACTGATCGTACTAAAATGATGATAATATTTTCTATTTTTATTTTTAGGAAGGAATAGAAAGAAAATCGCAAAATATTGAGAGAAAGAACATCCACCTTTTCTTAGTTAATCACACACACCCTATTCAAAATGTTGGATGTCGAAAGATTTCGAATTCATTGTTTCTTGATAAATTGATATTTGAGATGGATAGATCTCTGATTTTGGTTTTGTGATCAAATGGAGGTGCGCTTTGACAAACCTGATTGAGCAATGTCATAATGCATTCTCTTTGTTTTGGTACTTAACTAGCCTCATTAACGCAATATTTTTCGGGTATTAATGAGCTCCATTAATAACAAAATCTGGTTTATCGTTCCAAGCAGCTCCATTCGAATAAGTTCAAATCACAGTCACTCTGCCATTTATGGAAGTGACCAGTTCATATGATCAATTATTCACGAATATACTATATTTCACTTCAATATCAATTGTGAAGGAATTCAAACCTGATGCTGTCACTGATTTTATCAGGAAAAATATCAATGGAAAAAACAAGCTATATAATTTCAGACTCTTTTCAGTATACTATTACAGCCAGAGAGTAGTAGCACATAAAAGAGAGGCGACAGCTTCGCTTTTTCCGTGTACCGTTTTCTTATTTCAAAATTTGTAAACGGAGTGCAATAACAAATAGTTTCGAGGAAAAAAATTTTTTTTTAGAAAAAATCAGCCTGCATGTTATCACGTCAATTGCTTCGGTGACCAAGTGTCAGTTTATATTGACGACAAGTACTCAGGGCTTATTTCTCTCAAGTTGGGTACAGCAAAAGTAGAAGCTTATGCGCACTGTCTCATCCACTATTACGATTCAAATCCAGTCGTCAACAAATTGTAGTCACATTCTCAAACTTCTCAAAACACTCGTGAAAATAAATTGTTATTCCTCAGATTTATCAAATCATTTGAAAATTTTACAATTTTCAGAAGACATTGAATTCCAGAGACTATTCCAAATATTTCCTCATTCTCATCGAACCAAACGCGGTTTGATAAATAGCATGGCATCAATTAATAAATCTATAACAGGTAACTTAGATCCGAATGACAGAGGGAAGCATGATCAACATAATCAACATACAACATAATCAGAATACAAATATCAAAAGGCAAAATTCACTCTCCTTTGCCCTGATTGAAAAATTCAACAGTACAATTCAGCAAGTAGAACACAATGAAAAACTCTTGGAATCAAAGATATTGAAAAATTGCCTCAATGGAGACAAAACATCTTCTGTATTTGTAGTTGACACGAACTTTTCACTCACAATACACTGTGTCCAAGATAAAGGGGGCCAGTGGGACATCTCGGAAACTACGAGAGATAGAAGTGCGAAAAAAGTAAAAGACCATCGACATGACTTTCAAAAATCTCTGATATGATTTTTCGTTTTTGAGTTACCTTAAAAGAACTGAATTTTGGCTTTTTCAATTTTATTTTTTTTCTCACATCAATAATGAAGTTGAGTTATGATTATTGATTTTACATCATCTTTTCTGATTTACTGATCCAACGTTTCGTCATTGGGAACCCATCAACTTCATTTTGTCAAATACGACCTTGGTATCAGATTCGAATAGCCCTTTCAATTCTGATCTCTACGACATTCCTCATATTTTGGTTTTGACGCGTTTTGAGCCTATTATTACCATCTTCAAGTAATTTTTGGAATATGGCACAATCCGTTTTTCTCTGAGTACTCTCTATGTTTTGAAAAAATTATTGTTATTCGCGATTTTCATATCAACAGGAAACCAACAGATCTAGTGACGTCAATATCCGTGCTATTCCCAGCTAATGAAAATGAAAAAATGAAAAGAACTATTATTCGAAACTGATATCAAGATATCACAGCCGTATTTGACAAAATGAAGTTGATGGTTGCTCAATGGTTGCTCATCAAATCGATGATGCAGAATCAATCATCATAAGCTATGAAGGTCTCTCCAGTTTTGTCTCAACATCAGTATCTTCTTATAATATTGCCATTTGGGGTTGCTCCACAAAACTGAATAAAATATTTGTCTCGCAAAAGCGGGTTATGCGGCTAATATATAGAATAGAATACAGAGAATCTTGTAGACAATACTTTATTGAAAATAAAGTCATGTGCGTACCTTGTATCTATATCTACAAATGTATTCTGCTTTTCAAAAAACAAATACAGAATTACAATCGTAACTGTGACTTTCATGCATATCCTACCAGGCATGGTGAATTAATAAGGCTCCAGAAACACTCAACATGTCTGTATGAAAACTGTCCATCTTATAAGGGGGCAAAATTTTATAATCACTTACCTGCCGATATAAAAAACATAAACAGGGAAATCATTTTCAAAATTAAACTCAAAGAATTCTTGATTAACGGTTGTTTTTACAATAATGATGAGTATTTTAATCAATGATATGTATTTATATAATCATTTTGTGGTACTGTTATATTTTTATGTATTTCAATCAATTTATATATTTATTTTTTGATACTGTTATATTTCCATGTATTTAATCAATGATAAGAATTTATATATTCATTTTGTAGTACTGTTATATTTTCATGTATCTGTATATATTGAATGTATGTGAATTACTTGTTGTCTGACGTATCCTATATCATTTTTTATGGTCGAAAAGGATTTAATAAATTTATTATTATTATTATTATTATTATTATTATCGACGCAAAATACTCAGATACCTTATGATAGAATTACAAGATTAAGGAAATATTTAAATGTGAGATAATACTAACTGAACTTATAACACAATGAATAATGTAAGATTATACTGAATAAAAGTGATGTAAATAAAAGAGATTGTGACAGAAAGTCGTCGTGTACATACTGGACCTGCTCATCTTGGACACGTTGTATAGTGATTGAGAAGTTCATCGTTCATCGTGTCAGATACAAATATATGTAGAAGACGGTTATTTTGTCTCCATGTTATGATACACGCCCAAATCATGTTTGGATTATTTTCCACAGACCACATACCGAAACATCAGAAGGACCTATACTCAAAGGTGGAACGGCACCACTGGTGACAAAAATGCCGCCCGGGTTGTGCAGACGGTCGATAGTTGAACTAGACCACAGTATATTATCCCTTAGGGATAATATACTGTGACTAGACCGCTGCAACGTGTGAAGTGAGTCACACACTTACTAGCTGACCTCTTATAGAGGTTAACTAATCAACTGTCGCCAGGTACCCCTACAGCCCCTTACGACTGCAGGGAGTGATTTGAGGTTTACTACAGGTTCCTTGATCCAGATCCTGTGATGTCGGGAGATACTCGATCAAATTAGTTCAGGATGACTGGTATAGAAATTGGAGAGTTGGAAATGAAACGTTTGTGTTATGAAAACTGAAAACGACATCATATTTCTCAGCAGATCTATAATTTTGTTCCAGCAGCAATTTTATTCACATAAACATACGTTTTTTTTTAAAATCTTCATGTCAAAAACGAGTTTTTGGGTATCAACCATCTACCATTACTGTATACAGTTGTTTGTTTTCGGTTTTTAGCAGAAAAACAAATTGAAACAACAGAACAGAAAATAAATTGATTCAAAACTGCATTCAATCTATGATCTCATATAGTCACGTCGCCTAAAAGAGGTTGCTCGATCACACGATTGATATATGGTTGTCGCATCGCACGGAATATGTGATTAAGAGTAGCGTAAATATTTTCTTTCTTCCATAGTGGTCGCCCTACGCAAGGCATCAGATAAATGCTTTTTTTTTGAAGACCTATAATGGAATTTTTCTTGAAAGTTTGGGAGTTGTAAGTATCAGGAAAGACTGCACTAGGCAAAGTTCCCATTTTTTAATTCTTGCCAGATTATCATTTAAAGCATCGACCTTTCTACGCCGTTCCCCTCTGGTCTCATCGGGTGATATAGGAGCTCTACAGGAGAAAGCGAATGGAGTGTAGTATCATCCGCAAAGCTATGGAAGAAAAGCTTCTGTATCAGTGAAGGTTCTTTTGGTTCGTCCCGATATCTCAATGTACATCCTCAAAACATCGGTTCAATCAAATCAGAACGAGATCTTGTTTTTTGAAAACGGGAGCAGATTCGTTCTCGAAATGTCCACTAGGATGAGTAGAAGTTTTTTATTCTTATTAAGTATATTCATGTGTCCAAATTTTTCTTAATAGTCACTGACAAATCGAGAATTTATATTTCACGTCTCTATTGGTTTAATTTCAAGCGCAGTGACATTTTGCGGCAGATCACAAATCTGTCCTTACCACAAATATATTAAAATAATTTTCAATAAGTTTTACCCTATTTTATAGAAACGAGGAGAGAAAATCACACAAAAAGCTGAAAAATGTATGACTAAGTTCTGGAAAGCGAAACGAATAATAAGCTGGCCGGTGTGAAAAGTAAACTGACTTTATCAACTTCACGATCTTACAATGACTCCACAGTACATTACATATACGACGAAACACATGAATTATCTGATGGAATTGAATTTTTCAACCAATATTTTTTGTCTTGAATTAGGAACAGTAACAAATAACGATACCGAATGAATGTATGATATTGCTACGAAATTGTGTGATGGAACATGGTTAATGAATTACAGTTCTGTTCTGTTCTGTTCTGTTCTGTAACAAGCATGAGTTGTAATTCAGATTCAATTTGTTCATGGTTGCTGTGGCGACCTAAGACGACTACCGACCACTGAGTCAGGGGGTGACGCAACGGTGTTACTCATGGTGGCGTGATAAATGTGATATAGTTCAGTTTCACTTTGGTGCGGACTGGAAACGGTGGTCTCATTATAATAGTTATAGTGAATATTTATTATTGGGCTTTGGGTGAATCGGGAAGTAATATATTGTTATATTGATCACACTTGTGTTTGGGTACAACCCCGGATAACACAATTCCGAACGTCCTGATGAAACGAAGTTCCTTGTTCAATCTCTTTTGTGAGGACGCTCAGTTTTCTTCAGTTAAATCACTTTGATGAAATTGCATATGTTTCAGTACGTTACGATGAAAAAAAGTTCTCTGTTTTGTGAGAGAGCTGACACAAGTGTTGTTAACTAGATACGACTGGATCAGGTGACTATGCATCATCTTCCAGGAGACCAAAATCGGATAAAACCTGTACAGAAATCGAAGTTTTCCAGAGGTTGTTTTTCTGTTTGTTGTGTTTGTATTATTGTATTCAATAATGTGTTTTCATTGGACCTCATGAAACTATACAAGTTAATACGTTTTTGGTGTATTACAAGAAATCGATATAGATTTATTAGAATTATAAGATGTTCTCAAACATGGTTCACAATAGTTTACACCAAAAATACCATATCAAGTTCAGACCAATGAGAATACAAACATGCTACAGATTTCATTTCAGGTCATTTCTAGATGTATTTGTCTTCACGTAGAGAGAAATATGTACTCTGTGAATATCTGTAGCTAATAATTTCAGGATTACTAGTAGAAGTTGAATAGTTAACAATCGATGGTATCCTTCATGCATATCAGTGATTTCATTTCAATCGCAATTTTATTTTCATGAATAGATATCTCCGTATACCACACCAAAAAAGTTAGTACGATAGGAAACATCTAGTTATATTATTGTAATTAATTTAGATTTTCTGGAAACGCCTATTTGTCACCGATTCAGAACAACCTTCCAATTCCATTGGCTATAACTAAGCCAAATTTTCTGAAGACAAATAGAGAATTTCTTTTCAAGGTATCTGAAGGTTAGATTTCTAGCGTAATAACATTTTAGGGCACATCAATTCTGTCCTATCTACATATATATAGAGATGATCATTATAATTCATATTTTTATTTCCAGGAGAGAGTAGAGAGACTCCCCAAATCTGAAGGAATATCCACAGTAATTTTTGAACGATGCCCAAGTACATTTTATCAAAATAATGCTGACGTTGGTTCAACGTCTATTTAAGTTTATTCTCCTGCATATAAACAGTTCTTTCAGTATAAATTGAAAGCAAGAAATATATAAAAAAGTCGTTAATGAGAAGGTTTTTATGATTAGGATTCTGAGGTGAAAATACATAAAGAAAAATGAGGGCGTGAAAACGAAATGATATGATTGATCTGCAGGAAAATTCAACATCGTTTCTTGTCTTCATGTACCTAACATAGAAAAATGTAGAAGAATATCATGAAATTTCAGGCTTATTGAAGGCTAGTTCAACAATTCATATTCCTGATTTTTTCGCTGTCCTCGTCCATATAGGGATTTGTGGCTTTCATAGCTCCGGGCGAGCTCAACAAAATCACTTCCGAAAATTGATTACTTTTGATGACACGATTTTCTCAAATTTTTGCTTCTTTCCTCTGTTGAAAAATCTGGCCACTTACATCTCAGTATCATTTCCTTCATATGATCATTCTTCTAGTATGAACTCTATACAAAAAAATGCATCCTACCATTGGTTGATGCTGAAAATTAGAACGTTGTTTAGAGTTTTTATAACATACTAGAATTGTGTTTCAGTCTACTATTTCTAGTTGTTATCTTCAACAAACGTGGTACCGATTCACATAGTCGATTTATTTCTCCATGTCATGATATATATGTTTCGAGGAATTTCAGATTCAGAGTTTCATGATTGTTTCAAATAAAATATAGATGGAGCAAATCAATAATGCCACTTCTCGCCGATATCGGCAGGCTACTCGATTTTGAATATGTAGCCAAAATCGTTCTAGGTTGTCCAATATTGTAACCCATTGGACCCCACAGACCACATACTCGAAGTATCTTCTGACATTAGCAAAGTAACTGGTCGTTGTTACCTCATCCTCCCTGCAGTCGTAAGGGGCTGTGGTGATACCTGACAACAATAGTGTTGCTCAATGCTATAAGTCATTCTATCGACAGCCTGATCAGCTTGTGGGCGGTATTCGTATCCCTAGGGATGTCGCTCTAGGGTTGACCAGGTCTTTCTGATGCTTCGGTACATTGGACTGTGGAAAATAATCCAAACATAATACCGTCGAATTCAAAAGGTAGGGACATGAATCGTGTCGTCGATATTTGTTAGCGAAAACATTTCCGGAATTCAGGGACGTATCTGCAGGGAAGGAATGGGTAGAAACTGTCCGTAATCTGTCGCATATTGTTTTATCCACTTCAGATTATTCTGTAAATGAGACACCAAAAATGTCTTGAATTTTCAGACTCCTAGAAGGCTAATTCATCAATTCCTATTCCTGTTTTTGTTCTTGCCATTTCCTTCCATGGAAGTGTTCTGTGGTTTTCATAGTTACAGGTTGAACTCAATAAAATCACTTCTCAAATTAATTAATCGAATTGGATTGAATTACCAAGTTTTCGATCCTTCACTCCATAGGAAAATTTGGCCAAGAACACCTAAGTATATAATTATTCTCCACAGGATTATCCTTTTTATGAACACTCTGAAGCAAAGCATTATAAAGAAAATAAAACTTCAGCACAACCCAAATGATATGATCGATCTTCTAGAAATGAAAATGTTGTACAGGTGACAAATTCGAACATTGCTAATATCAAGGAGAGAAACTACTGTATTCATTGTGTTGAAAACGGGAGCAGAGTCGTTCCCGAAACGTTCACCACTGAGATTAGTAGAAATATTCATATCTGAAATATATTTGCCTTCCAAAATTTTTGAAAGCCACGGTACACTTACAAATAGGATTTCTCTTAAGGAGATGAAATCCGAAAAATCTGTAAGAAATTAATGAACCCCCGCGATTAACCTACAGACGCAGTAATTTTGATTCTGTTCAAAATTTTCATAACATGAGATTTGTGATCCCGTCTACAATACTCGTTATTCACTTTTTGTTGTCTCGAATGAATTGCATATTCACAAAGTCGATATATGTTCTAGTTTTTATGGGACTTTCTCTCGTCGTCTCCTGAAAAATAAAAATTGAAATTATATTGATTACCTCAATATATTTGGCTGATAAAACTTCCTAGGATGTGTCTAGCAACAGCGGCCAATGCCATATTTCTTCATTCCAATTCCACACCTTGTATTTCATTCAATTCTTGGATTCTTCAGAAAATTCTAGACACATTTCATCATGTACCATGTTCAAACCCATCTCCAACTGTTTCGTAAAGATTGAGAGTTTTCAGATTCATTGCGAAGATTAACATTAAGAAAATAAAATCATTCAATTACAGAAATTCGCTACAACACACCCAATACTCATGTCTCGATGATGACAAAATGCACAAAAACCATTCCAGCGTTCCTTTTTGTGGAATAAAAGAAATTTCGAAACAATTTGGTTCACTGTTCTGTGAAACGCTTGGCCTCAGCAAATTGGTGTCTGACTGTATGACAATGATAAACAAGAATGTTGTCAATGTCGTTAAGAATGTTGTCAACAAATTTTTGGCATTTTTGATACATAGAATTGCAATTAAGGCGAATTCTTGACTATTCAAGTCTCGATTATAAGAAAAAAACGGCAGTTCTTGAATAATTTGGTTATGAGGAATGACAGAAATGAGCTGGTATTGGATATTTATAGGGAAGAAACTTGTATAAAGAGTTCATACCAAATGCTTTTTATCATTGCATCCAACATAGATATTCCGCTCTGAACTGTTCAGTTCACAGATTGTTGTTATATTTCCGTTTATCTGCAGATAGGTATAACTCTGAGTGATATTTCATCAAAAAGGTTGCGATTCACAATCGTTGAATGACTGATGTAGGAGAAAATACAAAAAAAAATAATATTCGTGAAACCAGCACTCTGGAGTTAGCTTTTCCCAGCAATGAATTCGTGAAGATTTATTTTGATTCTAGAGTCACAAGGAATTCTATAGTTTATGGGGCAACCCTAAATACAAAGTCACTCTCAATGGAACATTCCGGAGAATATCTGGAAAGATACTCAGGAGTCGCTTATCTCTTTTAGTCCTCACGTTTACTGAAGAAAGAACTTAGTTGCCAAAATACGTATTTAGGCTATTCTAAATATTTTCGTGGTTTTTAGGTTTTAATTTATTTTGTATTTGACATTCCACAACTTTGCTGTTCTATCGATCAATGATGCTCGGTATAGCGATGTTTGACAGGTCTCGAGCCTGACACTGTAGGAGTGACTAGCCTGAGCTTGTCCGGCTCGTCTACTAGGAATCGCCCGTAGTGGCATGATAGATGATATATCCAAAGACCTGTTTCAGCTAGACCCTGAATAAATCTGTTCCACCTGTCATTGGAGTGATTTGACAGTTGTTCTTCAAGTTGTCTCGCCAAGCGGCTTTTATCCCGCTTGACCTGGGGAACCATTCTTCTTTGGTCTATCCTTTCGGCCCTGTTTCCTCTCTAATGAGCATTTATTTTCTCGGGTAGTTGGCTGTACCTTGTGAAACGACAGGCGTGTCTCAGAGTTGTGCTCTCCTCGAGATCTTCTTCGAATTCCGTGATTACTGTTTTGAGGTCCTTCTCGTTTCCGATATTTTCGTGACATACAGGGTTCTATCCCGGAATAACCGAAGACCTCCATATCCAACGGAACTCCATATCCAACAAAGAGTATCTCATTGCTGAGAGTCTGACTGAAATCATCTGACTGAAATCATCATTGCGTATTCCAACATCTTCTAGGCAGTTTGAGAGCAGTTTGTGACTAGGCTTTCGATGAATCGATGAATAACATAAACACGGCTTGCTGTCATTTAAACTTCGGTTTATTTTGGTAGTGAGGGCTATTACAGCATCCTATGTTGATGTTTTTTTCTCTGAACCCATACTGTTATCGAGATAAAATTTTGAACTCATTCAAATAACAGACCGGGTGATGTTTTATAAGTTTTTAGAAAATCTTCGATATATGTGTGATGAGTAATATGGTTCGATAATTATTGCTGTTATTTACATGACCTGAATAGGAGTCATGATAGAACTTTTGAAGGCCGTTCAGTAAATTCCATTCTCTATATTGAATAAATAGGTCAGAGTTTGTATGATGTATGATTGTGTGAAGGTAGAGGGGTAGTAATAAATATAAATAATGGTAACAAATGGACACTATCCAAAAACCAAATAGCCATTAAGATGTCGAATGAAATTAAATACGGACAAAAACGTAACAAAAACTTAATACATATAAACACAATACCAATTGAAGCCGAAACTACTGATGAAAATTTTGATAAAAATTTCGATAATAATAAACTGACAACTCATAAACAGAAAAACTATAAGAATACTCCGAATACGGATCCCCGTGAGGGTACTAGGGCACCAACAAATTTTTTAGACGATTGTCTATCACAAATAGAAATAGTATAGGCCAAAAAAAGAAATATGACGCGAGAGATAATCCTGACATTACTGTTCTACACCTGAATACCCAATGTATCCGTAATAAAATTCTACAAGTAGACAATTTTGTAAATAATTTTGACAATTTAAGCGTGCTGTGTTTCACTGAGCACTGGTTGTCTGCGAGCGAATCTTCTTGTTATAACATTACTAATTTCAAATTAGCCTCTATCTTCTGCAGACCAAACCATATTCATGGGGGCACATGTATATATTTGAATAACGAATACAATGCCAAAGAAATCAGTAACATAAAACAATTATCAGAGGAGTTTCATTGTGAACTTGCTGCAATATATATAAAAAATATAAACCTATTAGTAATGAGTGTTTACCGATCACCCTGTGGTAATTCAGATTTTGCCAGGTTTCTATCCATAATGACTAAAGCATTATCCTACATGGACAAATATTATAGCAAAGCAAATGTTGTGATATGTGGAGATTATAACGTAAACTTCCTGAAACCAGACAGTAAATCCAATATGGTATTGGATCTATTCAAGCAATTTGATATGCACCAAAAAGTTCATACAGCTACTAGAAAAGCGGGAAAATCCAAAACCAGCCCAGATAATATATTTACAAACATTGAGCACTCATATGGAGAAGTCCTCAGTGCTCCACTATCGGACCATGACCCTCAAATATTGAAATATGTAATACAAAATTCAAAGAGAGATCAACTGCCTTTCAATAATAAATTAAACTTTTCGAGTGATAATCAACATAAATTCAAATCTTTCCTTGAAGAGGAATCATGGAGTGACATGTACAATCAAATATCTTCCGAAAAAAAAGCACTTTCATTCCATGAGACATTCATGAACCACTTTGGACATTGTTTTCCTACAATTAAAACAAAACCTCTACAAAAGACAAACCAGATCAGCTACTGGAAAACACCTGAAATTGAAATGCTCAAACAAAATGTTCAATTTACATACGAACTGCTTAAAAAAAATCCAAGTAACTTCAATAAAGTGCAATATGACTTGATAAAAAAAAAATATAACCAAGCTTTGACAGAAGCAAAAAGAACATATTACTCAACACAAATTTCATTGTCCGACAACAAGAATGAAACAGTTTGGAAAATCATAAATACTGAAAGAGGTAAAGTCAACCCAAGAGCTCAACCTGAAATTGACGTAGATATTTTTAACGAATACTTCACCAACCATGCAGATAACATCGTTAAGGATATTCCTGCACATGGAAATCTTCCAATTCATCATAAGATCAATAAATCCTCGAATTCATTTTTTATGCGATCCTTCAGCGAAGAGGAAATTCGTTCAATTGTTAATAGTCTGAAGACCAAAACAACCCAAGACATATATGGCATCAGTACCAAATTGCTGAAAGAGTGTTCATCATATATTATCAAATCTTTGACTCACGTCGTCAATACTTGTCTCTCTGACGGAATATTTCCTTCCGTGTTCAAGCCGGCCAAAGTTCTTGCCATTCACAAAAAAGATGATGAGGAAATGCCAGAAAACTATAGACAAATACACATTCTACCTACAATATCTAAAGTAATAGAAAAAGCAATCCTCATACAGTTCAGTAATTTTATGGAAAAATTAAATTTATTTGATGTTCATCAATATGGATTTAGAAGTGGAAAAAACACAATAGATGCTGTTAATAGGTTAGCTAATAATATTCTTGACGCTTTTGAAAACAAAAAAATGTGTTTAACCATCTTCACTGATCTATCAAAGGCTTTTGATTGTGTATGTCACGAAAAACTCCTGGAGAAGTTAGAATGGTATGGATTACGAGGTGTATCTAGAAACATTATTGAATAGAATAATAGAGAATAATAGAGAATAATAGAACACAGAGGGTTTATAATAATAACAACATAAGCCATGAACGCCTAATCAAGAGAGGGGTACCACAAGGATCCATACTGGGCCCTTTACTGTTTCTAATTTATGTAAATGATCTGCCTTCACATATGTCAATCAAACGTAATTTAATGACGATCTTATATGCCGATGACACGTCCTTTTCTCTACAAGTTGAACAAAGTGCAGATATTGATGAAATTTCGGCACATACTACTGCCCATGCCAAAGCGTGGTTCAATGACAATGAACTATTTTTGAATGCTGCTAAAACAGAGATTTGTTCATTTTCAAACCACAATACTGGTTCCAACACGAAATCAGTTAAATTTCTAGGAATACATCTTGATCCACTCCTTTCTTGGAACACGCATATTAGTCACTTGTGTGGAAGGTTGGCAAGATCTGTGTACGCCATTCGGCGCATAGCATCAACTGTTGGTCAAGAAGCAGCCCTAACATCATACTATGCGATGTTCCACTCGGTAATGAGCTATGGATTACTGAGTTGGGGAAAGGCCAGTTTCACAAATTTACAAAGAGTTTTCATATTACAAAAAGCTGCTGTACGTAGCATTGCAAGGGTTAACTATGATGAACATTGCAAACCACTCTTTCAAAATTTCGGCATTATGACACTGTTTGCTCAAATCATCTATGAAAATTTGATACATGTCAAGAAAAATATACATACTTTTACGACACACTCTAATGTTCACACCTTCCACACCCGCAACAGACATAACATCGTGCCTAGTAGGAAGAGATTGGAAAAAAGTAAATCTATAGGTATCCCCCTTTTCAATTTGCTCTCTCGTGAAACGAGGGAACTACCACTGAATTCTTTCAAAAATAAAATCAGGAAAAATCTTGTCAACATGGTTCCCTACAAGATAAACGAGTTTAGTGGATCACTAAGTGTTTCGCTCGCTGACAACTAGTGGTATTTTAACTCATATTCGTTGTTGTGTTCTATATACACATGTATTTATTTTTTTTATTATTATTATAGTGACTAATTTATGTAACATTCTATTCTGTTTTGTGACGTTTTCTTTGTTATATATGGCAATGTGTAATATACTTTTATACTTTGTATATTTTAAACAAAGAAATAAATTATCTATCTATCTATAGACTTATTGGTTTCAGCATATTATCTATTCCGACGACTTCACCGTTTTTCAGTTCGGAGATAGTTCTGTGTACTTCATCTGCCGCATCTGCCGTGATTAGATAAGAATTAGGGGTACTTTTCCTTCCTATTATATAGTTTTCGTCCCTCCCAATTTCGTCAGCTTTTTTTTTCACCAATTTCACTGAACCTGATGTTATTGAATTCGTTGGCGTTATCAATTTTTTCCGCTAGTAACTCTCCTGTGTCTGCTCTTTCAATGTTTTTGATGTTACTCTTTTGTTTTTCCGTCTTACTTATTTGCTGAACTGTGCCTCATCAAGTTTTCGAACTGTTTTCATCCTCATCGATTTATTTTTGATATAATTGAATCTGGCTTTATTTGCAAGTGAAGTTAATTTGTTCCTGTACTTTTTGAATTCTTGTTTCGAATTGGGATTATGTGGATTCTTCTGAACTTCTTTATACATTTATTTTTGTTTATTGAGTTCAGCAAAGCATTCGTCAACCAAGGTGCAATTTTATTGTATTATCTGACAAGAGTTTTTTTCTCTGTGCATATGTTTATATTTTCTGTTACAATTTCAATGAGAACGCGCATGCTGTTATCTGTGGTTCACCCACATACTGGATCCCAGCAGATATCTTGAAATGTATGAATAATTGTTTTTGTGTCAGTAGAGTTTCAGAATCTGATATTATCTGTATTATTTTTTTTCCCTTTGAAAGAAATATGTCATATTGTGATATCGTGATCAGTGATAGTTGATTCCAACACTAGGGGTATGGTGTTTTTGTAATTGTCGATAGTTTTTTCGAGTGATATATGATCTAGACTTGAGCTGCAATCGCCGTGTACCCTTTTTGATTCATTCATTGTCAGAAATGAAGCCAAATTTATCATTCAGTTTCATCGAATCAATATTTATGTCCCCTAGAAATGAATTGTAATCGCACTCATGATTTTGTTTTTCAAAGAATTCTTCTAGACTATAATATTGAAATCTTGAACTTCCGTATTTGGTGATCCATATTGTAATTTCTATATTCAATACTTTCATGTTGTTCCTGGGGTTTCTTTCTCGTGATCATACTTCAGATAAGATTCTACTTAAGCAACAACAACATCGTTCTGATTCAACCTGCTACCATCATAGATAATATCATATCCTTCAATACTCCATACTATCCGCCATAGATACTCAAGTCGAGTATTTCTCTTGTCTCGCTCAAAATTATACACATAATCGACAGTAGAATTCATTTTTTTCTGCTTCATAATCAGAAACTCATCAATATTCCTTATACTAAGTATATTCATTCGTGCGATATTGAATGTGTTGTGATTTTCATTTGTTCTATATCTATGTTTGTATTGTATTTATTCCAAAATCTCGAATGTATGGATCCATTCTATAACAAAAATTTCATCACTAATGAACGAGTACATTCAATCAGCGATACTATAATTGTAAGTATTGAATCGAATTATCACAAAACAATTAATGAAAAAAATATATATATAATAGAATATATGAGGTTTATGATGGAAGATTCAATAATATCGGTTTTAATAGACAAACAGTGGTTCGTATGGATGATTTGAAATCTGGGGGATTTCAATTTTTGGAATCTGTTCGTGATCTGGTGATTTCCTTCAAGGCCAATTTCACTGGCCTTCTTGTGATTTGGGACGATTTTCAACTTGACTTCTTAATTGATTCTGTCGAATGTTTTTTTACTCGAATGTATATGGGTTTTGAACATGTGACTGAGGGGTCGTTGGGGTACTTCTTGATTTTTTTCTATACTTGTTTGTCCAATTCGTTCAGGTCTTCTATAGAAAGTTCCTTGTTCTCCACAACGAATTCATTGACTTTGATATAACAGTTCTTGTTTTGCTGTCCCTCTCGAAGTAGGAATTTCCGTAAAGTTTGATAGTCACCGCGTTGTTGTAGGGTCAGATCGTGGGATATTGTTCTTCTTCCTTTTAACTTTTTGTAGTTCTTCAGGATTTCTCTTTTTTTACAAATGTGATATGAACTCTATCTTGACCGGTCGATATGCTGTTCTCCCGAGACAATAAAAGTTATTTATATCTGTTTCTTTGACAACCACTTCCAACTTGCTCTTGAACTCAGTACAGATAGATTCTGAAGTTATATTTTCCATCTAAAAATGATTACGTTATTTTGTTTTTCGTTCCTCTCGAGTTCTTCTATTTTCCACTTCATGAAGTGTTTCAAGGATTTTCATCTTGAAATTCAAGTCCTCAACTTTCAATGAAATATTAGCTCCACTGGCTTCAATACTATTACTAAGTTCTATTTCACTGTTTCTGATCTCCCCTAATATTTGTCTGACTATGGTATCATCCATTATTTTCAGTATTGGGTTCACAATTATTTGGTGTGTTTTGGTGGAATAGTACTCCAACCAAATTTCTTCATCAGCGACAGTTATTGATGCAGCAACATATAATATCGTATAACTATTGGAATATTTGGTTTCTGATTCACAATTATAGTGTATTCCAGAAGATATTGTACTTATCAGGTCACTTTCACTTTTCACACGATTTATCACGATTCAGGTACAGATGGATTCACTTCTACTCGAAGGACATCGGACACACCACAGGCTCAAACGGACGACGACCTATCGTACATAGGATTTGTTGGTCCAATCGCATTGACATCGGGATTTAGCATTCAGATCTCCTGTCATGATTGTTTGCTTCCCTATTGATAGAAGGGCTTCGTTGTGCAGTTGGTTTTATGGTCTGCAGTAAACTGATACTCTACGAATGCTCCCTCGATTTCATAATTATTATGGCTTCGATTCTGAGACAGTTCGTCTGGGTGAGGTCACGGTGGTGGTCTATACCTTTGCGATCATAGTAACAATGTCTCCTGAATTCATTCTACAATCATTCCGGTGGATTTCATAGTCCTGCACCTTCAAGTTCAAATTTTCGTTCAGCTTGCTTTCCTGTGGCCAATGGATGATGTGCTCATAATGGAGTCCCATGCAACCATCATTATTTGCATAACTGCTAACATGTTCGTCATCTGCTTCATCAGTAAGATTGTTTGTTTGATTAGGTTCTTGATTCCTGGCTACACTTGTGCGTAGCTAACGTTGATGTCCGTAACAATGCTTCTGTTGTCTAAGCAGCTGTAACAAGAGAAGACGAATTCGATGGATCGTTACTAAATATTCAATAGAGAGCAACTTGAGGATGTAGGCGAGAAGTGGTTTTACTGACGAGTGCCCTCTATATTTCATTTGAAATTATATTACTCTGATTCTGTAACACATTGCAAGTGATACCAAGGCAGAATCTACTCAACCTGAAAGGGGTAGTTCTGAATTAGTAGATGATTTTTATATCTTATAATGGAGACATATATCAAATTTGTGAATCTGTACCAGATCACTTCATGATGAACTGCACGCAGGAGTTGTGAGTGGCAGGTTATATGTTATGCATACCAGACACATCACATTTCTCAGCTTTCAACAGCTCAGCCGTTTCTTTCCGTTGCCATAGTTTTTTTCACCTACCTCACAATCTTCAAGACAAAAACATTCCCATCAACCAGTGGTTGAAATTTCTTTCAATTCATACTGGAATCTCAATCAGGAAAACAGAAGAAATAAAAAACTTTACACAGTGTGTTTGACAACCGTGGACCCATTTTCAAAAACAAAAAATCTGTTATATAGTACTTCTTCGGAGATGTTAGATCTGGATCAATCATTTCAAATTTCAAGGCCTACTACTGTTTGCTGAACGGGTCGAAATTCCAAAATCGCCTGCGAGGTTCCTTTCGTTCGAAAATATGGAGAGCCTATATTCATTTGAGGTGGTGGTTATTTGATGACAAATTTTGAAATCTTTGCTTTTTTGATTCACTGTGTATTGAAATCCTAGTCGTTCATATAACCGGTGGCAGGGTCTTTCAATTGAAGAACACAAAATACTTTGAATTTTCATCTTGATAAGTTTTACAGAAATTAGTCTCTAGGTAGTAAATATAGAGTTGAATTATTCTTCCTTCTGAAGATATCAATAAAAGTAATTGATTCGAGGGAATATTTGGAATATCACATGAATAGGATGGAAGATCGATAATTCCCGAAACCTGCTATAAAATTCACAGTCTGACTTTGAAATGATGAGGACTTCATGAAAATCCTCAAAGAACGGAGAATATTGAATATTGAATCAATTATTACTATCTATATTCTCGCAGGAAAATGTGTATCATATTAATGCTTCCTTCAACTTTATTCTCTTGATTCTCGGCTGATCTAGAGCCTATCTTCCTGTAGAAGTTATAATTAAAATAATAATTATAATAATAATAATAATAATAATAATAATAATAATAATAATAATAATAATAATAATAATAATAATAATAATAATAATAATAATAATAATAATAATAATAATAATAATAATAATAATAATAATAATAATAATAATAATAATAAATAAGCAGAGTGGGACCAACAATATATGTGAACTTGGTGAGTGGAGCTGTGGACGCGAAATCGGACCGGCAGCTCAGGCGCGTCCGGAAGGAAATACCTTTTCCTTCGATGCCGGCCGTGGTCTTGATAGGCTAACCCTCTTGCAGGATCTGAACTCCGGTTCCTATAAGATGGATAACAAGGCCCCCACAACCGACGTCATCCGGATGGAGGTCAACGGCAAGGTGATGGGGCCCAAATCGACGGGCAGCCTTTTGACGACCCCCGCAATGGACAACGTTTTGCGTGGACAAACGAAATGAGAGACAGCCTTTCGCGTTGCTAGTAGCGAGCCCGCACGAAGGGGATACATGACGCGAATGCATGCTCTATGTGGTGCATAGCACACCCAGAGTATGCCGCTTTCTCCGCACAAAATCTACGGGATTATGTATCACACCTTCGTCGCCGTGGCTATGTGAGACCTCCTCCTAGGCAGGTCAACGAAGTGGCTGAACAGCCACGTGTCGAACCAGCCAAAGAGGGGGCGGTCATCAATATTCCACCGACAGAGGGCATCAGACCACGAAGGGTGCTCCGCACATTGAAGCTCCTGAAGCCGCAAGACCGGGCTCGAGTGGATGCAGAAATTCGTGAAGCGCTCCCAGAAGAGGCTGACATTTGGCAGATCAACACTGCCGTGTATGACACCGCTCTTTTGTATTCCCGCGAGGAAATGCAGAACAATGCTTCTCCTGCCAAAAAGCATGAGCGACGCACACAAAAAATGGAAGCCAAATTGAGTCGACGAGACAACACGCGTCTTGTATCCGATGTGTGATGGACTAAGTAGTGGCCAATAGGCCATACACGCGCCACTAAGTTGCGACGAGTCCATCACAGATTGAATCAAGGTGTGCCCATTAAACAGCACTGCCTTGATAGGATACGATTGCTGGTGGCTGCAAAAAAGTCACTAGTGCGGCCAGCGAAAGGAATCGCGGCAAATAAACAGTTCCGCAAGAAACTTTCTCGCTTGTTCCAGAAGCCGCCGCTTGTTGTGGAAGATCCGCCGACCGCTTATCAGGTGGAAAACTTCTGGAAGGAGATTTATGAAAATCCGCAACCACCCAACAGAGACAGTCCAGCCCTGGCCAGTTTGGAGCCTTCTGTAGGAGGCTTCATAAACCCCATCCTGATGTTCTGCGCCAACTGATAACCCCACAAGAAGTTCGGAACGCTCTGACGGGTTCGAAGAACTTTGCTGCTCCTGCTCTAGATGGGCTGAATGACTTTTGGTGGAAAAAATTTCCAAGTACTCACCACCACTTAGCCTGAGTTTCCAACTCTGGCTTGGTGGAGAGCAGCAAATTCCGGCTTGGTTTGTCGAGAGGCGAACCTTGCCAATCCCCAAGAACGGAGATTTGTCGGATCCCAAGAATTACAGACCGATAACATGCTTGAATGCGTGCTACGAACTGTTTACTCGCATTTTGTACATGCAAATATTCTTCGCGGTTCAGACGGTGTATACGAACGGATATATCAGCAGCGAGGGTCAAAGAAAGGGTTCGCTAGCTGCAAGGAAAACCTGCTCATCGATAGATGCATCACGCAGGACTCCATGCAGTATAAGCGCAACCTTTCGATGGCCTGGATCGATTACCGCAAGGCATTTGATTCAACATCGCATAGATGCATAGAACGAATGATGCCACTCTGTAGGACTCGTTTCACCATGATATCAGGTGAAACTAGAGTCCAAACAGAGCAGGTTATCTTCAGAAGGGGTGTGTTCCAAGGGGACTCTCTCAGCCCCCTCCTTTTTCGCATCTCACTCATGCCATTATCCGTTGCACTCAGAAAAACCTGTGGGTATAAATGCGGCACCCCCGGAGAACGGAATAAGGTCACCCATCTCTTTTTTATGAATGACCTGAAGCTTTATGCCTCGGGTGAGAGAGATTTACAGCAATCTCTGAGGGTGGTGCAGGAGTTCACGCATGCTATCGGTATGGAATTTGGGATGGATAAATGTGCACTGGTTCATCACAGAAGAGGACGGTGCGAGAGTTTAGGAGAGGAAGCGCAGCGTTGAAGGAACCATCCTCCACCATCTGGATGCCGGAGAGGCGTATACCTACCTGGGGGTGCAACAACGATGCACCCAAAAGGTGACGACGGTGGTAAATGTTCTCTGTGGCAAGTATCGGCAGAAACTCCGGCAGATCTGGTCATTAGAACTGTCGGGTATGAACAAAGTCTCTGCCACCAATATGCTTGTCGTTCCGATACTTCTATACTCCTTTGGAGTAGTGAAGTGGACGCTGGAAGAGCTGCGCCAACTTCACGTAAAGACTCGTAAAATGATGCACCTCTATCGAAGTTTGCATCCGAAATCGTCCATTCCACGGTTCTGCCTTCCACGACACCAGAGAGGCCGTGGACTTCTGAGTTTGGAGTGTCTACACAACAGAATGGTACTGGATGGAGCCTGTTAAGCTATAAGGAGTTTGAATCTCCTTCTCTGTATGGTCAAGGACCATGAGATCACAGGGAAAGGAGCGTTTCTCTTCAAGGCAGCAGTTCGCGCAGCCGATGAACTTGGTCTCGTATTCGACATCGAGCGGGAACTCCCAGACTCTATTACCGAGTTGACACCCGCCCGACGGAAAGCCCACATAAAAGTTGCAGAAAATACTGCACATCTGCAGCTTCACAAGGATAAGCCAATGCATGGAATCTTCTATAAGAACATTGAAGACCATGGCTTATCGGAAACACTGACCTTCGCTTTTCTTCGGTCAAGTGGGCTCAAGTCGGAGACTAAGGGACTCATTGTGGCCTGCCAGGACGGGGTCTTCAACACTCTGGTCTGCCGAAGCCGCGTGATGGGTATAGAGGTCCCTGACACGAGATGCAGGGCCTGCCATGGAGCGCCTGTGATAATTATGCATTTGCTGTCAGCATGTCCAGCATATGCTGTCTCAGCCTACATCCATCGTCATAACGCGGCGTTACGAGTGTTGTATTACTATTCACGGTATTGACGAAACACCGGTGCTGCCGTACGCTCCGGGGGATATTGAGTCAGTTGTGGAGAATGAGGAGTGCCGATTTATTGGAAATACTCATTTCTCACCCTCAGGCAATTGTGAGCCAACAAGCCTGGTGTAGTCCTCCTCGACCACCCGCAGAAAACGATATTTGTCATTGAGTTTTCTGCTCCGGCCGAGATGGATATCGAGCGGAAGGAGGAGGAGAAACGGACTAAATATCGAGAACTACTCTTCAAACTCCACAGACTCTATCCAGACCATTCTGTTTGGATGGTGGTCCTGATTATAGGGGCCCTAGGTGGAATGATACAAACGCTACTCTCAAATTTGAAGATCATACCGGCTTGCCGAAATTCGGAAGAATATCTAGCCGGACGCATGCAGAAGGCATCGTTACGTCTGCTCAGAACTCATGATTCTCGGACCCAATGATCTCTCACCTCACGGATGGGAAGAGAGGTCATTGGTTTATGTAACCAGCACGCCCTTCCGAATGGGTCGGAGCTTCGGAGGCAAGGGCCTGACTGGTGTGGTTAAGACGAAATAATAATAATAATAATAATAATAATACTGATGATAATATCGTCTTCATTTTTCATGCTGATTCACAATTATTCACATTTTTATGTGAGTAATTTTAGTAGCATAATAGGCGGAGTTCAGCTTTGAAATATACTCATATATAGGAGAGTAATTATAACAAAAAAAATTATAGCCGCTTCTCCACTCAACCTTAAAACACACGTATGATGGAATAGACCGAAAAAAATATATAGACTCAGTTCACAAAACACAAATTCAAAGGAAAAAAAAACCTTGTTCGAAATCCTAGTAGGATACACAACCACAGGAACTAACGGGGGGTTATCTGTTTGTTCAGTAACCTTTCTTTTCGATGGAGTTCGGAACTATCTGTTCTCATTTCCTTCAAGTTATTCGGCGTATCATTATACACCTTCGTAATCTGGTAACTATAGGAAGACTTGAACTTTTCAGTTCAGGAGGTGTTAGGGGTCCTTCAAATCTCAAATTCAATGTATAAACATTAGTGCATAACTTTATTTTATTGTACAGGTGAATCAATAATGTGATGACAAAGGCACGCCGACTGCAACAACCTTCGACTCTCCATATTCAACCTTCCTGCAACATGTGATTCGAGTCTGCAAATACCAAAAATCAACCTCAAACAGGAATATTGCACCTTCTGTATTTTCAGATTATATAGGTATTAGTAAGACTTGGGCAGTACAAGCAATCTGCAAAGTTGAATATTGATTATACCAAGCTTTCACATAGCATTATTTTCGTTTTCAGTGGTAGAAATTTCTGAATGAGGGAATTTACATGTTTTTCAAATTTGAGGTCACTATCAATGATAACACCCAAATTTTTCGAGTATTCAACTATCACTAGAGACGCGTCATTTATTTCAATATTGATCTGTTGTTTGACTTCTTTTCAGTTGATTTTGGTCCGAAGACATTGTATTTGATTGGATTCATTAGTAAATGGTGAGTCGGAGCCAATTCAACAAAGTTATTAATATCCTCGTTGATCCGCTCACAAGCATCTCTCACACTACTATTTGCAAAAGAATGATAGAATTGTGTGTCATCTGCGTGAAGGTGCAATATTTCACGCACTTCACAACATCACCGGTATACATCGTAAAGAGAATTGACCATAGGATTGACCCTTATGGAACACCAGATTCCAGTGGTAGGTATTGAAATTCGAGTTTGACCATGCGATTTATGTTCCTTCATTGAATGACCAGTTATTTAAACACCCTATATAAGATATTGTTTTGAAAACTCCTATGAGGACATTTCAGCTGCGCCTGAATCAAATAAGTTATCCGTTTCCCAGAAGTAGTTTTTGAAATTCTAACCCTGGCCATGGAAATATGAATATTTCGAATCTATCCGCATTTTCGAACAGAGATCATTGAGAACTATATCATAGATTTTTTCTTTTTGAAAATCATTCGACGGGTTTCGGTATTAAGAGTGTTGCAGTTGAAATCATACACATTGTATATTGTTTATACTTGAGTTATCATATATATTGAAAGACTGAGCATGAGCATATTTCAGAGTTATTCCACGTTTTCCACTCTCCAAGAGATGTCGTTCTTGGTGAAATGAGCTGAATTTTTTCAATCATATTGGCTGAAAACATTAGGCTCATGATTGCTGGAACGAGCTATAGGTGTCAAAATTTCATATTGTCAAGGAAAGTTGAGCTAGGAGCTGATTCTCTAATTTTTTTTTTCGTATCAAGCCTACGTGGAGCAGACTGTATCAGACTCTGATAATTATAGGAGATCACAAGACAATGTAGAAAAAAAATACGATATGATGGGAAATGCAACGCAATGGAATACCTATTCTTGCAAAAGTGAAGGCATGTCGAAAAGGATTGTGACTATCAAGAATTGCTACTCCTAGTCAGTGAAATGAACACTTTATTCATTAGGAAGGCATATACTCACGATCATCCATGACCACAAAAGGATTCTGAATTCCAAATAATGAGAACTATATGTATAATGATGTTTGATGATGAATGATGTATAAATCCAATATGCTCTCTATGCAATATGCATAGATAGATATCCTCCTCAAATAAAATCACAGACTCACTCAAAACTCATCACATGTTTTATTGAATCTGATTCAGCAGTTCTATCACTGCTGCATTTCAAAAGCTCATCTCTTTCAACACAAGAATGCCCTATTTGGATATATGGCATAAATGAAAGCCTGCCTCGAATGAACATACGTTCACACAGACGTTGACACACGTTCGTTGTCACATCAGACTCAAAAATAATGGCATCCCCGGACAACAATGGTTGATTGATATGATAAATGAAATATTACTCTTGACTGGAGCGGAACGGAATGACAAATCGGTTGGTGTGATAAGTATGGATGCCCAAACACAGTATAACTGAATAGTTACTTATTTTAGTAGACAAAAACATATAAGATGAGTTACAGGATCTCCGTGGTGGAAATGAATTCTTCAGTCAATATTTCGTTTTTTGTATGAGGTACCGTAACAAACAATGAGGTTGATGTATTATACAACCTATCACTATGAAATTTTGTGTTGAAATTTGGTTGAAACAAAGTTTCCTATCGTGGTGATTTGGTCTCGGTGGGAAAACATGTGATGAAACACTGTTCTGTAACAAGCATGAGTATTATTTTAGATTCAATTTTTATATTCGAGTTACTTGTTTGTTGACGCCTAGGTATCAATCTTTTGGAAGCGAATTGCATGAGTTCCAAAAGTTCAAGATGGAAGTTTTTTGATTCATCTGCCTTGTGATAGGGCTGGAACAAAGTGTTGTTAACCAATCACCCAAACAGCGATTAGATTCACCCTTCTGAATACTATGCTCTTCCATAGTATAGATTTGATATTGGTTCCATAGTATATTTGATACCATCTCCTTTGACGGAAGCACCTCAAAATAAACCGATGCCAATTAGAAACCACTATCGAAAAAAACATGTAACTGTGAAATGATACCTCAATATTGATATTTACCGGAGGTAGTTTGATTGAATAATTATGGTTTTGACTCCAAGGGAAGCTATATGAATACGTTGTCAAAGCCTTCCTGCTGTTCTGAAGAACGGAGATAAATTCAAATTAATTGACATCAAACTGAGTTCATCATAGTCAAGACAGCTATTTAGGTTGTTTATATGTTCGAATTATTTTCCACAGTAACATCCAGAAGTATTAGAGAGTCCAGTTGTCAACCCTGGAGCGGATCCCTAGAAACAATTATACCGCTCCGCCATTTTGAGCTTTGCGCTTAAGAATACTAACACGCATGATCTTCGGCGTGTTTCTAGCGTACCTACTCTGTACTTCTCGAAAATAAAGACCTATTATTAATTTAATGATCATTATTAATCGACGGACGATGATACAACCCTGCAATCAGTGATTCACTATGTGAGTCACTCCTACTAGCCGAGTTCTGTTAGGTTCATAAGGGTCGACAACCGGTTGCAATAAAGGGCAGTGATACTCCATGTATGTGGTCTGTGAGGTCCAATTAAATCGAATATCAGGCGACTATGAAGGATCGTCGCTAGATATTTGGGAGCAAGCAAATTGATAGTGTAGGTTAGAAGTATATATTCAATTCGAAACAAGGATTATGCTACTCCGAGATGATCTCAAGATAACCAGTACAAATCGAATAGTTGACAATGAGAGGTATGTTTGTTCCGGAAGATCAGTCATATGATTTCATTTGAACAGCAATTTCAATATCATGAATAGATGTTTTCGTACTGTACAGTGCATCCGATTTTGGTTGAGTCTGCCAGGTTTCTCGGTTGTTATTAAAAATGGAGCCTTTCAGTTCTCACGTCCCTTTCCTATTTTGAATTGAAACTCACGGTGGCCTAATCAGATTTTGCCTAACTGTTGACGTCTACGTATAAGATAAGATTTAGAAAATAAATAAGTTACGTCCAATAGAGAATTCTACGCAGAATCCAGTGATGTGCTCAAATTTACATTCCGGGGTATTATGCTTTTGGAGATACGTCGCGAACTTATGATTTTTTGATTGAACACCCTGTATTTCATCATCTGGTTGAATTTGTTTTTCGTTTCCTTCAAAATGAATAACAACAAAAGAAACCTATAGTGGTCAAGAATCATCGTGTTGGCCAGTGGTGTAATTTTGAGAGAGGAGAAAGGTATTTGAATTTTTCTTGAAAGTTTGGAACTTGTAAAAAACAGGAAACACTTCACCAGGCAAAGAATTCCACAACTTTGATCTTCGACACATCTCGAGCCTGACACTGTAGGAGTGACGAGACTGAACTCGTCTGATTCGTCTACCAGCAATCGCTTGTGATGGCATAATAGACGATATTTCCGTTGATCACCGACCTAGGAAGTATCTATAAAAAAAGGAGAGATCGCCCACCTTTTTACCATGTTCTAAAAAGATCAATGAATTCGTGAGTGCAGTATCACCGATTATCACCTGAATAAAATCAATTTTAGAATTTCAGCGTATATTATATCAGCTTTTTTGGGAGCTGGGAACTCCAGGACAGGTCGAATTTGTGCTTTGCGGATCATGAACAGTCGCTGGGGTCTGAATTACCTCTTCGCAAGGGATAGAAAGCCAATTTTTTGTGACGCAGTTGCCTCATTAGACCTCACATTATCGTCCCTTGAGAGAGCGCTGTTGGTGATGATACCAAGCATGGATATTGACGACTCCATTTTGGGGCATTGTGTGATCTGCCTTTGTGGTGAAAATACAACCCTGAGTTTTCGTTGCATTGTACTCCACTAGATTTCCATACCCTCATTTCAGAATTCTTGCTAGATCATCATTCAGGGCATCGACCTGTCTCCGTCTTTTAGCTCTGGTCTCATTGGATGATATTGGATCTAGAGGAGAAAGCGAAATGAATTGTACTATCATCCGCATAGCTATGAACGGAGGACACATCAAAAAATCATTGATGTGGATCAAAAACAAAGTTGGTGCCAAGACATAGCCTTGTGGAAAATTAGCATTTGATAGTTATTGTATCAGATGAGACCCCATCCGACTCCACATAGAGTGATCTATCTGCAAGGAAACTCGATAGCCTTGGTGCCAAACTCGTTCAAATGTTTCGGAGATAACCAAAGCTGCAGCCAGAGACTCACCATGTTTCTCTATTGACGCTACCACTTATGTTGTCGCATTGGCAAGCGGGTCATCGGTTGACCTTTGATGACGAAAGCTATATTAACGGTCGTTCACGATTCCTGAGCTTTCTAGATATCAGATGAGCTAGATGTTGATTGCTTTCTCCATAATGTTAGAAATCACAGATACTAGTGCAATCGGGATATAGTTGGTGGGAAAGGTTTTCTCCCCATCTTCGGAATCTGTTGGACTCTAGCTATCGTCGAGTTCGAAGGAATTACACCGAGTTCATATTAAAGGGTGAACAACATGCAAAGAACTGATGTTAGTTATAGGCATACATCCTTCTGGCCCTATATCCTTAATTATCTAATTGTGCGTTGAAGGAAGGCAATTTGTGGCATATGGTTATCGATGGATTGTCGGATATTGTCGAAGAATTTTTAGGAGAGCAAAAAAATAATACATCATGATGAATTCTTGCAGTCAGCTATCGATTTCCCACATAAAAGAGATTTCAATTATTGAGGAACTTCCATCTGTGATTGTTTTTCATGAGAGAGAAAGGAAGGAAGAAGGATACCAACAATAATTTTCTAACACAAAATACATTACGTACGTACTTTTTTTGTGCAGGAGCAGGAACAGTTCTGCAAAATCTCTTTACACCATCTTGAGTTTCAAGAAAAATAATAGAAACGATGAAAAACGGAAAGTTCCATCTTCGATTATTGAAGTTTTAGGAAGTTAAACAATATTGATTTATTATGTGTTGAAAGCGGGAGCAGTTTCGTTTTCGAAACGTTCACTACATCAACATAACTAGAAAGTTCGATATTAGTACAAGGTGTCACTGATAAATAGCGAATATCTCTTTTAGGTATCTGAAAGTTGAATCCAAAGAGCGGTGACGTTTTTGGGGCAGATCATATATCTGTCCTCACTACAAATATATTGGGATAATTATCATATGATTTCTATTTTCATTTTATTTCTTATGAAGGAGGAGAGAGAATTCCAAAGACACTAGAAAAACGAAAAATCATATCGAAGATTTTCGAGAGTCATGTTGGCCCTTCTATCGCGCAACTTTCTCCTATACAACCAAATATGTATCTGTATCTATTGTAGCTTCCGAGATACTCATACTGGCTTTCATTGATTTTGACACGAGGTATGTTCGAGAAGCTTCAGATTCAGAATGAAATGATTGTTTCAAATATAATATAGATGGTGCTAGTCTGTAAGACTACTTCCAGCCGTTATCCGCAGGCTACTCGATTTTAAATATCTAGCCACAATCGATTAAAGTCGTCCAATTTTGTAGCCCATTGGACCCCACAGACCACGTATTCGAAATATCTACCGACAATAGTAAAGTAACCGGTCGTCAATTCCTCAATCTCCCTATAGTCGTAAGGGGCTGTAGTGATGCCTGACGACAATAGAGTTACTGAATGCTATAGGTCACTCTAACGACAGCCTGATCAGCTTGTGGGCGGTATTCGTATCCCTAGGGATGTCGCTCTAGGGTTGACCAGGTCTTTCTGATGCTTCGGTACATTGGACTGTGGAAAATAATCCAAACATAAATTCGTCGTATTCTTAATATAGTGACATAATTTATGTCGTCTATATTTCTAAAGGATTGGTTGAAACACTTCCGGAATTCTATTCAGAGGCGTATCGACATATAAGATGGGTTGAAAATAACCTCGTTCATCTCGTTTATCCTCGCCTCTACATATGGCACAAATCTGAACATTCATTTCATTACATCTTCAAATTCTTGTTTTACGGATACTTTCAACTCTTTCATATTAGTTAAAATATGTGTTTCTTCAAGAGAGTTAATTATCCACATGAAAGTTGTGTTATCGTTGATTCAAAGTTGATGAACCATAACGCATTTGCGTCTTGTGAGATTATGGTTTGAGGCCTCAGTGTTGATTACGATAAAACTGATAAAACTGGATAGTTTTCCAGTTCCACGTCAAGTAACGAGTATCCTTTTCCATGCCACTCCGGGTTAAGCAGACGGTCAGTTGGACTCAAGGTGAATATAGGATGATGAAACAACTCTTCAATTGTTTTTCTCCAAAACATGTAGACCTGTCGAAGAAATGTCGAATCCACTGATGATGATGCATATCCAATAGTGGTGTATAGCTAATGGTTCAATTTTTACATTCGTGTTGAATTTCAAATTCAAATCGTGTTTTTTACAAAGTTTCCAAGATAATTTTCGAAATCAACAGAGGTGGCGTCATCTAGTTTCGATGTTTGGTAGCATCAGTGCGGTATTAAAACTCGACATAATCAAGTAGACAAAACTTTCTATAGCGGCTGGGGATAGGAAGTTGGAACACCAGTTGGACCACCATGGTTGGGCTCGGTAACATCTTCACTGTGTAAATCATAGAGTGACGCATCTCTAGTGTTTACTCAACTCGAGTATATCATCAATGATTCCGAACGATTCCTAAAGACAATAATCCAGAAGATTGAGGTCTGGCGATCTAGCAGGTCGATAGACTCTTCGAAACGTAACAATCAAATTCAGCCTACCTGTTAAGAGAATTGAATGAGAAATTCAATTTGAATATTGTTCATATATCTATGACCGGGAATAGGACCCATGTTTATAGAAATTTTCATGTTTATTTTGGGACTCCAAATACGTACATGGATGAAAAAACACTATGAAGCACCTATGTTCTTCGACATGTCCTTCAGTAATGTCACTATTCTAGTACCTCCATAATGGAGACACTGAAATAGAGACGAGTGGAGCCCTCCACCTCCTCTACCAATAAGCAAGAAGTGCAGTGGACAAGAGCTTTGTTAACCACATGCCCTTCTTCCACGCAATGAGTGCCAGCGATATTCGTTAAAGGCGAGGTTGAATTTCTCAAGACCGTGCCCAAAAATCCGGTTTTCGAAATGAACATTGCTAATTGATCACTGAGACCATCCAAAGAGAATACAGTTGCTGGCGAGAAAGTTCTAATTTTCCTTTATGGTGGTAACCACCCAACCACAACATTCAACCAGCTATATGTAACATCAGCCTATAAGGCATCAGAAAACACGACTTCCATGCCATCTAGTGAATCTGCAACACAACAACATACCTCATGATTCAACATCAGGTGCAGAAGTGGATCGGAAAGTAGTTGAATCCAGAGCAGCAGGATGAGATTGCCAAAAATTGAATTGATTCTCCTGACAACACAAAATCCTCTGACTCCCGAGAGGCTTCTTTGACTTGTACCTTGCATATGAGAGATAGATTGCCTGGACCTTCCACATCGATATCATACTATGCTACTTATCTGTCTTTTATACCCATCTTCCCAACAGAAATAGCGTCTATTATGTCACCACTAGCGATTCCTGGTAGACAAACCAGACAAGCTCAGGCTGGTCACCCCTGCACTGTCAGGTTCGAGATCTGTCGAACATCGCTATACCAAGCATATACAACCTCCAAACTTTCAAGAAAAATTCCAGCACCTTCCTCTCCCAAAATTCCACCGCTGGCTAACACGATATTATATATATATATTATAGGTTTTCCTTTCGTGTTGCTAGATAGATAGATAGATAGATAGATAGATAGATAGATAGATAGATAGATAGATAGATAGGATAGATAGGATAGATATACAGATAGATACATAGATTCATAGATAGATAGCCTTATTCACGTTTTAGTATCACATAAATTATTTTTCATCCCTAGGAAGTCACCTAAGCAGTGCTTGCATTGTAATCGTCCAAGGATATCATTATATTCAAATTGAATCTTCTATTTCAATTATGATGATAATAATGGTGATCATATTGATAATAAAAATAATGAAATGGTGATAATAGTGATAGTAGTAGGAAGAATATATCCAGCATTTGTAGTATACATTCACATTTGAGGAAGAAAGGACACTCATTCAAATAGCTGTTTGAATATATCATAACTCATATCAATATATTTTTTCATCTCTTTTTTCATTCAGTATTTATTTTTCAGAGTTTCAAGATTTACTGGCAATTTATTGAACGATTTCAGTCCATAGTAGGATATGAATTTTTTTTGTGCGATTCTTGACATAAAATGTCATTGAAGAATTCAGTGTCCAGATCAAACTGTGATATTAATATCATTTCCTTGAATCAGAAAAGCATGTTTCAAGAAGAAGGGAAGTAGTTGTATACATGCGATTTTTTTTCAACATAATTTTCATCAAGGTATTTTGGATAACCTGAATATTGTTCATGATGGTCTTACCAACACTACCCCAGATTATAATGTAGTACCTTGTTATTGAGTCAGTCAAAGCACAGATTATCAATTTATTATGCCAAGGCATCATAGACCATATGATTTATGTATTAATTTCCTCACTATATTCACGGTGAACTGTACATTTTCGGTCCAACGGAGATGTTGGTCAACCATCATGTTGATATATGTGCATATTCAGCTTCATATTCAGTGTAATGTACAATATGATGTGAATATAATTTGTTAATGTCTTCGTCAAACATGCTTTACCACCAATTCATTTGGAACTACCTCTTTCAGGCGTAATAAATCGAAAGTTAGCGCCGGAAATGTAGACAGATGCAGGGGCCGTTGTGGCAGTGGCAGTTCTTCCGTAATTTTTGCTTTCCTTCCTTCCCATGTTTGTTCTTCCGAGTCGCATAAGAGTTTTTGTTCATGACATGTATATTTTTCAAGTTATGGGTATGTTTGTTAGTGGGCAATGTTGACGTTTTCGCAGAAGAGCCAAGAGATCTGTTTTTCTCATCAATAAATCAAAATGGCCGTATGCATTTCGTAGTTGTGTATGGAGTTTTTTTTTGAGTTTTTCGTTGTTAAGCCTATCCTACAAGGAAGCAAAAAAGATATATAGAACCGCATAGTGAAAAACTCCCGTATCTTTTTTATGGAAAAACTATCATTTGACTAAATAGATGTGAACGGACCAGGTAGAACTACCAAAGTCTACATCACAAATCTGATACAATCTGATCTGATAGTCCAGTTTCGATAATTGAAAAATGTAGTTATGTTTTGATTATTTTCCACGGCCCACACAACCGGAGCATCTCTCAATATCCATGTTGATAACCCCGGAGCGGCACCCCTAGCGACCCGAATACGGCCCCGGGTTCTGTAGGCTTGGTCTCAGATCAACACCTGCAGAGTCTACCGTTTGGGTCCTGGTGCCAGAACCCCCATAAGGGTATCCATGATATAGATGACGCTAGTACTCCTGCTGATTACAGAAGTTGAAGTTCAGCTCTCAACAGGATACTTTAATGAGAGATGTTTCGGTTGTGTGGTCCATGGGATCCAATCTCTAATGGGTCATCGATATTGGTGTGTCGGATGTTTTTATTGGCTCGTGGCTGATGGATGTGAGCGAGTAGTGAATTCAGTACGAAGCTCCATCTGCCTCATAGATGGAAATGTTTGTTTGTTCGTATTTTATGCGCTGCCGTACCATTCATCCAATCGCGATGACACTTGGTAAGCTTATTGCTTGCAATTGCACGAAGGTTATAGTCATAGTATACGAAGGCGATGAAGGGCCACACTCTCTTTTTTTTCTGAATCCTGACTTTGATTTCGAGATCCCGACTTTGATCTCGGGATCCCGACTTTAATCTTGGGATCCTGACTTCAAACTCGGGATCCCGACTTTAATCTCAGGATCCTGACTTTGATAAATCCTGACTTCAATCTCGGGATCCCGACTTCAATCTCGGAATCCTGACTTTAATCTCGGGATCCTGACTTTAATCTCGGGATCCTGACTCTAATCTCGGGATCCCGACTTTAAACTCGGGATCCCGACTTTAATCTCGGGATCCCGACTTTAATCTCTTGATCCTGACTTTATCCGATCCCGAGATTGGAGTCGGGATCCCGAGATCAAAGTCAGGATCCCGAGATTAAATTCGGGATCCAGAGTTTAATCTGGGGATCCAGAGTTTAAAGTTGGGATCTCGACTTCAGAGCCGGGATCAGTCAGGATCCCGAGATTAAAGTCGGGATCCCAAAATTAAAGTCAGGATTTAGAAAAAAAAGAGAGTGTGGCCCTTCAGCGCCTTCGTAGCATAGTACTATTATCATAATTTATTTTCTATACAATGAATTTCATCAACAAATCTCTCCATACGTTTCTATGATTCAAAATTATAGTAGTAGCTACCAGACCGCGGCCCTTTCAAAATTGATAATTGACTAATCTATAATAGACAAACAGTACTAATTGAACAACATAGCTATTTGAGATTTCGAAAAGGATTTTCCAGAATTATCTCTTCTGCAGTAGCAACGCTCCAGTAGTACATCATGATAGCTCTCGAAAGAACATGAGAAATACTTCACCAATTACCCTCTTACCCCATACACAAGTTACCTTTCTTTGGGGTTGAAGCTTTCATCTTCACTCTTAGTGGATGCTATAACTTGATATGAAATGTATGTATATTTATCTGTGGACAACACGAAAGGGAAACCTATAATGTTCGAGGAACATCGTGTTAGCCAGCGGTGGAATTTTGGGAAAGAAGGAAGGTGTTGGAATTTTTCTTGAAAGTTTGGAGGTTGTGAGCATTAGGAAAGACTTCACTAGGCGAAGAATTCCGCAAGTTTGCCGTTCTATTGATGAATGATGCTTGGTATAGCGATGTTCGACAGATCTCGAGCCTGACAGTGTAGGGGTGACCATGAACTTCTTTATGGCTGCGCTTTCCTGAGACACCCTGTATCGATGGAATTTGGACCATTGAAGAGATCGAATGAAACCCTACAACTTATGCATTTATCATTTTTTGTAATATGTAGAATTAAGAAGTTAGGGTGGGAGGGGGGCGACGGACTTTTTATCCTCACTGTTATGGTACTTATCATGTATTTAGATTGATTTCACATCCGGATCTTTCAAAACATGAATGAATCCTACAATATATATGACAACCTCACAAGTAATACTACGGATACAAACATGACTGTGACATAACACAATTGAGTCAGTTGAGTGTGAATTCTAAAAATCTGATTTATTGTGATCTGTATAGGAATTTAGCGCTGAATGTAGACGTTTATATACAGGTCTTTCCAAATTCGAGTCTGAGCGTTGTACTCTCAAGCACGATGATATGAAGGGTGCCCGTTTTTCTCGATCATAGGGATTTCAGTTATTATTATAGGAGATACGAGGTCAATTATATTTGGGCAAGTTGCTGAAGGAAATTTTATTTGTCTTCCTTAGTTTTTGAATTATTCGACAAATATACAAGTTCTATTTCTTTCTGAAAAGTCCTGGAAGTTTTTGATTGAGACGTTCTCGAGGCACTTTTCTACAAGAAATCTAAATTTGTCATCGTATATTTCAAAGCATTTTTGGCATTCCTTATTGGTGCTGTATTGAATTTTTGCATTTATTAATATTGATTTTCTTCCTGATTTTCTGGGAATAAATCGTTTTTAGAAAAAAAAACGATTTTTTCCCAAATTCGATCAGCAAGTGAGACTGATCATATCGTGTGATACATCGTTGTAATCAGGAAAAAATAATCTTCAAAAATGCTAAAATTAAATATGGCACAAGAGCTTTGCGCCTATTCGGTGATACTACACTCACGAATTCAAGAGTTCAAGAAGTGCCAGATGTATATCTAGAATGTTTCCTGGCTGTCCAGTTCGCGAATAAGCATGGATGCCATTTTACCGATTGGTTATTACTTTACATTCCATAGCTTTCCGCAAAAAAAATGTGTCTTCTTTAGGAGACAAAGAATTTTTGTAGACTTTTGAGATTTTCTCTGTGAAAATGGAAGAAGAAAAAATATATATATTATATATATATAATATATTATATATAATATATAATATATTTTGTTATATTATATATAATATAACAAAATAAACGTTGTTCTTCTACTTGCCTCTCTGCACCACCAACAATTAAATGTATTGATATTGATAACTTCCATTAGTCTTTCATTACTTTTATTAGCCATACTTCTTCTATTATTTTCACTAGTTACACTACTTTTGATACTTTTATTAGTGTCTGTATCTTTTTATTATGTGTACCTTGTATTATCTATTTTTAATAGTTATTTTTTATTCTTGTTCAATTGACCAGTCACAAACTTATGTAAACTGATGGAAATATATTCTACTCTACTCTACTCTATACAGGGTGTCCCAACGAGAACTTTCCACACAGATTTACTGGGAAATGACAAATTATTTTCGGAAACGCTGAAACACCTCGATTTTGATTTCTAGGGGGACACATGTCAGTGATAAATTTAGTCACGCAACTTCATCCCCCTGACAGGGGCGGCTACCCTATTGCGAATCATTATAGGGAACTTGGGTCGAGTGAAAAATAATCCAACGGGTTGAGGTCCGGTGATCTAGCTGGCCACTCAATTGGTCCTCGTCGCCCCATCCAATGATTGGTATATCGTTCATCCAGAAAGTTTCTAACCGCTACTGCATAGTGAGGTGGTGCTCCATCTTGTTGAAAATGGAGGTTGTCTGCCGAATAATCTCCATCGTTTTCGATAATATCCGTTATTATGGGATCGATGGCATTCTCAAGAAGATGTAAATACATTTGTCTATTCAAATTATCATCTATAGAAAGTGGTCCAATAATATTTTTGCCAAAAATACCACACCAAACATTCAACTTCTGCGGAGTTTGTGTGTGGACCTCACGTATTAACCTGGGATTGGTATCGCTCCAGTAGTGGCAATTGTGACGATTCACGTTTCCATCAACAAAAAATGTACTCTCGTCTGAAAAATAATTTATTGATTCAATAAACAAAAACTAAGAAATATGGTTTCCGGGCTTCAGTGCCGTGATTGGTTCACCTCTGTGTAGGAGGTTCCTTCGGACGATTCGCTCACAATTGGGATGAGCATCTTCTGCTTGTATTGTTGTATTTGCGAATAGCGACATCAACCTGATACTTGGTTGAAAGATCTTCGCAATTAATAGTCTCAGCCTGGCTACTTACTTTGTTTCGACTAATTTGTTTTCGTTTTTCGTGGGGTGACTGGGTTCCCTGACCGGATGGGATGTTGCCATTGTCTATCTGTCCACTCATTGAGTCTTAAAATAGGTAATAAATTGAATTTGAATAAGAACAGGTAAGATATTGGCTAATTACATTGAACCTATCAACAACACTAATTTCAATTACCATTCTTTCGATTTTGAAAAAATTATACACGTTTGGATAGAGAATGAAGGGAGCTTTCAGATGATGTATCACTCGACTCACGTTCCCTATGATGATTCGCAAGGGGGTAGCCGCCCCCGTCCGGGGGATGACGTTGCTCGACTAAATCCATTACTAACATGTGTCCCCCTAGAAATTTAAATCGACCTGTTTCAGCGTTTCCAAAAATAATTCGTCATTTCCCAGTAAATCCGGGTGGAAAGTTTTCGTTGGGACACCCGGTATATATAGAAAATGAGTGACAAGCACAATTTTCGCCGCATAAAAAAACATCGAAAACCACTGTAAATACTGCAAAAAGGAAGTTAGTGAATACACTCAGTATGATAACTGTAAGGCGTGCTACCATTTTAGCTGTTCAGCCTGAGTGGAAATTCGAAAATAAGGACAGCAAATTCATATGTTGTGAAATCGACCAAAGTATAAGTGAACAAATTAACAAGTCAAATTATTGGGAAATCGGACAATTGCCTGGATATGGATGAAAAACGGCTTAAACAGATCATTGAAGAATCGTTTATACGATATCTGAATCCAGTGGAACATAAAATGGAAAAGAAAATAAATGAACTCGGTAACTCAATTCAGTTCATGTCAGAGTCTTTCGAGGACCAGAAGCGAGCGTTTGAAAGCGTTCTGGAGGACAACAAATCTCTAAAAAAGGAGAATGAAAACCTAAAGAAGAGAATGCAAACGTTAGAAGAAAGATTGGAGACGTTTGAAGACGCAGAAAGAGCAAAAAACCTGATAGTTGCAAGGGTCCCAAGACAATCTAACCGAGACACAGTCGCCACGATTGAAAGTATCTTTACAAGCTTGCAATTACAAACTTCGAACAATGAAATATTAGAGAGCTTCAGACTCGACAAGCATGGTGAAGGACCCATCTTGGTGAAAATGCATAATGAGCAGGCAAAAAAGGAAGCACTAAAGAGAATAAGAGACATGAAAGGTATAACTACTAAGATGCAGCCTAGATGGTGATGATAAAAAAATCTACTTTAATGATATGTCTTTGGTCAAAAGGATGTTCTTTAAATCGACACGGGATCTAAGATAACAGAAGAATTATAAGGCAGCTTTTTATGCAAATGGATCGATTTAACTCAAAATCAATGATACTAGCCAGGCACTGAAAATAAGATGAGAAACAGATCTGGAGAAATACGAATAAAACCTTTGGAATAAAGAATTATAAAATACTCAAAGAAAAAAATAATTCACGGAGCTAAATGATATCTTGGACGATTATATGATCTCAGAAACATACGTTTGTGATAACTCAGGCCAAATGAACTATTTCAATAATGATAATAGTCATTATTATTATGCACGTCAACATTCGTAGCACATATCAAAATCTTGATCAATTTGTAATGTACCTAGAATCTTTGGGGAAATCATTCGACGTTATAGTTATGTCTGGAACACACAATGTGTACTTCGAAAGTGATCTCAACATATCTAGCCTAAACTGATGTGATGGATGCATAATCTTTGTGAAAAATGAATTCCACATGGAAGATAGGATAATTCAAGAAAATAACCTGGAAATTATTTAAAAAACAGAGAACTGTTGATATACTATAGTCACTTATAGATGTTTTGCTATGCCAAAAGAAGAACTCATTGAAAATTTGGAAAGAGTACTTCACCGAGAAACTACGGATCAAGGCAAAGTGTATGTGTTTATTGGTGACATTAATATTGATTGTTATCGAAAGATTCCGACGCAACAATTACGTGTCGGTAACAGGAATATGGCTTTATGAGTGCTATAAATAAAGCCATGGACCATTATTTCATCAAGTGCAAAAGTAACATTTCCAACATCATTAGGGCTGTGATCTTGGAAAATGACCTTACAGATCACCACCCCATTTTACTCAGCGTCAAGTTAGAAACACCCCCTAGGAACATAAATGAAATGAACACATTTAAAACAATAAATTACGAAAACATAAAGATGAAATTGGAGGCTGAGGGATGGGGGGATGTTCGGCGAAAAAATAATGTAGAGCTATGTACAGCTAGGTTTATAAATAAACTAAAAAACATCATTGGATAATCTACAATTACAAAAACAATAACAAATGAAGAAAGGAAAATAAAACCATGGATCACTGGTGGGCTCTTGACATCAATTCGAAATAGAAACAATCTCAAAAGGAACTGCACCCTCAATCCAAACAACCACATTATTCTAAATAGGTACCAAGAATAAGGTAATAAGAATATATAGAATAAATGCTAGTGAGATAATGAAAAACACAAAGTATGATTATTATAAATCTTTGACTCAAAAAAACTCAAATGAGCCAAAACAACTATGGAAAGTGATTAGAGAGGCCACCATAGATCAAGTCTGTAAGTCAGAAATGAAATGCATTACTAACCAAGAAAACATGGAAATAACAAATAAGAAGCGGGTGGCAAATGAATTTAACTTATACTTCTGTAACATTGGAAAACAATTGGCTAAACAAGATTCCTACAAAGTCGGGATATGAGGGAAAAAAGGAGTATTAACTCGTTTTTTTGAGCCCGGTGACAATTGGAGATATAATTGGAGAAGTAAACAACTTAGAGAACGGCGTAAAGGGAGGGAAAGATGCCATTGCATCAAATATCATAAAAAAATACACAGATAATCTCAGTATTCCACTAAAACACATAACAAATTTGATTTTTAGTTCAGGTATTTTCCCAACACATATTAAAAATCACTACAATCTTTCCCTTACACGAACATGGTGATAAAAAATTGATGACCAATAATAGGCCAATTGCTCTATAAGTAATATTATTGAAAAATGCTTCAAGAACAAATTGATCACATTTTTTGAAAAAAATCACATACTCAATGGAAACCACTTTGCTTTCAGGAGAAACTCGAATACATATAAGGCATTGTTGAGGTAACAGAAGGGATACTAAAAAATTTGGACAAGGCAAATAAAGTAATGGGCATCTTTTTGGACCTCAAGAAAGCCTTCGACACTGTGGAACACCAGATTTCACTAAATCGCTTAGATAATGCAGGAATCAGGGTTATACCAAATAACCTCATTGACCAATCCACACTAGTATCAGGGCAAGGAAGTGATACATTAGGAGTGAATTTTGGTGTTCCACAGGGGGCTGTTCTTTCAACTTTGTTGTTCCATATCTACATCAATGACATAATGAATTTAATGGACGATGAAAATATCAATATCTACTGCTTTGCAGATAACACCATTATCTCAATAAAAGAAAAGAGCTGGGAAGTTACCAAATTAAAAGCTGAAAAAACAGAAAATGAAAAAACTGGCTGGACGAAAACTTACTGTCCCTAACTAACTAAAACTAACCTTGTGGCGTTTTCGCTAACCGTTCGTACTTTGCCAAACTATGAAACCATCAAAATTCATGAATCAAAATGCAGCCTTGGATACCAATGTTGATGTGGTATCACCATAAAATGGAAAACTAGTTTGAAATATCTTGGGGTTATTCTCGACGACAAGCTTACTTGGGAAGAACATGTGGAATATGTAATCACAAAACTTAGAAAACTAATACATAAATTCTATGAACCAAGAAATATGGTACCTTTCAAAACTTTAAAAACAATTCATTCAGCTTCAGCTGAATCATTATTGAACTATGGTTTGGTGGTGTGGGGAAATGCAGGAACAACAACCTTAGCGAACAGGTATCACAAAAATGCATGTTGAAAATTATGCTTTTTATAAAAAAAAAGATATTCTAGCGATAGTCTGTTCAAAGAAAGTAAGATACTCAACATAGAACATCTCTATTCGATATCAGTTATAAGATTTATGATAAAAAACAACGATTACAAAGTGAATTTGAAACATTGCCAAAATACAAGAAATGCCACTACAGGCAAGGTGGAGCTGCAAAACAAACAACAAAGCTTGTCAAAGCCACATTAACTGTGTGGTCCACAAGGTTTATAATGACTTACCTGACGATTTCAAGCTTAAAAATTATCACAGAATTAAAAAAATGTTGACAGAATCGATTGTAGAAAGTAAATATGAAATAAAATATGTAATATAATGATGATATAAAAGAAATGTACACAAGTCACAAATTAATGCAATACTGGAAATAGTTTTTTTTAATTAATTTATTGAAAATGGTTTGTTAACTGGCAAGAGGCGGCACGAGTACGTATTGATTATTATATTATTACCTCAGAAATAATAACGGAAAAATAGATAAACGGATGCACACACAGTATTATGAATACCATTGTGCATTTAATATATTTAGCAGTGGTATCTGAAGATCTGTACATTGCTATCATCAGAATCAACTTGGATATATATATATATATATATATATATATATATCAATTTTTCTACTTATCGAACAACGACAATCATCAACAAATACACCGTTTCTGAGTCATTCGAAGTAACGAAGGAAGCCGATCGAATATTCACAATTTCCATCACAATCTTCAGTGATACCTATGTAATTTGTCATGGATGATGAAGGTTACACGGATCACTCACCATCATCACAGCTCCTGAATAATTTATAGGGTGCGCATGAAAGTGAGTCCAGAAACTGAATACGAATCATTGAAAATCTTGATTTCTCTCTCTCGAATGAAATATCTATTTTTTTGTCATGTTTCAATTCTTTTATAAACATGTATCATATAGTTCGATCACTTGCCCATACCCAAAATCCATAATTTTGGAGATATTCCGCAATACTCAACTCTGCATATTGATTGCTTGAAATTTTGATTTTTTTAGTAAGCTGTGAATATCTATGAACAAATGAATTGAAATTGTTCACTGTCAGATTCATCATCTATCTATCATCATATCATCTATTTTGATTTAGCAAAACTCAAATGTGACACCCTGTAATCATTAGGTGGTCGAATGCAGAATTTGATCATGCATCGATCCGCTATAACTCTTCCTATAACTATTTCCAATGCTTTTCTTGTTTATTACAAGACAATGTTTCAGCTTCTGCCTAAAATCACATTTGAATAGAAAATATGGATCAACAAGAGAAGCGTTGGAAAGAGGTAGAGGGAAAGTCATATCGAATCGATACAGAATCAAATTCTGCATCTTACCATCCAAGAAATACAGGATGTCACATTTGAAAATACGCTACTTTTCAACCATGAAAATCGTGTGATTGGTCATCAAATTTTGGATGCTTTTTATGCGATGAAACAGTTGGTAATGTGAATTTTGGAAGTATCATTCCTGCTGTTCCATCTATACCAGAAGAGCTCACCACTAGTTCAAAATGGGTAGATGGCGCAGTGTTGAAAAAAGCGCTACATCTTTAAAAATTCTTGGAAGAATCAAGATATCCAAGAAACAGTCGAAAAAAGGTATAAATGAACCTAATAAAACTCACCATGTAATTGAATGATATACCATCAAGTGTAAACGAAAATGGTATGACCTCAAGAATATTCTGAAATAAAAGAGAATGCTGAATATCCCTGGAGTCCAAAATTTCAGAATTTCAAGTGTTTTCAAACCACGAAACCCTCTAACGAAGGTCTATCGTGAGACAGCTAATATAGATCGCGTTAATTTCTGAAGATATACGCCGATTTCGATATTTTTCATTTGATATATCGCACATATCGATATTGAACTTCCATTCCATATGGAGAATATCATGAAAATATCAATACACAAATCGCCTGCCCTACAGCGGACGGTTTCAAATTCAATATTTCTAAAACGCCCTCCATTATGTTTTCATTAGTTTCCACGACCACAAATCCGAAGCAGCTCAAGCTCCCGGGTTGGCAGCTCCAGAACGACACCGCTGACGTTTCGAGGCCGCCCTGGTTTTTGCAAACCGAACGCTCTTTAGATACATCTTCAGCTGCAAGAATATAATATATGTACGGATAATTGGCATCTTTGGTAGCTGGATTAGTAGGGTGTTTCTGCCAGAAACGTAAAGCTCTCGATAGTACTAGTCAGTACTGCTGCAAACCCGAAGGGATTACAGAAGCTAGAAATTGAGCTGACAAATCCGTTCACTTCCAAAAGCTGCTACGGGCATGTGGTCTATGGGGCCCAATCTCTAATGGACAACATCGACAGATGGTCGCTATGTACTTGATAGAACGCAACATGCGTTTGTAAGTGAGAAGTAACCTAAGCAACTATCACCATCTACATTTCAACACCAACGGTGGCTGGTGGATATTTGAGGCTGGTCGGCACAGGCCCATGAAGACTGAACGTCTAGAAGTAATTATTACTTCACTTTTACTTTCAAATTGAATAAAAAAATGTTACTGCCCAGCAAGAACCAACGAGGAAGTCTTGCCAAAGGGATGTGCAATGCCATCTTGAGAGGAATTAACTAAAAAATATTCTGGATAGTGAAGCGATACAAGAGAAGAGAGTTATAATATATAAAGCAAATGTCGAATGTCCTACTTTTGAGTTTTACAGTATACCGATTCTCACTATATATTCTGAGATATTCTTAACGTAATAATTCGATGAAAATGAAACAGAAGAAACTGAAAAATCCATTGAACCATTTATTTTGCTAGATCTTCTGAAGAATGAAAATAAAGATTATGATAATATCAACTGAATCAAAGGCAACATTATTGTTTTCGTTTCAAAGAATACAAGCAGATCTTCTCTTTTGTGGTTGTTATTTTCTTCTCCTACGATCTTAAATCGGCCATATGTTGTCCACCTTCAGTAAGGATATGTTCGGCTCATTTTGACTTGTCGATATATATTTTCTTCATATTGTACTCATGTTCCTTCATTTTCACTGATAAAGGTCTACTAGTTTCACTTGTGAATTGATTTCCACAAACACCTGCTAGTATACTGCAAATACAATTCTCCGTTGATTGTCTTTCATTCCTTGGTTTTCACGAGTTAGAATGGATCGTATTGTATTCTGAATCTCATTTTGAATACTGTTTCCACTATGAACTCGTCACCAACAGTGACGAAAAATCTAGGAAAATGAATATACCATCTCTTCAATACATCCTTAAAGACAGTATTTAGCTAGAAGTTGAATATGCAACAGGTTCCATCTGAATAATTGGAGTTGGTATTTGTTTCCAATAAATCCTTCAGATAGCCTTTACGTCATATTCAGGCCCTCTGCGATAGTGTAGCATATCAGTCTATCAACTTAGAAATCTTTCTGGATTTCAGCACTCAGTTCAAAAAATCTGGAGCAATTTTTTCTCCTACTTCACAGACCCTCTTCAACATACTGCTTCGAATTAGACTAGAATTATCTTAATTGGTAAGAAATACATTAAAAACAAAAAGGATGATTCAACCATTAGAGAATATCGAAATCATCAACGACATCTTACATAAAGAATAGAATAGATTGTATACTGTCTGTAAGTTTTTCGAGGAGGTGGTACATTCATTTTTCAGCTTTTAGAGGCAGATATGAAATTCTGTCCTTACTACAAATATATTGAAATAATTCTTAGTAACTTCTACTTTATTTTTTAGAAAAGGAGAGAAAATCCCACAAAAAGCTGAGAAATGAATAGATTATATGTTTATTCGGATAGATATGAATATAATCACAAGAATAAGAAGCAAATAAACAATATTTCTGTGTGATATGTGATGATTAAGGAGATATGCAAACTGTTAAATAATTCTTAATCGGAAGTATTTATTATACAGCAGTTCTACTAATAATCTCTCCTTCAGGATGAGAGCATAATAATGGTGCGTTCTGAAGCTAGTGTAGTGATAATATGATAATGGATTTCACTCTCAGATCCAAGAAATCTCACATGGAGAATTATGTTTGTATTGATTACCACGGACCACAATGCCTCAGCAACTCACATACCCGACAGTTCTGGAGCGACATCCCTGACGACAGAATGCCGCCCCGAGTTTTGCAGGTTAGGACGAATCCTTCCCCTACAAAGTTTGACTTGTGACTTCAGTCACGCTATCTTGGCTGAAACCTCGTGGGAATTCTGACTTAGATTGTCGTCAGTACCCCATCAATCCCTTACGATTGAAGGGGATGATATTGAACTAAATGACTAGATGAATGAAAAGATGTTGAAGTATTGTGGTCTGTAGGGTCCAATTGCCATTAGACGAACGTGTTCGAATTTCTCTAGGTATTTAAGTGCGCTCGACGCTGAGACGTGAGTGAGAAACAAATATTCAGCTATGAGCACCATCTATGTTGGTATTTTTCGTAGATTTTTTTTTTAATCTTCCATCAATTCTGAAATGAATCGCCTGGGCCAAGTGTGATTCAGGAGAAGTAATAGAATAGTTTCTACTAGGATATTTGCTGCGATCGTGGAGTGGCATCTGCGAGGATTCGGAATAGAGAGAACTTCATATGACCTTATAAGATAGTAGCCAATCACGCAACTGGAGTAGATATGAGCCAATATATTCATCACTATCCGACAATCAGAATATTGTCAGAAGTAGATTGAAATTAAATAATCCTATTGCGAGATTAGGTGATCTGCATTATGGACAAATGAAGATATATAAACAGATTGTGGTAGGTTATGAAATGAATTATTTGGTTTCCATGATGGTGTTTCTCATAATTTCCGTATTTCCTAACCCTCAGACGACTCCGCAGATATTGTGCTCGTTGTATATCATGAAATGAATCATTCCTGATTCGTCGAGACCATTTTCATCCTCAAGTTGACACCTCTTTTCCATTATGGTGTTTTTTTTTTATTCTTGAATCCTAAGACGGCTCCAAAGGAATTGAGCTCGTAGTATATGGAATGAATTATTTCTGAGTTCTTTGAGACCATTTTCATGTTGATACTTTGTTTCCATCATGATGTTTTTTCCTCCATTTCTGAACCCTCAGGTGGCTCCCAATGAATTGCTTCTCTGTGAGTGTGATTGCGGCAATGGATGAACTAGTTTTTTTCATCTGTGGAGAACACGAAAGGAAAACCTTTATAATGTTCGAGGAACATCGTGTTAGCCACCGGTGGAATGTTGGGAAAGGAGGAAGGTATTGGATTTTTTCTTGGAAGTTTGGAGGTTGTGAGCATCAGGAAAGACTTGTGTAGGCAAAGAATTCCACAGCTTTGTCGCTCTATTGATGAATGGTGCTTGGTAGAGTGAAGTTTGGATGGTCTCGAGCCCGACAGTGTAATAAGGGTGACCATGCAGCCTGAGCTCGTTTGGTTTGTCTACTAGGAATCGCACATTCATCAGATAGAGTAGAGTCACCAAGACAGTGTTTTCCATATTCTTCTCACCTCCATTTGTGTACGATCACTCATTTTTTTTCTTCATCAAATAGGAGAAAATATGAATTCACTCAATCTTCATGAAATGTTTGGTCAAAAATTTCGCCCCAACGAATTTGCAGTCACTCAGGAGCTATTTCTATAGAGTAAACGAATAATGGTTTTGATAAATAGGTATCTGAATAAACGTGGTGTCATTTGCCATTGGATCCCATTCGAAAATATTGGTCACAATAATAATATTATCAAGATTCAGAAAAAAGTTCATTTATAATTCAGGTATAACCTTTTATGCTTTCGGCTGTTAATCACCATCGAATCCACAGCTATTTGATTTCATCTCTGTTCCCAGCGTTATAGTTCTTCCATGGAACTAGGCCCAACTTATCGACATTCTTTTCGTGATCGTTCGGCTTTCGGCAAACTTTTCCGATATCGCTTCAGGAGACATCAGGAGCGCTTGGAAATCAAATAAGTTTCTGAATCAATAATGATGATAATAATAATGACAAGGTACATGTCCTGGTTGTTGTATAGCAAAAGGCAGTCCTGAATCTAAACCTGATAGTGATACTAGTTACAACTCGGCTGCATTTTCTATAGATGTAGGTTGAAGGGATTCAGCGTATCTGATACTTCAGTATTCACTTCACTTTTCTTGAACTTTTCACGTGGATTGAACATACAAAATCTGTGCGTTATAGGTAGCTCAGAGAGTATATTACCAAGGACAAGACCTCTCTCAGCCATACTCATACTGTATAATTGTCAAGGGTAAGATTTCGAGGCCTAAAATAGGATGGAAACCCTTAGTAAGCGTATAGTGAGATCTTCTTCTGCAAATTATAATAATGTTCATATATTCTTATCAAACTTTCTACACATGATAATACAGTAACTCCAATTAATAGAAGAAAAGATCTCACCTAAGGCGTAGCCAGGAATTGAGCATTTTTGCTTGCAGTAAGTTACAACTCAGTATTACAGTTACACCTCAGTATTACAGTTACACAAAATAGTAACGGAAAACTACACACAATATGCGGGTACAAATACTAATCAAAACGAAAAACAATGAGACATTTCTGAAACAGTTTATGGAACTGAATGATAATAAAATCTAAAACCTTCTATACATAAGATGAATATCAACCTTGATTTCCAAAGAAATGATCATTCAGTATTGAATAATTGAAAACATATATCACCTAGAAGAAAACTTTTATGTGGGTATCAGTTGAATTCAAAATATACTTTTATTGTCATGTATCCATTAATTTGTACATTTCATTTCTATCAACATTCAGAAGACATGATTTTTCCACCTTTTTGAATGGATGCAGTGGTCTTATATATCTGATATCAAGTGGAAGATAATTCAATAGACGTGATGAAATATAATTGTGACCTCTTCAACCTAGAGTTTAGAATGAAAATGTCTTCATTTACTTAGTGATTACTCTATGTGATGGCAGATGGGGCCTCTTCTGATACGATGATTATCAATGTTGGTGTGCCACGAGGATCTGTCTTGGCACCAACTTTGTTCTTACTCGTCGACATTTTGAATTTGAATACTTCGATACTCTGACATGATGACCTGAATTCTGAAAATCTTGTAGAGTTCAATGCTTGAAGCTCCATAAGGAAGGCAGATCTACAATGTCCACTGTGATGATGTCGGGTACCACTGTTCCTATGAGGACGTCAATATTCATGCTGGGTGTCACCACCAACAGCGGTCTCTCATGAAACGATCATGTGATCGTGCAAAGAGGTTATTTCACACCCCAGCAACTGCTCACGAGCTACAATGCGCAAATTCGAACTGTTTTGGAGTACCGTTCACATGTTGGGTGTTCAGCTGCCAAACATAAGCTGAAGCTCTCAGATTCTATTCAGAAGAGAGCCTTATCGGTGATACTACACTACACGAATTCATAAACCTATCTAGAACATCGTAGAAAGGTGGGCGATCTCTCACTCTTCTATAGACATTTCCATCGACGGCACTCAACGGAAATCTCGTCTACTATGCCACCGCCAGGGAGACAAACTAGGCGAGCTCAGGCTTTTTTTTATCGGTTGACAACACGAAAGGAAAACCTATAATGTTCCAGGATGTTCGTGTTAGCCAGCGGTAGAGTTTTGGGAAAGAAGGATATGGTGTTGGAATTTTTCTTGAGGTTGTAAGCATCGGGAAAGACTTCACTATGCGAAGAATTCCACAACTTTGCCGTTCTATTAATGAACTATGTTCGAAAGGTCTCAAGCCTGACAGTGTGAAGGGGAGCAGCCTGAGCTCGTCTGGTTTGTTTCTACTAGGGATCGCACGTGGTGGCATAATAGATGATATTTCCGTTGATCACCGACTGACTATAAAAAAGGCAGAGATCGTCGATCTTTCTACGATGTTCTAGAGAGGTCAATGATTTGGTTAGTGTTATATCAGCGACTAGGCGAATAGCTCTTTTCTGAAAAGATTCTTAGAGCTTCAGCGTATGTTAGGGGTCTGAGCTATAAACATGTGAACAGTATTTCAGGACAAGTCGAATTTTCGCTCTGTAGATCATGAGCAGCTGCTGGAAAGTACTTCCTCAGACGGAATAGGAAGCCAAGTTTTTGTGAGGCTGGTCACCCTACCATCCATCAATTGAGCGGAAAAGTTGTGGAATGATCTGCCCAGTGGAATCTTTCCCGATGCTGGCGAACTTGGAACTTTCAAGAAAAATCTCAATACCTTTCGAAAAAATCAGTGAAACTGAAGTTGAAAAAAATAATTGTTATGAATATTTTTTTCTAAAAATATCAACGAAAGTAATCGAACCAGGAGAATATTTAAAATATAACACACATAGAATGGAAGATGAATGGTTTCCAAAGTCTGCTAGGAAGTTTACATTCTGGCATTCGAAGTGGAAGGCGGAATGGAATGAATTTACCAAAATTTCAGATAACTTTATGAAAATGCTCAACGAATAAAGAATTTTCCTTTGAATCAACTTTATCAACTATTATGAATCAACTACAGTATCATTTATATTTTCAGAGAGAAATTATGATCATAGGGATACTTCCTTCAACTTTAGTTCACCTGATTTTAGACTGGCCTAGAGAGTCATCAAGATGATGAAACTTCTGAGAATTCGCTGTTTCCTTCATTGACTGACCACTCCACCGGACAACGAACTTATATACAAAAAACAAAAACAATCAATTAGTTCATCTAAATAGTTCTTTGCTTCTTTGCAAAAAAGTCAAAGGAGGTTAACTAAAGTGCTATATTCCTCGTTTTTACAATTCTTCCACACTGAACTCAGTATGTATGAATTCAGAATAACAAGCTCTTTCGACATCTGTAAAAATATATAAGGTGTCCCATTTGAATTGAAGAAGTTGATGGCATTTCCGGTTGAACCTGAAGTTTATTACTAACAAATAAATGTACATCAGATGCATTTTGTTCCATTGCACTCACCTGCAAAATTTTCATAAATGTCGTTCTTTTCGTTTAAAAGATATTTACTCAGTTCCATACTTTATCCCAACCCTGTATGTAAAAGGGAGCAAGTGAGAGTGATTGGGTTATACATCTGATTCATAGTGATGAGCGTGTATCAGACCGAATGATTCAGTATTCTCTGAGCATTTGTACAAGGCTGCTTCGTTTGGTGAGCGAGTCTTTTTGTTAACCCTACAGTAATTTTTTAGCCATCACAACACCTTATCCATTTAGAAAATTCGAATATAAGAAGCGCTGGTTCATTCTATATCCAAGTAGCTTAGTTTTCGATTCGAATTTTACGAAAAAAAAAACGCTTGCGTGTCCCACCATTTTTAAAACACATCAAAAAGTTCAAATTTGACGAAACGGAAACGAAACGAGTAATCGTTTTTCTATCGTTTAAGGTGGATTCATAAAACATTAATCATGAATATTACATTATAATAGATGAAAGCTTAGAAAATAATGACTGTTCATAAAATAAATTAATACATTCACATTGCGCTATAAAGTTTGTATGCTTTAATATTTTTGTAATGATAATGTAATGTTAATATAATGATAATGAATGTTTTATTCTTTGTATGGGTTCTTGTAGTGTACACAAGAGATACTGCAAGGCTCAAAACGGCCTTGCCGGTAGCTGATTCGATAGTACGGACTACGGACTACGGGCATCGCGAGACGCCAGCAGAGACGCTCTGTAGAAGATTGTAGTTTTCAATATCGATTGCAAGGGCGGCGTATGCGCGAACACCGAGTCCCGAATCCGAAATAGATTTTGCCGACTCGGGGTGTGTACTACAGCCGGCCGTGATTCCAACCTCGACCGTACTCGTACTATCAAAATCGAATTAACATGTTGAAACGGCGTGTTTGAACTCGGAAGTGCGTATCTTCCACATCGGCAGAGGCCCGAAGACAATGTCTGGTTGTCTCGATCTTCTGCCTGCTCTGGAGATCCAGAAATCGACCTAGTAGATGGCCAGCAGGAGGAATCGTGGTGTGAACATGTTGCGTGACAATCTGCTGAGGTCCTTCGAGGCGTATATCGTGGTTTTCGCATTGCTTGCTCAAGTTGTTCCTGGGTTTGCCGAGCAAGATGAAGATATTCCTCACAACGAGTAAGTCTGATCCATTGATACCTTAGCCTAATTCCGATGTTCGACAGCGTTCGTCGGTCTTACGCTACCGACCTACCCTTATATGAACTCTTCACGACATCCGTGGTCTCAGGGAGGCTAATGCTGGATTTATAGATCCAACTAAACTCAGAAAGACGCATATTGAATATGGAACAACGTTCATGAAGGTTTATACATTATAGATATGAATGGATTAACCTTCATGGACATTTATGAATTTACATTTATACGTAGGTATACGTATGACGTTCATGATTTTTCATAGAACACTTTTCGATGTAGAGTGCGTCCATTTGTAGTGGAAAATCGGTTCATGTTCTCACTTTTCTACAATTCCATCCATCAAATTCAGTAATATCTAAGAAGAGCGCATTTTCAATAGTTGATAACTGCAATAATTCTTTCGCAGCTATTGCAAGGCTTATATGAATGTACAGAGAGGCTATGCAAGTAGTGTCTTGGGAATATCTTCGTGATTGTGTGAAGTGCGACATTACGAACACGTAGAGAGGCCACTGTTGTGTATGTATGTTATTTTCAATCCTGAAATTTGGACTGTTTCTCTGAATTCAGACTTTTTACTGAATTCAGTGTTTCCAGAATTTCAGACTTTTTCCTCTGAATCCGAGTATACCCTCGGGTCATGGAATACCAGATGTCTAGGAATAATGGTACATCCACTATTCTACTTCAGTTTCAAATACGAATGATTGCAGTTTGGAATATTTCAAACCTTCGTGTATGTGATCTGTTGTACTTAGATAATAGATCGAGGATATGACATCGAACAACTTTCCATAGCTGATTCTCTTTCATATTTCGAAGAGAATAAGGGTTTTCATATAGAGAAGGAATTTTTGTGGTAATATATAAAAAGAAAGGTACAGAAAGCAAAAACATAATCGAAAAAATGTAAACAAAAACACTATCTGGTTGTCTCGTCCCAGGAGGAATTGTGGTGTGAACATGGTGCGTATGGTAATCTGCTGAGGTCCTTCGAGGCATATATCGTGGTTTTCGCATTGCTTGCTCACGTTGTGCCGGGCTTTACCGAGCAAAATGAAGATTCACCACAACGAGTAAGTGTGATCCACTGACACCTTCGTCTAGTGCCGATGTTACGTTTCGTTACCGACCTACCTTTATATGAACTCTTCACGACATCCGTGATCTAAGGGGGGCTAATGCTGGATTTATGGATTCAACTTAACTGAGAAGGAAGTATATTGAAGATGGGAGAATGTTTATACATCGCAGATATGAATGTATGAACCTTTATAGACATTTATACATTTACTTTCAAACGTACCACGTATTACGTTGAAAAACGTTTATAGACCGTCCTCCTATATTCAGCATTCTTAGTTCTTAGTTTTATTGTTAGTTTAGTTGGATCTTCAAGTCCACTTTTCGTAGTGGAAAATTGTTTCACGTTTTCACCATTTCACAATTCCATCCATCAAATTCACTAATCAAAAAAATCGCACTTTCAAAATGTAATAATTGCAATATTTTTTGCAGTTATTTCAAGGCTTATATGAATGTACATAGGGAGGATGAAGAAGGAGTGTTCAGGGAGTATTTCTATGATTGTGTGAGGCGCGACATTACGAAAACGTAGAGAGGCCACCATTGTGAACACTATTTTCTTTCTTAAAATTCAGACTCTTTCTTTCAGACTTTAATCTCTTAAATTGAGACTTCTCGTCTGAATTCACTCTTTTTTCTGAATTCATACTTCAATCTCTAAATGAGGACCCTCTTCTCTGAATTTAGACAACTCCCTCTCAATTTTTCTCTGAATTCAAGCATACCCTCGGGTATACCAATTTTAATCGTCATATTTCACCTGATATGAAAGATCATGGTACACCCACTATTCTACTCCAGTGTCAAATACGAATGCTTGAAATTTGGGATATTGCAGACCTTCGTGTATGTAATCTGTTTTACTTGCATTAGAGATCAAAGATAAGACATTACCACAGCTGATTCTCTTTCATATTCCAAAGTGAAACAGGGTTTTCCTATAGGGAAAAAATGTATGGTAAGATAAAAAAAAAAGAGATTCATAATCAATTTTCCATGAATAAGATACATAGTTCAAAAAATGTAAACAAAAACACTGTCCGGTTGTCGCGTCCCAGAAAGATTTGTGGTGTGAACATGTTGCGTGACAATCTACCGAGGTACTTCGAGGCATATATCGTGGTTTTCGCATTGTTTGCTCAAGTTGTTCCTGTAGGTTTACAAAGCAAAATGGAGTTTTCCACAACAAGTAAATCTGATCCAATGACATCTTCGCCTACTGCCGATCTTCGACACTGTTCGTCGGTCTTACGCTACCAACCTACTCTTAAACGAACTCTTCACGACATCTGTGTGGGAGGCCACTGCTGGGTTCCTAGATCTAACTAAACTAAGAATTGAAATAAGGAACGAGGAAATTCAATATCGGAGAATTTCTACGAAAGTTTATCCACTACAGATGTGTAAGATTCATACATTAACGTTGACATTTTTACGATTATGCATTTACAGATATGAATCCACGTGAATCTATAAACCTCTATAAGCCGTATATTCTGCGTATAGACCGTATGCACTCGTTCATTCAAAATTCTTAGTTCTCAGTTCTATTTTTAGTTCAGTTGGCATAGTTTAGTTCAACCCAGCATGATCACGGCAGAAGAACAAGTACTTCGATGAAGAATTCATTAATTTGTAGTGGAAAATCGGAGTACTTTCACTAATTCACAATACCCATCCATCGAATTCACTGATGAACAAGCAAAACAGACTAAAAATAATTGTTTCGCAGCTATGACAAGATGTTATGGATGTACAAAGAGGCTATATGTAGAAGTAGTGTCTGTGAAATATCTCCATAATTGTATGAGACGAAAGCGTCTAGTAGCCACTATGACTATGTTGTGTATATGATTTTCATTCCTAAAATTCAGATTCTTTCTCTGAACTCAAACGCTAATCTCTGAACTGAGACTTTGAATTCAGAGTTCTTACTCCGAATTCCAAAGAGGAATGTGGTTTTTTATAGCAACAAGTATTTTTTTTGGTAGGTTGGAAGATGATCTCCGTCCATAGCTCATAGTTGATTATCATCCATGGAACATGACAAGGAGTTATTTGAAAAAATAGGAGGGAACGGAAAGATTGTACTAATGTTGCAGAAATATGTGAATTTGAATATTATGAAAATTAATGATTTAACTGGTATGATGCTGCCAAGAGAAATTTTGGTGTTGAAATATCCCGAGAAATAGCCATACTTTTACATACATTTACTTCTAGACCTTCTAACCTTGAAAATTCAAAAGTTGCCATGTGAAATTGGGAGTGAGAAATCAGTTACTGAGTATCAACACAAGATGTCCTAAATTTCAACCATTCGTTTTCGAAATTGAATGAGAATAGTAGAGGGTTTGCCTTGATCCTGAGACAACCGGTATAATATGACGTTAGTAATTGGTATACCTGAACACAGAAAAAAAGTTAGATTTTACCTCAGATAAAAATAATACACACAAACGTGGCATCTCTACGCTTCCGACATGATGACATGAAAGCTGAAATTTGAGCTTGTTGACACGTAGACGGATTATGTGAGTAGAAAAATATATTATCAATTATGGTCAAAATGGCAGTATGTCAGCATTATGGTTTCAATTTTCAATTGTATTGAATAATGAAGTTCTTATGGTTTTTTCTTGAATGGAAAAAAAATCATAGTAGAACCAAGAAGAATATTCTATTTGATAATAGATAGTTTCCATGGCGAACTTCTTACATTTCTCGAACGAACTTCTCACATGTTTATTCCTGAATTTATAAAAATATTGTTCTTCTGGTGGGAAAAAAATCTTCAATATATCACTAGTGGCGTATTTGGGTTCTGGAATGGAATATATATAGATGGTGATTCATCAGAGAAGTCCCATGTCAAATAGTAAATAGGGTGGATCAAGACGAGTCGGTGTTATATGGAAAGCTTTTTCTTGACGTACATGACGGAGATACAGGGTATTGTGTGAATTTTCAGTATGAATACCTTCAAAATATCTTCTTTCATTGACATATCTGAAATGGCATAATATAAAGCAAAAAAACAGAACCGGACTTTTATTTTTTATTCATATGTCAAAAAAGTGGACATTCTGATCCTGGCACTCGCAGAATTCTTCCAAATTCTGAAAGAACAGGTAAAACATCATAGGAGCTGCCCTTTAACTTGCACAAAACACGGCGACAGATTCATTTCCAAACAAAAAATTTCAATTGATTTTCAATTTGGACCTGGTATATCATTTCTTTACCGATTTTTGTCGACAATGAAGAAGATATCACAGGACTGATTTATGTTGAAGTACTCAAACTGAAATGTTTGCACTCAAAATTGTAGACAAAATTGTAGCAGTTGCTTGCTAGCCGATATCACGTCGTTTCACTAAAGTGTCTCCAATTTAAATTGATAAAAACATGCTAATACGTTACACTAAATTGTGAAAAAGTGCAAGACTGTTGTGTATAGTTGGTTGAATAAACCAGAAGAATCCATGTACGAAAATACTGGATCAAAGTGCATTTGAAGAATAAATAAGTAAAACAACCTTAAACCGCGTGTGAGTAAAGTCCATTATTCTTTAAATCGGAGTGAGAGAGAGGCGTTTGGAATTCCGAACACCTGATTTTGCTACCACCGATGTAAAAACCGATATAAACAAACGAACTAAAGCGCGTCCTACACTTGTAGTAAAGCTGAAAATGTCGATAACTGGAGAATTGATACTAGAAGAAATCAGAACAAGTAAACAGGAATTGAAGTCACTCATAGAAGCAGTAGAGGCTAGGTTAGCCCTAAAAATCGAAGATTTGTACAGAAAACTGAATAAAGTTGAAGCAGAAAACTTGCATATTTTGAATAAGATTGAAAACATAGAGAGAAAAACGAAAGAAAATAATATAGTGATTTTTGGACTTGACAAGAAACCCGAGGAAATAACACCTGAATACATCTGTCACGAATTAGGAAGACTAGTAAATGTCACAATAAATGAGTGCGACCTCAATAACACTTACTCTTTGGGCAAGAAGGAAGGATCCCCTATCAAAGTGGAATTTGTTTCATATTTGAAAAAGTCAGCAGTACTCAAAAACGCAAAAAGGCTCAAAGGTACGCACATAAGCATAGCTCATGACCTAACACTCATCCAGCGAGAGGAAAACAAGATATTAAGAAAACATCTGAGTCTAGCAAAAGCTAATAACCATATGAACTGCTACATAAAAAGAAATAAGTTATTTGTAGATGGAAAAGTATATTCACCACAAGACTTGGAAGGAACAGAAAGTACTGAAATCAACACAACAAAATCAAATAGCGAACCTTCTACACCTACCCCAAATAAAGCACTTCCCAAAAACATACCAACCGTAGCATCCGTTCCAGTTTCACTTAATTTAGAAAAAAAGGGGAAAAATCAATTGCAAAAGAAAAAATAAAAACTAGAGCCCGCGCAGGTTCTACTCAAAGCATCAAATAATTCATGTATTATATTTTATGCAGAAAAACAAGCCTAATTATGATATCAATATAGTTTGTATGATTGTACAATTTCTATGGTTTTTATGATTTATATAATTTGTACTATCTGTATAATCTGTAGAAACCATAAAATTATTGTTAAGGCTGTCGAATGATTTAATGATTAGTTTCACATGGATGAATATATAAGAGACTTTGTAGTAGAAAAAATAACAACATACCCCTTAAGAAATTCAAACGAAGTAAAAAAAATTTTATCAGTGAACAAATTGAATAATTTCAAAATTCTCAATACTAATATTTGTAGTGTTTCAAAAAATATAGATGAATTCAAAATCTATCTTGAGGAACTTGGGAATTGTTTCGATTGCATAGTTTTAACGGAAACGTGGCAGATTCCTGATACCTTCTTCCTCAATATGGCCGATTACATAACTCTTTATAATGAAGGTAGCTATAACCAAAATGATGGTGTTATTGTCTTTGTTAAAACGAACTGATACCATTCCCATGAACAAATTGAGATAAATAGAGGTATATTACTAAAAATAAAAATGATTGTAGATAAGCTAACTTTTTGCATATATGCATTCTATAGATCTCCAGCAAGTCGAATCGACGATTTCCTTGACCAGCTCAATAATTTACTAGATGAAGATAAACATAATTACAGTCTATTTGCGGGTGACATAAACATCGACTTACTGAGAGAAACTGAAGACTCAAGAAATTATCTCGACATCATGAGCGAGTACGGCTTCCATTCAACAATTAATACTACAACAAGAGCGAGAAATGGATCTGAATCTTGTCTCGATCATATATTTATTAAAACAAAACAACAAAACTTCAATAACATTTCACCACTCACTATATCATCAACAATTACAGATCACTACATAACTCTATTACAAGTTGTACTGAACAAAACAAAAACTAATCCAATGAATAATAATAAAAATATTTTCAAAAAATAGACGAACAATTATTACAAAAAGCAGTTGGTACCATAAATTGGAAAAATGAATTATACCCAATGCATGATATCGAATCAACAACAGAAAAATTCATAAACACCATAAACACATGTGTTCAAAAAGCAACTAAATACTTCAGAATAAAAAATAGTGAACGTAAAAGGAAAAATTGGATAACAAAGTCATTGATAAAGCACATCAACCAGAAAAATCATTCCTATCTCCTATGGAAACAAAATCCAGAAAATGAAAACTTAAAAAATGATTATTTAACCATAAAGAAAGAAATTGAGACGAAAATAAAGACTGCAAAAGATAATTATTATAAAAAATTAATGGAAAAAGAACAAAATGCAAGTAAAAAACTCTGGAATACCGTTAATGAAATCTTGAATATCAAAACGGGAAAAATAATTAATAATATTAAAAATGAAAAAAATGAGAACGTCACCGATCCAAAAGATGCTGCCGATATATTCAATAACTTCTTCGCGAATGTGGGAGAAAATTTGGCAAAGAACATAAGACCAAATCCCAATTACAAAAGTAAAAAATTTATCAATAAAAATTCTCTTTTTCTTACACCAACGAATACTGCTGAGGTTGAAAATACAATAAATAATTTGAAAAATAAAAAGACCCCCGGGCTTGATGGAATTAAAGCTGAAACCCTAAAGATTATGTCAAAATTAATATGCAAACCCTTGACAGATATTATAAATAAATCTTTTGAATTGGGCATTTTTCCTTCCACTCTCAAGAAATCACTGATAATTCCAATTTTCAAAAATGGCGATACTGACAATGTTTCAAATTATAGACCTATTTCTCTCCTATCATCAATTAGCAAAGTTTTTGAAAAAATCTTAAAAACAAGACTTACCGCCTTTCTACCAAAGTATAACCTGCTGTCGACATCCCAATATGGCTTCAGAGAAAAAAAATCTACCAACGATGCAATCCATTCCTTGACAAAACCTATATATGAATCCTTAGATTCAAGTACTCCTTCTATTGGTGTTTTCATAGATCTGAAAAAGGCCTTCGATACTGTCGATCACTCCATACTTTTAGATACTCTGGAAGATATGGGTGTAAGGGGTCTAGCACACAATCTTTTCAGAAGTTATTTGACAAATAGAACACAAAAAGTTGAATTCAAAAATCATGTGAGTGAAGAGATAAACATTAAATGTGGTGTACCTCAAGGAACCGTATTGGGTCCGGTATTATTCGTAATTTATTTGAACAATCTATTTCAACAAGAAACAATTGGTAAAATAATCAGTTTTGCGGACGACACTGTGATTTATTACAAAAATGATGACTGGTACAATCTCAAATTAAACATTGAAAATGATCTTGCAAAACTCAAAGACTGGTCCGACAGCAGATTACTCTCAATAAATTTCGATAAAACCGTATACCTACCCTTCAGTAGCCATGAAGCATCGTTGCCAGAATATAGTCTGAATATTCAACGAGAATTTTTAATTAAACCTGCAAAAAAAATAAAATACTTGGGCATTTACATCGACAATCACTCACGATGGAACCATCATATGGAATATTTAACAAAAAAACTTCGTAGTATTCTATTTCGATTCAAACAAGTTGGGCCATTTTTGAGCTTCAAATATAAAAAGATACTGTACCACAGTTTGGTTGAGTCACACCTGAATTATGGTATTATTGGCTGGGGAGGAGTATCAGGAAATTACCTACATGCCCTCGAAATCTCTCAAAAACGATTCCTCCGAATGATGCTCAACAAACCTGCAAGGTATGCAAGCAAGCTCTCTACTCTATACTGAAACACAAATATTAGATATCAGACAATTGTATTTTATTCAGATAGGATGCCAGCAATATAAAAATAAAAGTGAACTTACCACTCAGAACCACAGTTACGCAACCAGATCAAAAAATCAATATTGCATACCGACGGTTTCTAAAACAGTAGGCCAAAAAAGTTACAACTATTTGGCACCTAAACTGTTCAGTCAATTACCACAAAAAATCATCAATGAAACTTCTTTTAAAGGCTTTAAAACACAGCTTTTATTATTTGTTAATGGGACAGACAGAATAAAAATACACAAAATGATAGAGAGCTGATTGAGTGATAAAAAGAAAATTATTAGCAAAATTAAAACCAAGACAGTAACTGTACATATTTGTATATAAATAATATTGAAATATTTTTATTTATAGTCCTTCCGTTATTATTATTATTATACTCATATGTTATATTTTAAAGTGTCGTGCATTGTATTTTAAAATGTCGTGTTGTTCAAAGCTTTTAATTTTATACTTGATATTTTACAATTTTCCATATTTAAATTTTCATTCTCGTATGATGTATTTTAAGATGTGTGTTCATGATTATATTTCATATTGATTGACCTGTATGTTTTGTTATCACACACAAGCTACTACAGCTTCAGTGATTATTTTTGTTTATCCCTACTATATATTGTCCTTTCTTATGCAAGTTATATTTGGTGAATAAACATATTATTGTTATTATTATTATATATCTTTTCCTGAAGTTCGTCTGAATTGAATTATCGTACTACTTTGATAGCTTGCACATATTATAAATAATCTGAGAACTTGACTGATGATGGATTATGTATACAGCAGTTGTCATCCGATTGCAAGAAAAATAAACGAAATCGATGGTTTGAGGAACAATTATGGGCTGGTATTTATGTACAGGGTGTCTCAGATTCGCGCACCAATATGAAGAACACGCGGTAACCGAGATATAGGGTCTGTTGAATTGGAAAAAAGTTGCATATTTATGAGTCCAACAATATGGAGGAAAAAGTTAATGGAAAGAGTTTGTGTTTCGAGATATTTAAGGAAATCCAAATTTTTGATTATTTGAAATTAATTTTTTCCATCTCTAAAATACGGTCGTACCGAATTCTTGATCAACGTTTCTTCAAGATGGATTTTTCTTCCATCTATCCAAATTTCATTCATTTTTTTTACTCTAATGGCGAACCCAAAATCCATGTTATCACCCAAAGAGTTTCGTTTTGCACACATTTTCCACTTCGCAAAAACCTGGAAATGATGATCTGTACATTATCATGACTATACAAGTATCGAACTGATATCCAAATTAGGATGAAAGATTGTTAATGCTTTCACGACATATACTAATGAAACGTTTTATTCCAGAGTGAAGAATTGGGCACTGAAGTTTGGAGTAGACCTCTGGGAGTACGGGAAACTAATGACTCGAATGAATGAATTACAAAGGGTGAGTTGATTTTATTCTTTCCAACGATATAATTCAAGGGAGCACATGATATGAATACGTAATTTGGTTATAAGCAATTATCAGTGATCCAGCTTCTGAATTGGCTATATTTCCTCCCACTCGGGTTGATTCTCATGAGGAGGATCGGAATGATTTTTTTCATTTAGTTTTCTTTCTATACAGGGTGTTCCATTAGTACATGAAAATACGTCAAAGGTGGATAAGAGTCACCAAGGTGGTTATGAATGTACCATATTTGTTGGGTCTTACAAGTTATATAACCGAGATATTGGGTGTTTCATCAATGTGCTCATTTCTTTGTAGGGTCATAACTTATGACCACTCAGTACATTTCCGATATTTGGGACATATGTTCTCCTACTTCTACACAAGCGACTTGCTAATTAATTAGCAGGAAAATACAGATCTGGATTAACAAAAATTCAACATATTTTTTGGGTCCTCCAAAAAACACCCTGTGTTTTCAGATTTCTAGAATTCGTTTCCATTTCAATTCTTCCGCATTCCATTTCACTCTCGGACTTCTATATGTTACTTTTGATAGCTGTTGTCCTCATTCGTATGCTTGTGGAACAAGCCAGGTCCCTACTTGATTTTCAAGACATATTTACAAACGATCTATATCCACATATTCCAATATCATTATTGCAACAAATCGAACCACATTTATCATAGTTGAAGCTATTTCAATAACAAATCAATTGTGCCGTATCGTGTTTAACACTCGGTTCCACCTTATACCAAGATGTACCTGATTCAGATCTTCCAGTTCGTTCGAGGAAATAGAAATTTCTTCACCTATGAAAAATGGTGTTCGTTGTTGCAATCCTTTCCACGGATATGTAAATGGAATCAAACCATCAAAATAATAATTATATCGAAATGAGTAAATATGGATGTTCATTGGATGTTTGGAAATATGTCTCACATAAATAAATAAAATTCGATATGTCGGTTTGAGCCTTCGAAGTTCACGAAACCATGGGTATTAGTTCAGAAACTCTGAAATGACATGAAGGAGAATGAAAAACATACAGCGCAATGCGGCTTTCTGTGCTGCTTCCAAATATGTAAGAGGTTTTTGGAACACCTGAATCAAAAATAATTTGAATTTCCATCAATTCGAACCTGGATTTCCCCTAACTGAGAACAAGTCACTTTCTCACTTAGGAGTACTTCGACTACATTGGAAACCAAACTGATTTGCACTAATTATCATATTATACGAAATCAAACATGCGTTCTATCTCCTTTTGATATTTTTTCCGATTATATCTGAAATAAATATACATATATGCTCTGGATATATATTGAAAATGTTCACTTCAATTAGCGGTATTAATGGTGGTATTGGTTCGTGATTCTCGTGAATACAAAGAAAGAACATTCATGGATCCCAATATTCCAGTTCTGGGGAAACTAATTGAAGTTTAGAGGGTACTAAGCACCCCTAGGCCTTCCTTTAGCTAGTCAGAAAACTAACAGTGACACAATTATTCATCATTGTTTGATTCCAATCTTCCCTGATTGAAAATCTTGTCCATCAACTCCACATTAATTCCTGCGGAAAATTGATTCTGGATCCGTATGGGCCAAAAATATGGGGACTAGTAGAGTTTGGCCGCTATTATATTGATATTCTGCCGATTACTCTCCATCATTGCCATGAAAATCATATCTATCTACTGCAAATTCATTCCTCATAAGTGATATTGATAGAGGGTCGGGGCCAACCAAATATCATGTGTTTTTTTCTATTGGTAATAATGTAATACAAATACTGAGTACAGAGTGGGCCGAATTCGAAAGAATTTGGTGTTTTCTCTAAAACTATATTAGTGTTAGACAAGAACCGACCGATGTGTCCTGGGCTTGATTTTCGTGGAAAACGTGCAAACCACGCTTGTCTATTTTTCTTGGCTGCCGAACTACAGGAGCGAATAACACCCATGCATTCTTTTGAGTATAGAACTGATTAGTGATGAAAGCAAAATTATGCATGTCACGGTTTTCGAGATGCCAGCATTTTTTTTTGTTTTTTTTCTCAAATTAGGCACCCTGTATTATGACAGATACCATGGAACACCCTGTTTCATGATATATATATTTATATACAGGGTGAGTCAAAAATGTGTACCGAGCTTTCTGGGGGTGATAGAACATTGAAATAAGTGTAGTTTGATGATTAAACTCATGGCCCAAAATGCATATTAAGGGAGATATATCCTTCCAAAGTTGATGAAATTTAAATAATTTCTCCGCATAACTTCTGACCGATGAAAGCCACCCGATTGAAATTTTGTGCATGAATGTATGTTGTCAAAATACATTTTTTCGTCACACTTCCACATTTCTGATATTGTTATAAAGGGTGTTTTCAGAGGGTGAGTCATGATTTTTTGTAGAAAACTTTTTTCCCTGTATTATTTTCGGTGAAAAAACAGGAGCATTTGATGGAGCGAAGAAAATTACATGAAGAAGGTACTCTCATTCAAATACAAAAAATTGAGCCGTTCGTGAGATATTTGAGTTTTTGTAGTTTATTTATTTATTTATTTGATAATCGAACAGGACAACGACAGACCACACGATCCAAATTGTTGTCCACGACTACAGTAATATGGTGTACAGATGTTTCAATATAGTTATAGTAACATTATCAATTATGGAGGTAGAACTTAAATATCCTCAGGGTTGAACACATTGAGAAAATGGGAAGGTCTAGATTCATTTGCAACTCAGCAACCTTTTTAACAAATTATAAGAGATATATCTATCAGTAAAATATACCTATAGTAGTGATGGCTGAACAATAATCAGAAATAATATTAATGCTATTTCTATCTAAGTATATCAGCAGTACAGTAGATGCTTTTTATTTTCAATTTAAAAACATTCAATGAAAACTGAAAAGGATCAACTGATGAAAAATTTCTATTATATAGGCTAGATATTCTATGTAATGGTGAGTTATCTCCCAAGTTAGTGCGACAGTATGATATAGTGAACAATGTGTTGTGTCTTGAAGAGCGTGAGGAACATGTAATGAAAAATTTGACAATAATTCTGGAGCATCTACTGTGTTGTTTAGAATTTTATACAGGGGAAATATATCTGATTGTTCTCGGCGCGGGCCTCTAGTGAATAGAAGTGGAACTGTTGTCTCATCATGTGTGTGCTGGCGAGGTTATTGTATGTACCATTAACTTTATAGTCTATAAATCTCAAAAATTTGTTTTGAAGCAACTCTAGTCTGTTCTTATGTACGGCGTACTGGGGATTCCAGACAACTGATGCGAAATTGATCTTGCTGTAGATGTATGAAAAAAATAGAACTTTCAATGCATGGATCGATTTGAAATGTTTACACTGTCTTATGATGAATCCTAGAGTTCTGTTACTTTTTGTTACGACATAGTCGATATGAGCCGAAAAAGTCATTTTTCTATCAAAGACGACGCCAAGATCTTTGATTTGATTCACTTGTTTGAGTAGAATATTGTTAAAATTGTAATCATAAGAATAGATATTTATATTTTTCGTAAATGAGATGGAGTAGCATTTATTTAGGTTGAGAAATATTTTATTTGATAAGCAGTATTCGTAAAAGCGATCTGGATCGCGTTGAATTAGGAGGCTGTCGCCTAGACTTTTGACAACCGAGAATATTTTCAAATCGTCAGCGTATATTAAAAATTCACATGATTCAGGAATATCACGAACAATAAGGGTCCTGAGTGGGAACCTTGGGGCACTCCTGAGGTTAATAAAAAAGAATCAGATTTACATCCATTGGCTACGACGATTTGCTATCTGTTGAAAATGTATGAAGCAAACCAACAAAGAAAAGGTTTCCGTAAACACCGATTTCAGATAGTTTATGTTGTTATGATCTATTTTGTCAAAAGCTTTACTGAAATCGGTGTATACAGAGTCCACCTGAGTCTGACAGTCCATGGCAGATACGACATACTCGCTGTAAGACACAAGGTTAGTTTCAATAGATCTTTTTGGTATAAAACCATGTTGCTCTCTAATGATACATTCTTTTACTGTGAAAATAAGTATTTTATGTACAATGATTTCGAGTACTTTACTCAAAATGTCGATTTTGCATATCCGTCGGTAGTTAATAACTGATCATTTTTTGCCACTTTTGAAAATAGGTACCACAAATGCTTCTTTCCATTTCTTTGGGAATGTGCATTCTTGGAAGGATCTATTATAAATGAATGAATGAATGAATGAATGAATGAATGAATGAAATGTTAGTGGAACAACTAAACTGGAGGCACATTTTTTATGAAGAAGGATGGAATACCATCAGGTCCACTTCCTTTATTTTCATCTAGTTTGCAAAGGATATCTAGTACTTCGTCTTCTTCCACAGCTATTGTACTAATCAAGTTTCTTTCAGTTCTAGGGAAATTTCTTAGAGTTTGTTCATAGGGTTGAAACACACTTCTGAAGAATTTTGAGAAAAGACTACATACAGCGGCTCCTTCTGCTCTTCCATTATCTAACTTCATTGAATTGGGTAGGTTGTTATTTGTATTTTTTGAGGATACGAAATGCCAAAATTTCTTAGTATTATTCGGAATATCGGTTTCGACAAAATTTACGAAGTTACGGTAGAGAATTTGAATTTTTCCATTTTTTATGAGCTTTGGTTTTTGCAGTTAATAATTTAATGGTGTTCTGGGTATAGTAGGACGGGTATTCGCTGTGAATTCTTTCCTTAGGTACGAAATTTCCTATGAAGTTGAAAATTTTTTCATAAAGTGTGTTCAAACAGTCATCTACAGTTGAACAGTTCAGAAATATGTTGATCCAATCAATATTCGAAATTTCACGGTTTATATCGACATAATTACCTTTCCTGAAGTTGTTAACACTTTTTAAGTTTGTTTTCAGCTTTTTCAGCGGTGTTAATGATACATCGAATTCTACACTGACATGATGGGGATCTTCCTTCACCAGAGGCTCACCATGTTGCAGTTTTTCCATATAGACGTTATTACAAAGTATGAGGTCTAGTATTCTATTGTTTACATTTTTCAGATGATTAAATTGTAACAGGCCATAAAAACATAGCAAATCGTTTAGTTCCGTGAACTTTGGTTCTACTAAATAAGGAGTCAGAAATGAGCCGTTTTGCCTCAATTCCCAAAATGTATTCGGCAGGTTAAAGTCACCACAAATCAAAACTACATCATTGGATATATCATCAAAGATTCTGTAGAGATTGTTTGTAAAATACCCCAGTGCGTTATCGTCTCCGGGTGGCAAGTATATGCAGCATATATGAATTTTCCCTCTGCTTGGAGTAAGGAGGGTAATCCATATATCCTCGGCGTCAGTTTGCCACTCGGGGTGTTCCACTACTTGCAGCTCACTCCTCGTGGCGATCAAAGTCCCTCCACCAACACTTTTCCCACTTGCTGAACTTTCGCGATCTCTGCGGTAAACTGAGAAATTTTGATCAAATAACTCGGTTGTTATCACTCCACTATCTAGCCACGTTTCAGTCAAGAATATTATGTCGTAGTCACAGTTGAGAATGTTGATCATGAATTCTCGTGTTTTTGAGCGAACGCCCCTAAGATTTTGGTAAAAGCACGTTAATTTGTTGAAGACGTTTTATTTCCTAGTGCTCTATGTGTGTTTCCAATTATTTTGTAAATGTCTTTCTTCATCATGTCTTTCTGGTATTCCTTGTATTTCGACATTGTTCATACGAGAGAACTGCTCCAAATCGTTGACCTTCTTATTCAATGATTGGACATTTCTTGATAAGTTTTGGCTCTCGGTTTTCAGGATTTCAATGACTTTGATTTTCTCATTGAAGTTATTTAGGACTGATTCAAAATCATGATATCAGCAGATTGATTTTATTCATCGCGAGATTCATCGGTAACAATATTTTAGCAGGCGATGATGAATAATTTTGTTCTCAATTTTGACGTTCATGTCATCAACATTCGAGTCAACATTGTTGTAGTCGATTTGTTCGTGTGGTTTTTCTGTGTCATTTATCACTGCGATTATCAACTGAGATTTTAAGAAATATGGCAGGTAATTCGTTCTCTGAACAAACTGATATGCTTCTAATGCTTGGCGAGTGCTTCGGAAATGCAAATGCTGCTGTGAGACGATATGCAGAGATGTTTCCCGCTCGACGCGTTCCAAATTCGAGAACAATTTTGAGGATTGTACAAAGACTGCGTGAAACAGGATGTTTGAAAACCAATAATAGAAATGGTGGCCGACCCAGAAGTGCGAGAACTGTAGAAGTTGAAGAAGAAGTATTAAATACTGTGGAACAGGATCCGGAAATAAGTACAAGGAAATTAGCAAGACGAATAGACACAACACAAGCGAATGTAACCAGGATTCTCAGAGAGCAACAGCTACACCCTTATCATTATTTGCAGGTACAAGAACTGTTTCCACGAGACAATGAAATGAGATTGAGATTTTGCGAAGAGTTGCTGGAACGAACTCAAAGATGTCCTGAGTTTTTAAACAAAATATTGTTCACAGACGAAGTAACTTTTACTAGAAACGGTGTTTTCAATTCGCGCAACACTCATTTCTGGGCTGACAAAAATCCACACGTTGTAAAGTAACGAATTTTCAATATAATTTCAAAGTGAACGTCTGGGCTGCGACTTTAGGAGACACATTCGTTGGATACTACATGTTCCCAGGGTCTCTGAATGGTGCAATGTACCTCAACTTCTTAGAAAATGAGTTAGGTACGATATTAGAAGACATTCCTCTCAACATACGTAGGGAAATCTGCTTTATGCATGATGGAGCACCACCTCATTATGTAAGAGTTGTACGTGAATGGCTTAATGATAATTTTCCTGATATGTGGATAGGACGAGGCAAAGACGCTCCTATTTCCTGGCCCGCTCGTTCGCCTGACCTCAATCCACTAGATTTCTCGATCTGGGGTTACATGAAATCTAGGGTTTATTCAAGCGAAATTCGGAATGTTGAGGAGCTGAGGCAAAAAATTGTGAACGAATTTACGTTGTCGAAAAATGATCACCAAACTATGAACGGTTTGATGAATAATTTACGTAAACGCCTCAGATTATGTATAACCGAAAACGGTGGACATTTCGAACAGCTACTTCAATTTGTTTTTTTCCTTTTTCTTCCATTCAAAATTATGTATTAATTGAAAGTACCAAAAACATTATCAAACTTTTATTTTTATTCAAACCTTGTTGGGACAGACTTATGCTATGTACTTATTGCTCAGTAACGTGGCACAGGGAGGTGATATTATCGACAAAATTAAAAACATGGCCTGCTGAAATATCGTTATACCGATGAATCTCGTGATGAATAAAATGAATCTGCTGATATCATTTAACTACAAAAACTCAAATATCTCACGAACGGCTCAATTTTTTGTATTTCAATGAGAGTACCTTTTTCATGTAATTACAGGGAAAAGAGTTTTCTACAAAAAATCATGACTCACCCTCTGAAAACACCCTTCATAACAATATCAGAAATGTGGAAGTGTGACGAAAGAATGTATTTTGACAACATACATTCATGCACAAGATTTCAATCGGGTGGCTTTCATCGTTCAGAAGTTATGCGGAGAAATTTTTTAAATTTTATCAACTTTGGAAGGATATATCTCCCTTAATATGCATTTTGGGCCATGAGTGTAATCATCAAACTACACTTATTTTTCAATGTTCTATCACCCCCAGAAAGCTCGGTACACATTTTTGACTCACCCTGTATATATGACAGCTGCTGAAATAATGTTGATTTTGAATTGAATTCACAGAATCGATGAAATTGGACTGTGAAAAGAATATGAAACTTTTTTATTCATCATTTTTTTGGTACTTTTCGAAATAACCTATGTTGTGAGGTGCAAAATATAGATAGATAGATAATTTATTTCTTTGTTCAAAATATACAAAGTATAAAAGTATATTACACATTGCCATATATAACAAAGAAAACGTCACAAAACAGAATAGAATGTTACATAAATTAGTCACTATAATAATAAAAAAAATAAATACATGTGTATATAGAACACAACAACGAATATGAGTTAAAATACCACTAGTCGTCAGCGAGCGAAACACTTAGTGATCCACTAAACTCGTTTATCTTGTAGGGAACCATGTTGATAAGATTTTTCCTGATTTTATTTTTGAAAGAATTCAGTGGTAGTTCCCTCGTTTCACGAGAGAGCAAATTGAAAAGGGGGATACCTATAGATTTACTTTTTTCCAATCTCTTCCTACTAGGCACGATGTTATGTCTGTTGCGGGTGTGGAAGGTGTGAACATTAGAGTGTGTCGTAAAAGTATGTATATTTTTCTTGACATGTATCAAATTTTCATAGATGATTTGAGCAAACAGTGTCATAATGCCGAAATTTTGAAAGAGTGGTTTGCAATGTTCATCATAGTTAACCCTTGCAATGCTACGTACAGCAGCTTTTTGTAATATGAAAACTCTTTATAAATTTGTGAAACTGGCCTTTCCCCAACTCAGTAATCCATAGCTCATTACCGAGTGGAACATCGCATAGTATGATGTTAGGGCTGCTTCTTGACCAACAGTTGATGCTATGCGCCGAATGGCGTACACAGATCTTGCCAACCTTCCACACAAGTGACTAATATGCGTGTTCCAAGAAAGGAGTGGATCAAGATGTATTCCTAGAAATTTAACTGATTTCGTGTTGGAACCAGTATTGTGGTTTGAAAATGAACAAATCTCTGTTTTAGCAGCATTCAAAAATAGTTCATTGTCATTGAACCACGCTTTGGCATGGGCAGTAGTATGTGCCGAAATTTCATCAATATCTGCACTTTGTTCAACTTGTAGAGAAAAGGACGTGTCATCGGCATATAAGATCGTCATTAAATCACGTTTGATTGACATATGTGAAGGCAGATCATTTACATAAATTAGAAACAGTAAAGGGCACAGTATGGATCCTTGTGGTACCCCTCTCTTGATTAGGCGTTCATGGCTTATGTTGTTATTATTATAAACCCTCTGTGTTCTATTATTGAGGTATGATTCAATAATGTTTCTAGATACACCTCGTAATCCATACCATTCTAACTTCTCCAGTAGTTTTTCGTGACATACACAATCAAAAGCCTTTGATAGATCAGTGAAGATGGTTAAACACATTTTTTGTTTTCAAAAGCGTCAAGAATATTATTAGCTAACCTATTAACAGCATCTATTGTGTTTTTTCCACTTCTAAATCCATATTGATGAACATCAAATAAATTTAATTTTTCCATAAAATTACTGAACTGTATGAGGATTGCTTTTTCTATTACTTTAGATATTGTAGGTAGAATGTGTATTTGTCTATAGTTTTCTGGCATTTCCTCATCATCTTTTTTGTGAATGGCAAGAACTTTGGCCGGCTTGAACACGGAAGGAAATATTCCGTCAGAGAGACAAGTATTGACGACGTGAGTCAAAGATTTGATAATATATGATGAACACTCTTTCAGCAATTTGGTACTGATGCCATATATGTCTTGGGTTGTTTTGGTCTTCAGACTATTAACAATTGAACGAATTTCCTCTTCGCTGAAGGATCGCATAAAAAATGAATTCGGGGATTTATTGATCTTATGATGAATTGGAAGATTTCCATGTGCAGGAATATCCTTAACGATGTTATCTGCATGGTTGGTGAAGTATTCGTTAAAAATATCTACGTCAATTTCAGGTTGAGCTCTTGGGTTGACATTACCTCTTTCAGTATTTATGATTTTCCAAACTGTTTCATTCTTGTTGTCGGACAATGAAATTTGTGTTGAGTAATATGTTCTTTTTGCTTCTGTCAAAGACTGGTTATATTTTTTTTTATCAAGTCATATTGCACTTTATTGAAGTTACTTGGATTTTTTTTAAGCAGTTCGTATGTAAATTGAACATTTTGTTTGAGCATTTCAATTTCAGGTGTTTTCCAGTAGCTGATCTGGTTTGTCTTTTGTAGAGGTTTTGTTTTAATTGTAGGAAAACAATGTCCAAAGTGGTTCATGAATGTCTCATGGAATGAAAGTGCTTTTTTTTCGGAAGATATTTGATTGTACATGTCACTCCATGATTCCTCTTCAAGGAAAGATTTGAATTTATGTTGATTATCACTCGAAAAGTTTAATTTATTATTGAAAGGCAGTTGATCTCTCTTTGAATTTTGTATTACATATTTCAATATTTGAGGGTCATGGTCCGATAGTGGAGCACTGAGGACTTCTCCATATGAGTGCTCAATGTTTGTAAATATATTATCTGGGCTGGTTTTGGATTTTCCCGCTTTTCTAGTAGCTGTGTGAACTTTTTGGTGCATATCAAATTGCTTGAATAGATCCAATACCATATTGGATTTACTGTCTGGTTTCAGGAAGTTTACGTTATAATCTCTACATATCACAACATTTGCTTTGCTATAATATTTGTCCATGTAGGATAATGCTTTAGTCATTATGGATAGAAACCTGGCAAAATCTGAATTACCACAGGGTGATCGGTAAACACTCATTACTAATAGGTTTATATTTTTTATATATATTGCAGCAAGTTCACAATGAAACTCCTCTGATAATTGTTTTATGTTACTGATTTCTTTGGCATTGTATTCGTTATTCAAATATATACATGTGCCCCCATGAATATGGTTTGGTCTGCAGAAGATAGAGGCTAATTTGAAATTAGTAATGTTATAACAAGAAGATTCGCTCGCAGACAACCAGTGCTCAGTGAAACACAGCACGCTTAAATTGTCAAAATTATTTACAAAATTGTCTACTTGTAGAATTTTATTACGGATACATTGGGTATTCAGGTGTAGAACAGTAATGTCAGGATTATCTCTTGCGTCATATTTCTTTTTTTGGCCTATACTATTTCTATTTGTGATAGACAATCGTCTAAAAAATTTGTTGGTGCCCTAGTACCCTCACGGGGATCCGTATTCGGAGTATTCTTATAGTTTTTCTGTTTATGAGTTGTCAGTTTATTATTATCGAAATTTTTATCAAAATTTTCATCAGTAGTTTCGGCTTCAATTGGTATTGTGTTTATATGTATTAAGTTTTTGTTACGTTTTTGTCCGTATGTAATTTCATTCGACATCTTAATGGCTATTTGGTTTTTGGATAGTGTCCATTTGTTACCATTATTTATATTTATTACTACCCCTCTACCTTCAGAATAACTGTCTAGTCGCAAAACGTATTTTTCAAGCGCCTGATTTAATTTTGAGATATTAGAAGAGTAACATGACTTAGAGTGTAAAGGAACAGTATTTATTAAAATATTTGTATGTTGACAGTGTTTCAATTTACTATTCAATAACTTAAATGATGGGTATCTGTTTTTGATGATGTCATTTAAACCACCCTGTATGATCACAAAATCATTTGTAGTAAAGTTTTCCGTAAGTTTCACGATATCTGATATGACATCATCCATACAAGCTCCTGGTTTCATTATAGTTTGAACATAAAATTTATTGTCAAGTCGATTTTGTATTAATTTACCCAATTGACGTCCACCTTCATCACACAGTACCAATATTTTGTTTGCCCTGTTTATTTCTTTGTCTGCATTGCTCCGCCTTGGTTCAACATCATCTTTTGCTTTCGTAGTTATGACTTCCTTACCACTTGCTCCTGATTTTTCTATCTTCTTTGTTTCGTCTCATAATTTCTTTATTTCTTGGGAATAGATCCCATTTTCTTTTTCTAGTGTTTTTATAGTTTCTACCATACTTCTACTGATGTCACTCAGTTCTTGTACGTCTTTTTCAAAATGTTGGAGTTTTTCATTGCTCTGTTGTAGATTATCTCTAAGTAATTTGTTTGTGTTGTCCATGACGATAATATTTTCATTCAACTGTGCTATGGTTTCCCTTTGTTCTTCTAACATAATCATGTCCCTTTTTTCCACAACTTGCTCATTTGTTTTTGAATTTTTCCAATCTATAATATCTACGCCACTGGAATCTGTGGCTCTGTGAGTCATAAGTGTATTAATTGTTTGTGTGCTATCTGTTCTTGTGTCAACGCTTTTTTGTTGGAGTTCTTTTTGTAGTATCTTTATCTGATCTTCCATTTCTTGTATTAGACTTTTTTGGCTTTCCGAGAGAATGTTCATTTCAATTTCCATGTCTAATGCTTGTTGTAAGTACCTGTTTTTTTCTTCTTTCAGCTTCTCCATGTAATTTTTTTTTTCTTCGCAATCTTGAAGTAATTCGCTTATTGTTTTCTCCAACAAGTTCGTCTCTTCTGGGGAAACCCTATACATGCCATGTATTTATCCACGAGAAAAGCGTTTTTCCAACTACGTTAGGCTGAGAATGTATAATAATCTCATTTCTGAAGCATTGAAAACCAAAAAAATTTCCCAAGGTTCAAGAAAACTGTAGATAATCAAATGGCTTCCTGATTAAAATCTATTGACATTCATTCAATCTTGTTTTTTTATGTATGTTTTATCCATAATTTTTCCTTCTCGGTGGCAAATTCTCCGAACGATGATTGATAAATTTCTGTTACTTATCACAGTGAACTGTATACACCGAATATCTAATGAATAAAAAAATAATGAATAAGAAATTCGTATTCGAAAATATGTATTCCTTGTATTGTTCTGAACTTCCCATTATTCGATTTTCTATATATCGATATGTCTATCAATTGGAAGAAAATGAGATATTGTCAATATGTTATGTGTTAATTGTATTGCATGTTAATGTTAATGTTTGCCGCATTCTTCTTCAGAACACGCGGAATTTTGGTTCAGAGTTTCGAGAAGATAAAAGATGATGATGCGTAAAACTAGGTCGAAATACATTCAAACCACTATGTATGATACATTCTTATATACAGAATAAAAAGAGGTTTCAGAATTCGCGAACACATAACCAGGAACATATAACAAAAAATAAAGTTATGATAATGGTTTCACGAATAGGAAACGGAGGATGAAATGACATAACACAACGTTTTGATTCACATCACTATGAAGATGTATTTGCAATTTTTCTTTATTTCTCATAATACCTCATAAGAAAATAAAATATATTATTCATCAAGAATTCACTTGCTCTGATATACCCAATGGAAAAACTATAGATTGGTTTGAGAATTTCCAAAGACTGTTGGAATTTGCAACTTATTTTCCAATTTAACGGAATTTGTATCTTCCACCGTTACCAAAATCCGCATATTGATCATCCTTGGGCACGAATAAATGGAACACCTGTATAGACGTAGGTAGGTCAGAAGCAACATGGAACAGATGCTCTATAACCAAGAATAATTCATTGAGAAATTTCTATCGAGACTAAATAATGAAATTCTTATGGCTACACATAATGAATTCTACTCGCAATGACTGGAATATTTTTTTTATAGACTTCACACAGAGCCTCAAAACATGAAAAATATTCTATAATGATGATACTGTCGCTTAATGAAAATCAGGAGCTATTCTTCAAGTCATTCTCTTGTCAACTCTTCTCCCCATGTCTAGTCGTATAGAAGTTGCTGGTGGAATGGATTTTTCCTTTCGGGACACTTGTTGTGTAATACCAGCTTGACGTCAGTCGGTTGGTATTGATGTTTTCACTTCGATGACGGAAACGTTAATTCTTGTGTTACCATCAAGTTGAATAATAAGTTGATCAGTATATAATACTTTCTCTTTCTGCTCATTTCCACAATAAAAAATTCCCAAGGATCTCGAACAAAGGTGTAACAATCATTTCATTCTGTGAATACAATAGATCATGTTTTGGTATCCTCAGAAGAATTGCTCATTTATCTCAGTGTTAATTAGGAATGACTGGCTCATTTGATCATTCCCAAGTGCTTCATAACATATTGCTTCAGTTTCTGTGGAAAATATGATAAAATTATTGTTCTCATACCAGAGTGGCATTTGATCTGGCACAGTTACTCATGTTTACATAACACTGAACTACAAAATTCAACATAAAAACTCATATCAAATTCCTCGTCGAATTCTGAATGTATTAAGGTCACCCATCAATAATATATTTATGGAAAAAAGTGACACGTCAGGTTTCTTTGTGATATAAAAACATATATTTTCATGAAAAGTACAAGAATCACCTGTACTCAGATAATCATCATTAACTACTCAATGGATATAAATATTATGATTCTCGTCTTCGGCTTCTGATAGGTCCCTCATAAGTCAACAGTGACAGGACTCCATTTCCATTGATAACACTTTTATAAATATCCTGACTAAATGTCTTGTTTGTCACATCACCTAGGTTTTCGGGAGATGAGAGTCTAGCATATGTATTTTCAAGGACATTTCACACCCCCAAAACTTTGTATAAATTTTTGAGTTGAATAATTAAATCTTTGAAATTTTTCGCTCTTTGGTTTCTTAGAAAATTGTGGGCATTTACAAAACATTTCCAGGCTAATTTTTCATAATCATACAGATTATGTTCGAACTTCTAATCTTAAGAAGTTGTAATATTTCAAACAATGGACTATATTTTCATTATTACTAAGTATTTGTCTCATAATAGTACACTGTATAGGGTTTTCCCATATATTTTTGCATCCCACCTACAAGGCTTATAAGTCATCAAAGAATAGTGAAAACAAAAGTTTCTTAATATTTCATCAGAATTTGTTGTCGGAAAATTATTTCGGCAAATTCCATATTTTGGCATATCGTCAATTTTATTTCGATGGAACACCCCGTATATCATCTTATATATGAAAATCCATACTGAAGAGTCAAGAGGAATGACAGGACATGGCGGCTTTCCGTTGTTCATCTATCAAAAATGAATTTTGATCGACAAATAATTTTTTGATAACTTTACAAATAACCTCCGTTGGTAGAGAGCAAAGAAGTTATCAAAAATTATAAGTCGATCGAAACTTACATTCAATAAGGAAATAACGAAAATAGTACATGTCAGTCCCATTTCCTCTTGAGCTTGGCTCACTATGTTCTAGTACACATTGATTTACATTTATTAAGATATTAGAACTCATATATTTCGAAAACGAATCAATGAAAAAAAACACATGTCTATATCGTCAAGTCTAGTCGAAGTTAAAAGTGCTCCTATAAACTAACGAATGAATAGTGTATAGACAAACAAAAAAAAACTAGCAAAGTTATACCAGTTCTTCGTTCCTTTGATGGTGACCGTCCTACGAAATGAAAATTGGAAAAAAAACTGTATGTATACTTTGATTCAGCAATAATAGTTCAAATATAAACAGAACCACTTCACATCGATCTTGAACGGCATCCGGACACACTACAAAAAAGATCCCCTTATCGCTATACACGTGTTAAAAAATAATATAAGTACTGCTCGTGATAATTAGAATGAATGAAGCAGTGGTAAAGAAACTGTTGGAAGAAGCTACAAAGGAAATATTGAAAGAAATTCAGAAAACCAGAACGGATTTGAAAAATAGAATCGACTCAAGTGAATCTAGGGTGGTCTTGAAAATCGAGGACCAAAATATCAAAATAAAGAAGCTGGAAGAAGAAAACAATTTGCTGAAGGAGAAAGTTGAATCTCTGGAAAGAAGCTCCAGGAACAAAAATATAATAGTATTCGGTTTAGATAAAGCAATTCAGGAAACCACTCCGGAATTTGTTCTCACCGAAATAGAAAATCTTGTTGGAGTGAAATTGTCGGAATCTGATATAAGCGATTTTTACCGACTCGGAAGGTCGTCCAGTGCCCCCCTAAAGATAGAACTCGTTTCGCATCTAAAGAAAAAAAGTATTTTAAAAAACGCAAAAAAGCTGAAAGGGACAGGCATTTCCATAGCAAATGATCTAACTTCGAGCCAAAGGGAAGAATATAAAGCATTGAAATATTATCTATCTTATCACCGAAATACAGGAAAATATACAAACTGCTTTATCCAAGGCGACAAGCTGGTATTGGATAACAAAAAATTCTCGGTACATGAATTATTAGACCTTGATCAAGAAAAGGAAATAGGAGCAAGCAGCGCCCCCTCTACACCCACCTACCTATTAACGGATGCACAACCCCCACTGGAAGACAAAAAAGAAGAAACACCAAAAACAAAAAACCCATCCAGGAAACCAACAGAGAAGGCACTAGAAAAAACCATAGTGAGAACCCGTGCTGGTTCACGTTCTGGAAATCAGTTTCAACAATAATAAACTTTTTTTTTTCTTATTGTCCAAACAACAACAACAACAATCAACATTGGAATATCTTCCTATGCTACATTGGGAGAAGAAGGATTCATGTGTTTTTACCTTTTCCTCAATATGGTAGTATTTTTTTTTTAGTTTTTAGATCACATTTTATCAATACGTCGAAAATAACTAGAATCAGTCACTGTACTATACTTATATATATATATATAAAAAAACGTATATCATGGAATGGTTTATTAGAAATCAAATCGGGAAAAACTTCAACACAATTGAACATGACACAATCGATGAAATGAATAATAAACTAAAAAAAAGTAATGCTAATACGAATAACGCATTATCTTTCTGTAATTTAAACATTTGTAGTATCAACAAAAACCTCATTCAACTTGAAGTGTTGCTTTCGCAAATAGATTTTTCCCCTACCTGCATTGTTTTGTCTGAAACTTGGGAAATAAAGAACAAACAATTATGCCAGATCGAAAATTATGATATGATTTACACAGATACTCGGCTGAATCAAAATGATGGGGTGGTAGTCTACTTAAAAAAAGGATTACTCCAGTGTTATCGAAATGTCCAAATAGGATCAGCTAATGCATTAAATATTGAAATTAATATAAAAAAGCATAAAATTAAACTATTTGCAGCTTACAGGTCCCCATCAACGGATCCAGAAGAATTCACAAACAGTCTATCAGTTTTACTAGAGAATCAAAATTTCAACAATTATGATTACACATACATCATCGGAGATATATTAATATCGATATACTCAAAGACAGTAAAGAATCTGACGACTATCTGAATATGTTGCAGGAAAAGGGCTTCGTCCCCTTAATAAACACATACACCAGAGTTACCTCCGATACGAAATCTTGTCTGGATCACGTATTTATAAAGGGCAAAAATAAAAACTATGAGGAAAACAACTATTCCATCGTGTTGAAAACACTAATTACCGACCACTATACAACTTTCGTTTTTACCAATATGGGAAAACATATGTTGGCGTCGGCCGAAGGTGTACTCACATATTGTAAGACTGATGAAAAAAAACTACTTGATACAATAAAATTAAAAAATTGGGACAATGTTGAAAATCTCCAAAACGCCGAACTATCATTTGAATTATTCATAACAGAAGTGACAAAAATAAAAGAAGAGGCAACACAAATTATTCAAATAAAAGTAAAAAAGAAAAAAAAGCCGTGGATATCCCAAGGACTAGTGACTTCCATTAAAACCCGTGATTCCCTTCATAGAAGACAAGTAGCAGAACCAAACAATCACACACTGAAAGAATATTACATCAAGTATCGAAACAAACTAAATAAATTAATAAAAAAAGCAAAAAGCAATTATTTTAAATCTGAAATCGAAAAGAACGTTGGATCAGCAAAAAATATGTGGAAAGTTGTTAACCTGTTCACCAGTAACTATAAAGAGAAAACTAACACTATTGAAAATCTAATCCTGGAAGATGGTGAGGAAATAACAGAGGCAAATGATATAGCAAATGGAATAAATAATTATTTTTCTGAAATAGGTCCGAAGCTTGCATCTAAAATCAACAAATCAAATTCGAAAGAGCACCACACAATATCCCCGAACTCTATTTATCTTCGACCCACGTCTGTTACCGAAATTGAAGATGAAATTTCATCATTAAAGAATAATAAATCACCGGGCCCAGATGGGATTAAAAATGAGGAGGTCAAATTGATGGCAGAAAATATATCTGCACCCTTGTGTCACATCTTCAACTTGTGTATCTCCACCGGAATAGTGCCAGAGGCTTTTAAAGCTGCAATTATAATACCAATATTCAAAGGTGGTGATAAATCAAATGTGTCGAACTACCGACCAATTTCACTCACATCGGTCTTTTCAAAAATATTTGAGAAAATAATTAAAAACCGACTTATGGGATACCTTAACCTCCACAATATAATTTCAAACAGACAATACGGATTCAGGGAAAATCGAAGCACCCAGGATGCCATAGCATACCTCACTTCTCAAATATATGCTGCTGTGGATAATAAACAGCCTTGTTTGGGTGTTTTCGTTGATTTAGCAAAGGCTTTTGACACGGTAAGTCATGAAATTTTGTTAGAAAAGCTTGAAAATCTAGGCATAAGAGGAAATCCATTGGAACTCCTCAGAAACTTTCTCAAAAACCGCGTACAAATGGTCAAAGTAAATGGAAGAATAAGTGATCCAAGATTAGTTTCCTGTGGCGTACCACAGGGTACAGTTCTTGGTCCCGTACTATTCATAGTATATCTGAACTCCCTGCTCACTTCAGGAATTGATGGGGAAATTGTCTCGTTTGCTGACGATACGGCCATCATTTATGTTGCCGATTCGTGGGCTGAGGTGAAGAAAAAGGCCGAAGACGATTTGGAAAAAATCAATGACTGGTTTAAAATAAATTTGTTAACGGTAAATGTCACAAAAACAAAGATAATTCCCTTTTCCTCATATGATACCAACTTACCGACATATTCTATTGCTTTTGATGGACAAAACGTCGTAACGGCTCGTAGTGTCCGTTACCTTGGAATATTCATCGACTCCTGTCTAAAATGGGACGTCCACACAGAAAACCTCAAAAAGAAAATCCGTTCCCTATTGTATAAGTTCTACCAATGTCGATATATACTTCCACTTCAAGAACTGAAGCAGATATATTTTGCAATCGGGGAGTCGTTATTGAGCTACGGTATAATTGGGTGGGGAGGGGCACGAAAAACTTTGATAGAACCTCTGATGGTACTCCAGAAGAGAATTCTCAAAATAATATCTTTCAAACCATACCGATACCCATCCGACAAACTTTATAACGACCTCGAAATATTGGATATCAGACAAATATATGTGAAGTCAGTGCTGATATTTATATTTTCGAATAAGTCATCTTATCTCAATAAACCTGACCACACTTATAATACACGGAGCATGAGAATGAATAATGCATATCTACCTAGAGCCAACAAAGCGTTAGGGCAACGATCTCTAATGTATAATGCACCAAAACTATACAATAGCCTTCCGGAAAATATAAGATGTATCAGATCAAAACTGTTCTTTAAAAAAACCTTAAAAAAATGGATTTTGCAATGTGGAAGAGCATACTTTCTTTCGATTATTGATTAAAAAAAAAAAAAAAAAAAATATGTCAAACCATTCATATGACAAAATTCCTTCATTCTACCTATAATACCTTTTATTTATATCCCTTAGGCTAGGTTAATGTTGTTTACTATTTAATTTATCTATTGTTATACTATATGAATATAACATTTTAATAAGGTACCTACTAATAATCTAGGAGTTTTTTTTAATGCACGCGCAAATTCATTTAAGCAAATAAACATAAACCAATCCATAGACAGTCCTTACAAGGGCTACATGGCGTTTTTGTTTATTTACTTGGTATTTATACAAGTGTATTTATTTTGTAAGATTTTTTTTATTTGTTACCTTGTGAATAAACATATATTCTATTCTATTCTATTCTATTCTATATTTTTGAAATCAGAAAAATAGATCTTCTCATATTATGAGATGATATACGGGGTGGGGAATCGAAAAAAGTTGCCAAAATAACAACATTTTTTGACAAGAAATTCTGAAGATTCCAAAAAAATATAGAACTTTTGATCGATGAGTTCTTGATAACTTTCGAAATAACCTCTGTAGGGTGCACGAATATAGAGGAAATCTCTGTACGCCTATGCTATTCTGGTCGTGTTTAACGACTCCTCTCAATTTATCTCTCCCTTTCATCTCCGAAATTTTGCCTTTCATGGAAAGATGATGTGAAGACCATTGCGAAAACTGTTTCACAAAAACTTGGCTTCCTGTTCCGTGCGAAGAAGTACTTTACACCCGAGCAATTGCTCACAATGTACAAAGCGCAAATTCGACCTGTCCAGGAGTACTGTTCACATGTTTGGAGGTCAGCTCCCAAAAATTCGCTGAAGCTCTTGGACTGTATTCGAAAGATACTATACTCACGAATCTATGGACCTCTCTAGAACTAGTTGAGGCTAGTAATCCATACATCATTATGCTCGAAACACGTCTAACTCCTCATTACCAAGCATCATTCATCAATAGAACGGCGAAATTATGGAATTCTTTGCCTAGTGATGTCTTTCCTGTGTGTTGTGACTCAGAATTTAGTAAAATTTTCAGTAAAATTCCAAGCTGTAACTAGGAATTCAATGATATTCCGAGTTGCAACACGGAATTCAAGCGAAAAATAAAAATAAATAATATTGGCCCTTCTACGCTTCCGTTTGTCTTTGTGTGATGAAATCGGATATTGAAAACCAAAAGCAAAAGCAAAACCAATGTGGAGCTGCAGAGTTAATGTCAGCCTAATTCAATAATATGAAAATCAATATTATACTTACTCTTTACTTCCATTTGGCCTACTTATCGAGCTAAGTATATATAATCAATAGATGTATTGTTGATTTCTCAGATCGAAATTAAGAACCTCAGTAATATCCTAGATACATACGTTTATCTTCTGCTAGTACAATATACAGGATGGTCCAACGAAAACGCAACATCTTGATTTTCCGGATTTAAAATGAAAATATGAAAAATTGCTCGGACTCGTCGGTTTTTGATAAGGGGGAACAAATTTTCCGGTTCTCTTCAACCCCCTTACGGGGGTGAGCACAACCGCCTGATTTTGAATAGGGATGAGGGGTGTTGCGATACATCATTTCGAAGATCTTATCGCGTTCTATCTAACCCTGAATTTTGACTTCCAAATTTTCATCGATAACAAAATGACAACAAAAATAGTGGAAGACTACTTACTTCTGTGATTAGTTGATTAAATGCTGGGAAATAAGCACCATTCACTTCCAAGCAGTAAAATAAATTTTGTTCAAAACGTCCACGTACAAAAGCCCAAAGAAAAATTTCCACTGTAGCCAGGTGATCCAGGTGATCTCGGTCACTCAATACGTCCCCTTCTTCCAATCCAGGCCTGAGGGAATATCTAAGAACTGACGCACAGGTTGAATGAAATGAAGTGGTGCGCCATGTTCTTGAAAAATGATCGTTTCATGGTTTTCTTCATTCTCCAATACTTGCACGAGGGCTGGATAAATAGCGTTCTGAAATAGTTCTGAACAAATTGATTCAAATAATGTAATGTACCAAGTTGACCAGGACATTCAGCAGGTTTTATCACTACTGCATTTCAAATGCTCCATGTTTTATCACAGGAATGCCCTCATCGAAGATATCGCGTGATGCGTGATACCTTGGCTTGGATGAATGTCCGCCTCAAATAAAATCACAGACCTATCAGGACATCATGGTGCATCCTAGCACAACAATGGTTGATTGGGATGATAAAATATCACAAACTATACTGGAGCGGAATGATAAAGGAAAGAAGAACGAAGGAAAAAAAGGAAGATACGAAATAATAGGAAATAATCGGAAATGCACAGTTCCAGGTGATTCAATAAGGGTGATGAGGTACTGTATCTCAGGATCTGATAGTCGTAGAAGTTTGGGAAAAAATCCTCCAAAGGGAATCGACCAAGAAAACTTCTTGGAAATATTTTTTAAATTCGTACTCCAATCGCTAGGGGGCGTCAAAACTTCGATCGTATAAAAATGGAATTTCCTAAAAAAAAATCTGATATAAGTTCAGAAAATAACGTTAACGTACCCATAATGGTTCATCCTTTTGATACATCTTTTTATATTGTAGGACATGAAATATAGGCGGAAGGGGATCCCAAACTTCAGTTTGGGTCATCGGAATTTTATTGACAAGGTCTTGTTCAGAGAAAGGAAAGGAAAGGAAAGGAAAGGAAAGGAAAGGAAAGGAAAGGAAAGGAAAGGAAAGGAAAGGAAAGGAAAGGAAAGGAAAGGAAAGGAAAGGAAAGGAAAGGAAAGGAAAGGAAAGGAAAGGAAAGGAAAGGAAAGGAAAGGAAAGGAAAGGAAAGGAAAGGAAAGGAAAGGAAAGGAAAGGAAAGGAAAGGAAAGGAAAGGAAAGGAAAGGAAAGGAAGGTTTGGTGAAATAAATGAAAACCATCCATGCCATCCTGGTTCTTACTGCCTTCACTAGGGGACGTGTTTTATGAAGTTAACCGTTTTCTCAATTTTTCTCCGAAATCGTGAATGGATGATTATCTTATCAGATTCGGAAAGTAGATCAAATTTGCATCATAGTACGTTCCGATTTTTCAGCAATTTTTCATGGTCATTTTCCTCTGAAGAATAATTTTCTCGAACTCCTAAGACTAGTTAGTTCTTGAGATACACCCTTATTGAATCACCCATACATGAGCACTCTATTTCTGATACTTCAAAATGATACAATGAATTTTCATCTCAAAAATATATCATATTCAATCAGTTTCAATATATATATGGCATAAAACACTGTTTACCTTTTGGAATTTTGTGATGAAACTGTATGCTTCAAACAATATTTCGTGTGTCTTCGATGACGTACAGTAATCAAGTCTGATACCGATCATAAGCTACATACCTCGCTAGGAAATTTTTTGTTGAGAAAAATCCCCTCTTGTGACGAAGTCTGGAGTTGTATCAATTCGATCTCGGTGATAAAACGTATGATAAGACACTTCCGTAACAAACGCGATTTGCATTCCAGATCAAAGTTGAATGTGTTCAAAAATGTCGTGATGAAACAAGTTCCCTGTTCCACATCTTCAATAAACTACACGAATATTCCCAACAACATCCTCTCAGTGGACGTGGAGAAAATACTAATCCGCAATGTGCATCACGACCTACATAATACCGTGTTCACTGAAACTGAAACGTGAAATAATTCAGTAGGTATTATATTCCAGGTTCGTTACATTCACGATAACTTCCACTTGTGATTTCTGAGAGTAAATCTATGAAATGAGAGCAGTATTTCCACAGAAACTATATGCGGTGTGTCAGTAGCGGATCTGAGGGGAGGGGCTGCGGGTTATGCCCCTCCTCCCCCCTACAGTTCTGGATAGCTGTAATTGGTTCAGCAACCAGAGTCTAGATATGCATCTGAATCTTTGATTGGTTTTCTACAAGAAGAAAACATACGTTACTCAAATATCCGAAATCTACTCGTTATAAGTAGGAAATTTCCTTTTTTGTCGGAAACTGCACATAAATGAAAAATGATAATATTCCAATTGTTTTCAGAAAATAAGGTCATTTCACATTTGTTCTGCCTTCTATTGATGAATGGAGCCACTATTCATGGATTACCAGCCTGAACTTGTCTAGTTTGCTCTTTTGAATAGAGTCTAAGAGCTTTATCATCCTAACATTTGAACAGTACTTCAGAACAGGTCGAATGTGCGCTCTGTAGATCGTGAGCAGTTGCTGCGGTGTGAAGTACTTTGAAATAGTTTTATGGCTAGGAAAATTATGTCCGAGGCCGCTATTGCGGCCGAGGCAGGATAATCTCGAAGTAGCGGTATACACACTATTTTTCAGATGATCACAAAGGAGAAACATTTCTTTAGGAGCAGTTCAATATAATGAACAAGTCACAGCGTTGCTATGGAAATAAACATATAATATACACAACATATACAAAAACAATATATACAAAATATTTCGACTGTTCACGAAAAAACCATAATATATCTAACACTAATTCCAGCATCTTTCTTGCACCCCTCCCAGGAAAATGTATATTTCATATTATTACTATGGATTTTATAACTTTGGTAACAAATCTCCTTTATCTCATGACCCCTCTGAAAATATCCCTTGATCCGTCAGTGCAGAATGTGTGTTTTCAAACCGCACACCCTGTTACTCTTGAACCCATTGACTGATGTTCACAAACAAAAATTTGCTGATATAGTACCCAACGAGCTTTTTTCGAAAATGAGGACAAATCTGAAATATTCACCTTCTCAATTCCTTGTCAAAAGATGAACAAAAATAATTTGTGATTTCTCGTATGAAATTGATGTCAGAACTGAGAATCGAGCTGAAATCTTCATAAGAGTCACATTAGGTTTCATTTAGGGGACTCTTTTATGGTCGTTTGTGAATTTATAGGTCTGACTAGATATGAAATCAAACATAGAACGCAATGAGAATTAAAAAATATATAATAATATATATGAATGAATTCCAACTGCTTCATTTCTCTTCTCCTATATCTTCAATAAGAATGTGGTTAATTGAATAAAAAAAGATATACATGATAAAAAGTTCCCCAGCTACGTTCGTCCTAAAGAAAGATATTTTAATGAACTGTGATAGATAAATGACACTACAGCTGTCATTCAGGGGTTCAGCTATTGGAACCTTCAACGCTCGTTCACGCACGGCACCGAATCGGTATTATTCCCGAATCAATTTTTTACTGAAACAAATACATTCAAATGCGTATGTTTAGACGAAATCGTAACATCGTATATATATATATATATGATCTGTGGGTAACATTCCGAGGACCGTGAAACTACGATTCGGATCTATGTGTCATACGGTTTCGTTTCCGCGTTCCGACTACAGTCATAGTCTATGCTACAGTAAACAAGAATCGGTTACTGATAACACCTACATTTCAATTGGAGTGTTCAGACGAGCCACTGCAAAGGTGGCGGGTTGCAGAGTATACCAACACAAGAACAGTACACGTGGCTTTTTTTCAGTACCGTGATGAATTGATATTCTATGGGTGAAGGACGTGTTTGGCACAAATATATTATGGATTGGATATGTACTGAACTCTTGATACATTCGGAAGAAGAAACGCTGGAAGAATATAAGGATAAAACCTTGATAACTGCGGCGTGGAGAGAAATATGTCATTCCATCGGGAAACTTTGACAGCATGCCCGAAAAGAATGGGCAGGACTTGGTAAATTTGGTATATCATAACCATATGGACAGTGATATGAAAAGTTGAGAAAATTTGATTCGACCGTCCTTTGTTGATGAGTTAGTGTTATATCGCTCTGCCTCACAATTGGATGTATCCAAAATCTTCTATTCAGATTACCTCGGCGACGACGATAGAACCTATATGAAACGATGATATTATCCACCTCCATCATGAGGCACTTTGATAAGCCGAACCATAGACTATATAGAATAGTATTCTATATAGTCACGATTTATGGCCGAACTCACTCATTGACAAACGTCAATAAACAGTTAACTATACACCCGTGTGAACATCAACCCCGTTGCGTATACCAGAATACCGGTAGTCATTGAGTGAATCATTGAGACGATGTATCTACTGCTTTGTTGGAAACATAACTTTCAATCGTTCTTTCATATTTTTGAGGCTCGAACTTTTCATTTTACATCGTACTATGAAGTTTCGCTCGTTGTAGGAAAAACTTCGTATGAACACTTCGGTAGAGTGTCTTAGGAATCAGCAAGTGATGTTTATTCCGAGAATATACATATCGTTTTGATAACAGTGAGACCAATGGTGATTCACAAAAATGTTGGATTTCCTGAATGCGTAGTTTTATGTGTGAAGGAGGGAGGTGCCCTAATATTCCATTCATTCATATTCTTACTCAATTCATCAGCCAACCAGAGTACGCGAATAATGAACTAACATGATCATATTTAGGTATCCTAATCGTTTATGCGAATCTACGAAATCGTTGGAAGGACCAGCAATGTTTTTTTTATTGCTAATTTTCATTTCGAACTCGAAATACCAATTTTGAGTAGTAACTCGAAATTAGCACTAATTCGAACACGGAATTAAAAAAAATATTGCATGTCTGTTCTACGCCTTCGTACGAATCTGTTTTGTATTTTTTGAAACCGTGTTACGTTTTGTGATTGGTTCCGTGAATACAATCGCATTGTGCCAATCTTAGAAATATTGAAGACTCGCATAGATACAATTTCAGTTTAACATCAAGTGTCTACTAGGATATAACTGGCTTAATACATTTTGAGAGGATTTACATGGATGATTGATATGTTTTGTGTTTCTGTGTTTCCTGAGTTTTTGCTTTCGTTCACAAATATAATGAGGTCATGGTCAATACGAATTAAAAGGGAATCACATACCTATTGTATTTCTCTCGTTCTTGGCACCAAACTGGCATAACTTGAAATTCTTCATTTTGTAGAACTTAGTTTCAAGTTGTGAGCACAAGACACACAAAAAATTATTTGGAGATTATCGTTTATGATTCTTTCAGCTGCTCTCACTCCATTGCAACTGAAACTGAAACTGAAACATATACAAGTGGGTCTTATCTCCGTAATGATAAATTTCACTTGATCTAGCGTATTCGTGGAAATCACATGTAAAGCACGAAATGGTCCTAACACAGAACATTGTGGTAGTTCGTAACCTCTATTCGAGGAACTAGACTGGTCACCGTCCAACCTAACACTCAGTCCTTTCACTTCAACAACTCTTCAAATTTTTTTATTCGAAGATGTCGGAAAGTATCATGTTTCATATTCATCTGGTCGTGAGAATTTGGTCATTTCATTCCTTCAACTAAAAAGTTCCAGGGGGATATCTGTCTCACCCGTGTCACCCTGGGTAACCTGGTATAAGCATTACTATATTCTATGATCCCTACATTAAGTTTACGTTCCATATAAAAAATACTTGAAACTGACAGTCGATTTCCGAAACTACAGAAGTATATATTATTTTCACAGAACAGTGTTTTGTTCAAGATACCCCAATCAAATATATCAAATATATCAAAATATTCAACTTGACACCTGACGATTGATTTAGAATCTAAAATAGGACTATCGCCCAGTCATCTTAGGGCTATGCCCGAGGCTATGCCCGAGGCTATGCCCGAGGCTATGCCTCTTGAATATATCTTAATTAATGACTGTTGTCACTTGATGGCACAGTGCAAGAAAACCTATAACATTCGGGAACATTGTGTGAGGTAGCGGTAAAATGTTGGGAGAGGAGGAAGGTATTGGATTTTTTCCTGAAATTCTAGAGGTCGTAAGCATCAGGAAATACTTCACTAGACAAAGAATTGCACGACTACGTGAATGTAGGGGTGACCAGCCTGATTTCGTTTGACTTGTCTATACACGATATCGCTGATGGTGGCTAATAGACGAGATTTCCGTTGACTACCGACCAAGGAAATCTCTATGAGAAAGGGAGAGATCGCCCAAGAACCTCTTTGCACTGAACAGAAAGATTTTTTCGTATAAAGCAGTTCTCACGATGGAACTACATGGTCTACAGAGAGAGAGAGAGAGAGAGACAGATCGCCCACCTTCCTGCGATGTTCTAGAGAGGTGAATGAATTCGTGAGTGTTGTATCACCGCCGGCTAGGTGAAAAGCTCTCTTTTGAATAGTCTAAAAAGATTCAGCGTATGTTTGGGGGCTGGACTCCAAACATGTGAACGGCACTCCAGGATAGATCGAATTTGAGTTTTGTCGATTTTGAGCATTTGCTGGGGTGTGTAGTACATCTTCGCACGAAATAGGACGCCAAGTTTTTGTAAAGCAGTTCTCGCATTGGACCTCACATGATAGTCCCATCTGGTGGTGGTGATACTGAGCATGGATATTGACATCTTCATGGGAACGGTGGTCTGACATCATCATATTGGCCATTGTGTGGTCTGCCTTCTTGGTGAACATACAAGCTTGAGTTTTTGCTGCATTGAACTCTACGAAAATTTCCAAACCACATTCCTGTACTCTTGCCAGATCATCATTCAAGGTACCTCCATCTTGCACGTCTGGCCTCATTGGATGATACGGGGCTCTAGAGGAGAAGAGTACTATCATCCGCAAAGGTATGGACTGGACAGGAAGTCACATCCATCAGATCGTTGATGTGGAGTAAGAACAAAGTTGGTACCAAGACAGATCCTTGTATGGCACACCAGCATTGATAGTCATTGTACCAGATGAAACCCCATCTACCACCACATAGAGTGATCTATCTGCAAGAGAACTTAATGAAAAAAGACATAGTTGGAACTGCAAACCATAAGACGGAAATTTCGCTAGTTTTACAAGAAGAGATTGGTGCCAAACTCGGTCAAATGTTCTGGTTATATCTAATGCTACAGTCAGAGACTCCTCATTTTTCTCGATTGACTCCTATCACATGTCCCGTAAGCGAGCAGGTCTTCTTTTGATCTCTGGCGACGAAAGCCATATTGCCGGTCTTCCACGATTTTTAAGTTCTCTAGATATCAGATGAGCTCGATGTTGATTACTTTTTTCACCACTTCAGAGATCACACAGAGAAGCGCAAGCCCTCGAAGAAATATCGAAAATTCATTCTTACTTATCTGAGATTCTGCAGGAACTTGCTCTAAAAGCAGATTACTACCCTTTTTTCTGTATTTGTAAGTGAATTATCTCGTTGAAGTATCTTTTTCATTTTTTCTGATTCCCCAATGAGCCAATATCATCAACAATCTCAATCTTTTTATTTCGTTTCAGAAATACCATGATGTAGATATAGACGTAGCTAGAAAGGATGGACTGATACTCATCAGGGAAATGGCAGCCGAGGTCAAGAATATGATGGATTTCAAAATGAGTGCAGTGATGGTAAGTTGCAATTTATTACAATTTATTTCCATTCTATTCTATGGTATTTAGTTTGTGGTACTGGACAAAACTGGCGTGCTGCACAAGGAGAATAGAGTAGTGTCATCAATTTCAACCAGTCTTCAATTCCAAACATTCGGATTTCAGAAGAGTTCTTTTTCATTTTTTTCCTCTTATAACAAAACACCACAATTTTCTAAAAAGTACGGTATAATGTACGGTATAGGTACTTTACATTTTTACTCCTCTCATTTCAACAATCCAATAGTTATATTTTGATCGGTTCCCACTGCAATCTTTCAATAGTTTGTCATCCATTGCAAAGTATACAGAATACTAACAGTAGACCGACTCTCGCCCACGTGACTAACTCACCGTTTCCTTTCCCCTCTGCCCCCCCTGAAAAATTCCTGTGGTATATTGTGCTGATCCTTTTCTCGTTGTCCAAAAGATGAAGCAAGTATGTATCACTAGAAATTTCATGTAAACGTCCTTGCTTCATGGTTGACGATCGAGTTGTTGTTTATTTATTCGACGTACCACATCTATCGGAATCTAGAAGTTATGAATTCTTCATGCAGACAAGAATAGTATAGATTTGCACCGAAATTTTCCAATGATCACAATTTCCCAACCAATTTCCAGAAAATGAAGTTACATTGACATCCCAGCTATTCAATCGTTCTGTTGAAGTTGCGATGTTAAATACATATTGATTTTGAAGTTTCGCCGAAAGAAACAAAACATGCCATGGATTTTATTAAAAGAATTCTCTTTCCCTCTAATTTTAGTTACCTCATGAGAAATAAAGAACAAATTTTCTTCTTACCAGGAGAAACTTATTTTTGGTTGGCGATTGCCAATTACTTGGCTCCATGTCTTCAAAACATTACAGACCAATGGGTATGTATATTTATTCCCTCGAAATCTTAACCAAGAATGTCGAGAAATGTTTTCAGACAAATCAGGAAAACTTGTGGTAACGTTAAAAATCGAACTCCGATATGATTCACTCGTTCATTTGAAAAAATGCATTTCAATTTCTTTGATTAAACGGGCGGTACAAATTGTATGGAAAACATGGATGAAGATTCATCGATTATTGCTTCGAAAAATATCGTCGAAAATTTCAATCGAGATGAAACTCTTGAAGGTATCAGCATAAATAATAGGCTATTTTTGAAGAAAATATCTGTCACAACATTTTTTCGAAATTTGTAGTGATTACAAGTAAGAAAATTCCGAATTTATGATAGCTCATAGTTTTTGGGCTATCCAAAGGTAGCAAAAAATTAAATAAAATATCTAGGTCAGTAGTTGAAAAGAATAAGTTGATGATTGTTTCTGGAAGACGAAAACGCCATCTTGTAGGGAAGAAAAAGTCAAGTTGGATTCAAGCACTTTCAGTGCTGCTTGACTATCTGAAAATATTTTTGTTTGTATTAGTGTTTTTCGTGTGTGGTGTCGATTTTTCAACTCCCTTGCACACATTTCAATGGCATATACCTATGCCTGGAATACCGTAGCTAATTTGCCCATACTGAATGAGCGTTTCACTACATCCCGTATATTCCGGCTCCGACGCCTTCCAAAGTTTTAGAACCATCGGTGAACCAACATTCATTAGCCCTACATAGGTCAGTTTCGTTCCTTCGTTCCGAGCCCAGTCTCCTCTTCCAGGGAAGACCACAGTGTAGGATTTGTGAAGGTCGATGGTTTTAGACATGATGTCTGAGGGCATTCCCAGAATGTTCTGCCCTCCAGCATGCTGCTTGGTGAGTTCTGTATGTTGCACATCTTGCTTCTCTCTCCAGAACTATGTGGTGAGGAAGTAGTCCAAGAAGGGCTTCCATTGCTGCTGTTGGCGTGGAGCAAATGACCCCAGTAATCGCCAGGCACGCTTGTCTCTGTATAACGTACAGCCAGAATATTTGTTTTGGTGACATGCCCCATGTTTTACCACATATTCTGCAGCATTTTCATAATGATAGGCTAGCCTTTTGGATAGCCTTTTCCAGGTGCGAGTTTCAATTTAGCTTTTCATCAAGGGTTAATCCCAGATATTTTGCTTCACTCGCAAAAGGAATTGTTACACCATTGATGGAAGGAGGTTCCAGCTTCTTTTTTCTGGTGAACGGTACTATGACCATTTTGTGGGGGTGAATGGACATTTCCTCCCTCTCACACCATTTATATATGGTATCCAATATATCCTGAAAGACGTAGGAGATCGTCTATTCGAATTTGTCGCGTATTCCTAGGACCAGATCGTCAGCATATGCTTGCAGACCGACCTCCCATATCGAGAGAATGGCCAGCAAGTTATCCACCAGCAGTGACCACAGCAGAGGGCAGCTCTTGGCTGGCTTGAAGCTGACACTTTCCCCCTGTAGGGAGATCGATATAGTTCTGTTATGGAGCATTGTTTTCATCCAGTCACATAGTATTAGTTCGATTCCCCTAGAGACAGTAGCCTCATATTGGTAATGAGGTATTGCATTGTTAAATGCTCCTTCTATGTCCAGGAATGTAGCGACTGCTACCTCCTGGTGTTCCAGGGCGTCGTTAATTCCTGAAACAAGATTGTTGAGGGCAAGTTCTGTTGATATGCCAGCCTGGTAGGCATACTGGTGAATATTAAACTTTGTTAGTACACCACACCTCATGTGCCCATCTTGTATCTTCTCCATGCTTTTCAACAGAAAGGATGTCAGACCAATGGGTTTGAGGGATTTTGGATGTGGGTCAGTTAACTGATGGCTAACTAGAACGTGTGACCCCCCCTCTATGTGTCTGGGTACCGAATGGTACCCGTAGGGTCTGAAGAGTGCGGTATAGGTAGCTGCTCACGAAAGCCAGAGTTGGCCTACTATTTGTTTTCTGTAAACTTTGCCTGAACCCAAACTTTTTCATTTCCAGAGAATAATGGATTCGGCAGAACAGGCTGCTCTGACACCTCGAGGAGACAACGGCCAGCCCTTTCGATACTACAATGCTAAAAGACTGAACGCCTTCGGACCCGATGGTAGGCCAGCCGAAGGCACTAGAGATATGATACTCACTCCGAATCCGCATTTCGATCATTTACCTGTCAATACTACTCTCAGTACGATACTGATGCCAAATAACGTCAATGAATATGGTATGTTCGTACACAATTATAATTATTGAACTAAATCACATCCGACCAACCTATTCTAGGATAATGACGACTTCGCATACCAGCTACCAACCAATATTTTGTCTCCATTGTCAATATGACATCGATTAGAGTCAAATTATTTTACCCTAGGACACATATCAACATCAAATAGTTAACTGCCTATATCGAATACAGAAGGAACAAAAGTATGAAAAGATTTTGTGAAATAATGATGATTATTTTGAAGTAACCTTTGTCTTCAACTGTTATTTCAACCTTGAGCCTCAATTTTATTGTCGATGGAAATGACCTCAGAAGAAATCAAATCCCGATGAGAGGTAATTCTTGTTCTCCTAGCCCATTGGTATTTTTTTTGCAATACTCCTTCGGCATTTTCAGATTCCACAAATTTCTGAGAATGTTAAATTGTTCACTTTTTTATCAGTTCTACTCCTAGTTCATTTCTCACTACTTCGTTTCGAATTCTGTCTCTCTTCGTTATAACTTTGATGCGTCTCAGGAATATCATTTTCATTTCCTGTAGTCTACTGTTTGGTTGTTTTTTATTTATTTATTTATTTGTTTGTTTATTTAATTTTAATTACGAATTATTTTACATTTTCTTGGATAGGTGATTTCGAGAAATATCAATATGGTCAGTCATAATTTTCAATAACAGTTGGTCGAGCTCCTTGATTCAATTTGGAATTTAGTGAATACTCACTTGAATTATTTTGGCATATCGTTTCCATTGAAAGTTTCTGGTATCATGAGAAACCTTCGGCATACAGTGATGAAATTGACTATCATTGCTGGTAGACTCAAACAATTCGTCATTCTCCTAGGAGAAAGTTTTGGAAAGATATGAGCGTGTATAAGAATGGACAAGAAGTTCAAAAATACTGGTAATCCAGTACTCTTGTAATCTATCAGAAATATCGAGATGTACACATGTTGAAATACCTGCCAACAAAGATGTTTTTGGAGAAATATTCCAAAATGAAACGCATTCTGTTAATTTTTCAGTTCCGTATTCCCTAACCCCAACTGATATTGCCAATTTCGATTAGTTACCTATATGCTGAATGACATTAGTCTACATCAAACTATTAGGTACAATTTCATCATATTTTCACATTACCGGACAATGGGTGCATTAGCATATATACCGACAATAGGATGAATTTCCTGAATTATTAGGCATAATCCATCCACCATTACATAGTTGGAAATATTCATACATTATGATTCTGTTTTATGACAGGATAATTCAACTCCACTGTCTTGTGTTTACAGTGTCCTGAATGATGATTAGTGACAAAAAAATGCATTATTTTTTACGACACCTCATTCCTCATCCACCGTAACTCCCAATAATGTTGTACAGAGTTCTGGAGATATTGAGTGATCGATGATACTCAGATAACAATGATAATGATCTCATTGATGAAAAAATATACACATCGATGTAAGTGTATCATATGACATGACATATGGTTTGAGTCTCTCACAAATTCAGTACTCTGCGTTGACAGACCAGTACTTTCGATCCATTTTTATGGCCAAGTGACTTCTTTTCCATTCTTCGATTCATAACTGAATATACAGTTTTCAATTGAGAATTTTTCCAGATATTGATGTTATGAATGCCATACAATGGTCAGAACATCTGGATCCATTGTTCATCAATAACTACGAAGGGGATCCTTCATTATCCTGGCAGTTTTTTGGGAGCTCATCAGGATTCTTGCGGAGATATCCAGGTGATACAAGCCTACTAATAAACAATGGCATCAATTCTTTCTGAGTTTGGATACTAGAAAATCATAGAGTCAAAAAGAACCAAAATTACATCTCAGCTCAGCGATTTTCAACCTTCTCTTTGATTCTTGACCCCCCGTTTAAATATGTTGGAACGTGAATCACCAACATTCAACTGCAAACCTCTTGAATCAAATTAATCTATTGATCTGTAGATGTATCGATTCTTCGTAATTTCACTATTGAAGTCACAGGTTGAGAACCTCTATCTTAGTCGAATCAAATAGAGTTCTTTATGTTAATCCATCCAATAGTTGAGTTTTTCACAGAAAAACGGTTATCGATAGGAATTTTGATTCAAAGATTAAGTAATTATGGCACCGTTATCACATTTCCTCTATCGGTAGCAATTTGACTAGCATTATACCTCTGAACATACGTATATTTGTTGAACTCATATTTCAAGGTATGGCTTGGCCTCCCGAAGACATGTCGACAGTATGGCAGAGACCACGCAGTAGCAGGAATATATATGATTTTCGTTCATCCTCGTGGTACGTGAACGCTGCAACTTCTCCCAAAGACATAGTAATTCTAGTAGACAACTCGGGTTCCATGACAGGCCATAGGGCAGCTTTGGCTCGGGTCACAGTTGAAGCAATTTTGGACACACTCTCTGATAATGATTTCGTTAACATCTACAGGTTTTCTGATAAAACGGAAGAGACCGTCCCATGCTTCAGAGATCAGCTTGCACAAGTGAGGTTTCATTCACAAATTATAATATATGAAGCTATTGAATTTTTTCCATGATTTTTCAGGCGAATAGTGAAAACATAAGGTATCTGAAGGATTCGATGGGATCACTGAAACCAGAAAATATCGCTAATTTCACTTCTGCTTTCATAACCGCATTTGAAATCCTCCAAAGGGTAAGTGATAAAAAATAAACATAGAAAGAAATTATCGTTTGAGTGTTTGAGTAATGACATAATATCAGTGGGTGTTTTATTGTATCAGAAATAATGAATAATAGATAGGCACTTAATAGATATTATAGAATTTCATCATTCGGGACTACCAACTCGCCTGATCTGGTTGTTTCTCAAACAAGTCTTGAAATCGATAATGGATTTTGAAGTGTATTATTGATCAACAAAGTGTCTTTTGATATGTGGAGAGAATTGAGGGACGTGTTACTGCTTGAAAACAAGAAGAAAAGTTCCTATACACTTTTGTTCAATTTTCAAATCATTACCTCTAGGTATTTTCGGAATATTAGTGAATATTAGTGATTTCCTTACATAAATTTCATCGCTTTCGCTTCTCAAAACGACAAAGTCACTGGTATACGTTTATAGGAACTTTCATTCTTGTTATTCTTATGAAATACCTTGTATAAATCTACTGGATTTTCAGGTGTTCAAATATTAGATATAGATGTTCACAACACCCAACAACAGGGGTATATAGACTTATCGAATATTTTGTGTAACACCTTTGTACCTTGTATTCTATATCATAGACACATGAGAAATTGAATAGTTCTGTTCATTTGGCTATGGCGGATATATATGAATGATTACAAGAGAACTGTAGCAAATTCGATCTTAAAATCACAATTAGAAAATTCGCAATTATACAAACTTGTTCGTGAACATAGCAATATTTCAAAGTCATAGATATTGTTGGAGATGTCCAGTATAAGGTTTCAGTACAATTATTTCGCCAGAAGTTTCATTATACAACAACATACGTTCAAGCTGTAACGATATAGATGGGAGAAAAATTGTAAAGTGTCAACATTATTCAGCAACATTCATCGAAATGGCACTCACAACAATAATATAGATCATTTCTTTGAGAGAACTATTCAATAATCACTGCCGTTTAAAATTTGTCAGAACAGATTGAAATATCTTCGTTGAATATTCACCGATATACAGGGTCGCTGATATGTATTATTTCCTAAAGTAAGATAGCTAGCGAAAAATGTTAGGATACAAAAGTTGTAGGGTTTTTTCAAAATCCATTAAGCTAATGAAAAATTAAGTATACAGGATGAGTCAAAAAGTCAGGACGAAACAAAGTTGCTTTTTCTCTAATGGGACACCCTGTATATTATTCCACATTTCAATTCTGCTCGAAATTCTGAACAAAATTGATAGAGCGCATCATTTCCTAAATTCAACCGATTTCGAGATATCGAATTTTGAAAATAACTTTTTACTACTCTCAAATTTATTAAAGAAAAAGCACAAAATGATGCATATTTATTATGAAAGTCACAAAAGGTGGAGGTATGTGGATATTATGATTACAATTTAATTATAATTTTTTTACAGAAAATAAAAAAAGCATAATTGTTCAGGGTTGATTAAAATGCAATTAGAACAATATTTAATGAATGTCCAGGATATTTGAAATTTTATGAAAACAATAGTTAAGACAGGAGGAAAAGAGAGGAAAACAAGTTTTAATAAACAACAAATTTTTCTTTGAAATTCTATTTAATGAGGTGCTCAAAGTGTTTACCATTTACCTCCTGACAGTAATGAACTCGCTGAACAAAATTTTGTAGTGAATCTAAAATCATGTGAGGAGGAATGGTAGAAATTTCATGCCTTAATCTTTCTTGCAACTTTTCGATATTTGGCGGCCTATTTTTGTAGACTACATTTTTTATGTGACCCCATAGAAAAAAGTCAAGTGGGGGTCATATCGGGAGACCTAGCTGGCCATTCAATTGCTCCCCTGCGTCCAATTCATTTATTAGGAAAAGTTTCATCTAGATATGCGCGTACCATACGTCCAAAATGTGGAGGAGCCCCATCTTGTTGGAACCATATTTGTTCTGCCGGCAAATTGGGATTGTTATTATTCGGGAATAATCGTCTAAGCTCTGGAATAATATACTGTTGTAAAAGTGATAAATATCGTTCAGAGTTCAAATTTCCGTTTATAAAATAGGGTCCTATGACGTGTCCACCAATAATGCCACACCTGAAATTCACTTTTTGTGGCCGTTGAGTGTCAACTTCCTCCATCCAATGTGGATTTTGGTCTGACCAATACCTACAGTTGTGTCGATTCACGTGCCCGTTTAAACAAAATGTAGATTCGTCAGAAAACAATATGTGGTTGACAAAGTTGACATTTTCGCTTAATTTATCCATAAAAACTTCACAAAACTCGATTCTACGATCAAAATCGTCTTCACTCATTTCTTGTACCAAATGAATTTTATATGGATGGAATTTTTGCAGTTTGCAAATTCTTTGAATGGAATATCGACTCATGTTATGATGCAGAGCCCTCTGTTGTGCCGAATTTATTGGATTTTCCACCACATCTGACATGACATTCAAAGCATTCTCTTCATTTGTAACGCTTACTGGTCTTCCACTTTTTGGTCGATCTTTGACATCTCCAGTTTCATGAAAACGCTGCAATGTTTTTGAAACGGTTTGATTTAGAAATTGGTTCCCGATTTGGATGCAATTCATTAAAAATATTCACTACTTGGTCACAACTTCGTCTTCTATCACCGAATCCTATGATCATTAAAATTTCAACCCGCTCAGTATTAGTTAAACGTGCCATTTTTGCGCGAAACTTATTTACACTAAATCATGATGTAAATAAAGACTGGTGTCTCAACTCCCTATACCCAGCCACTAGAAAAAGTTGTGGACCTTCGCCTACTTGATTTTGTCGGATTTCAATACCTTACTAAGGCTTCCCAAGATCGAAACTAGGTGGCGTCACCTATGCCGATCTCGAAGGTTATCTTGGAAATGCTGGAAACACGATGTGGATTTGAAATTCAACATAAATGTAAAAACTGAACTGTTAGCTATCCATCACTGTCAGGTATCCGTCATTATCAGTAAAAGCGGATTTGACTTCACCGGATCGACGATCGTATCGCCATCAATACTCAAGTGGTGCGGCCTTAGTGAGGTCGTTTGACAGGTCTACATGTTTTGGAAAGAAACAATTGAAGAGTTATTTCACCATCCTATATCCACCTTGCACTAAATGTATTTTTGACATGTGTTGTCAAGATCATCACTGTTAGACAAAAGAACGACGCGGCGTTGTTATGGAGCTGGAAACTTTCAAAGGTAACTTGATGGACTATGAACTTAATGGACTAACATTTTTGGATAATTTATTATAAGTTATTTTCAAAATTCGATATCTCGAGATCGGTTGAATTTAGGAAATGATGCGCTTCATCAATTTTGTTCGGAATTTCGAGCAGAATTGAAATGTGGAATAATATACAGGGTGTCCCATTAGAGAAAAAGCAACTTTGTTTCGTCCTGACTTTTTGACTCATCCTGTATACTTAATTTTTCATTAGCTTAATGGATTTTGAAAAACCCTACAACTTTTGTATCCTAACATTTTTCGCTAGCTATCTTACTTTAGGAAATAATAGACCATTTCCATACATATCAGCGACCCTGTATTAGCGCATCCAAGCACGAATCATCGCCTCATCATATTCCTTGTAGATGAATGAAAAAAATATATTCATGTATCCAAGACTTGGAATTTAAATACTACATCTCCTTCTGATCTTTATTTTTATTGGCATGCGACTTGTGCTCATACCGGAGTATTGTTATCTCTGTCAGAAACTATGGATGTGATAGGCATATCATGAGTTATGATCGATACGTATGTCGTGATAAATGAGGACCTTTGATATGAGATTAAGTTTTTCCACTACTAACCTGAGAAATCACCATTTTTTAAGGAATTCCTCTAAGAAATTTTACCTAGGTAAATAATGAACTATGAATATCGTCGACGATATGTAATATACACACTTGGATACCGTTGCCTATGCAACCAATGGAACATTCATCATCTACCGAAACGTAAAATAAATGTAAATAAGATTATGACATGACCAATAATGTGTGATGGGGAAGTGCTTGCTATATAATAGCTCACTTCTCACCCTAGGTATATAATATACTATTGTTACTCTACCTCTTTTTGAAGGTGGTGGCCTAACGATTTGGGCGTTGACGGCAAAAAATCAATTCGTTTTCTTCTAATACTAAAATCGCGAAATTCCATGAATATATGCAAAACGTAGGAAGTATTTAGAGAATTATTTATGCCATATTTTATGGGTGAATACTATCGAATGATGAAATTAACATTTTCGAACATGCCCATTCACTTTTGTCTCAATTTGTTGAATATTCTTTAGGTATATACCGATGTCTTGTCTTTTCCAGTATAATCGGTCCGGACAAGGTTGCCAATGCAATCAGGCGATTATGCTGATAACTGATGGCCCACCTGCCACATACAGAGAAATTTTCAAAATGTACAATTTTCCCCATGCTCCAGTGAGAGTATTCACCTACCTCATCGGAAAAGATTCTAGTGGTGCTAATGAGATGCATTGGATGGCATGTGCACATAAAGGTGAGTTGAAGAAGGATGGATGTATTTATTACCACATGATTGCGATCTGTACCCAATGGATAATAAACTATGGCTTTATATATATATATATATATATATATATATATATATATATATATATATATACAGACAGACAGATTCTGGGAAACAGCCATCCGGCTCATTTTCCATTATTTTCCATTCCTGATGAGTAACTTTGCACTAGACTGTATACAGATTAATGTCGATGGTGTGAAAATGAGATCTTCTCATCTCGTTCCATTTAACTCTGAACAAAATCACCCACTTCGGCCGCCGTGAATATGAATTCATCGCTATTCAACCTGATCAATGTAACCAACCTATATGCACCTAATCATAATCAGGTTCTCGAATAGCTTGTTCAAAATTATAGTAAGCATTATGGAGTTCATCCCATTATCTGAACAGCTCCAGTCTGGCGTGTTTCTAGCCTGGCAGAAGGTTTTATCTCCCAGCTTGATGAATACTATCGGCAGACTGTATGGGATCCAATCATCCTACGTACAATAAATTGTAAATATGCAATAATGTTGTAAATGCAATAATGTTCGATATCTTGGAAAGTGATTAGTAAATAGCGTATATTGTTGATTTCGTATGTAATATCTGATTTTTGTGTAATTTATGTATCAGATATATTCAGTCTCAAAATTTATCAGCATCACCCTTCTTCAATGGATATAAAAGTTCAATTTGACTTCGGCAACACTTTGTTATGGATTTGTTATGTTTGTTATGTTTACTTCACCCTTGATCGTGATGTATGAATGGGAAGGTTAGTATTTCATGCTTCAGTTTTTTTTCCAGATTATAATGTAGTAAATGGCTTGGCAGACCCAACTTTGAATTCAATTCAAGACTATTCATGAATATTCATTCACCCCAACTAACTCTACATTGAATTATCTAATAAGAACTAATGATAGGTGATAATAATAATGATAATAATAATAATAATAATAATAATAATAATAATAATAATAATAATAATAATAATCAAAGGTCTTCGTTTCAATCTTCCTTATATGTTGATAGTATATTACACACCGAGGTGGAAAGAGATTCATTCATGTAGTTAGATTAGTTAGTCGCAAAGCCTCGAGTTTAGCTATGATTTCGAGACGAGAATGAAACTTCCTTCCGAGGTTTGTATACTATTTTATTCACAACCATCATATTCCAATTGAAATTTATAAATTTTTGTTTCGTTCTGAGAATACCTAAAATATTACATTTAACGACAAATTACCAAGAACGCGGTTTTCTCAGAATAATCAAGTAGATATATTGTTACCGTGACTACGGGGTCTATAATTGTCACCAATATGAATAAATGTCAGATAAAGTCAATAAATGTCAGATAAAGTCGGATATCAAATTCGAGGGAAATGATGGCGGAAATTGAGGGCGGGAAGTGAGGTTGGGAAGTTGAGGTGTGTAATGTGACACCTCCCAACCTTCATTGACGTTGATAATGACAGCATTGCACATATGGTTGTGATCAAATATAGTTTTCACCTCATACTACATGATATTATATTCCAATCAGACAATACTTAAAAACTATCCAAGATGATCCACGTGGCATTGTCGATACCTAACTGAACTGTTCCGTCGCTAATAACCGTAAGGTGGATGCGGCTTCGTTTAAATAAAAAATAACTTTCACGTCATGTTTTAAACTTGGGTTGAATTATTTCAAAGGTATCAAACATTGATGATATTTCATCTCTTTTTCAATAGGAGAGAGCACAATTATATGCTTTGACATTTTATTTTAACTCAGTTGGAACAAAGTTTGCTCTTGTGTTGAAGTATATATGTTGAGATTTGATTTCGGAGATGAAATACGTGGAAACACTTTTCTGCAACAAAAAAGAGTGCTGAAACAAAATTCCTTGTGTGCCTATGATGCCATACTAATTCAATCATGTCGATATAACGTGTCATAAAACATTTTCACAAATGAGTGGAAAGATATCCAATCTGTGACACTATTCCGTAGCAATACAAGTTCTATATGTTGTATATCAGAACTTTGCGATGAAAAAGTTCTTTGACTGTGATATAACTCTGGGTACTGCTACAGCTCTGGCTCGGTTAGGGATGGTATATGGGAGAGTTTAGGTCTTACCACCGATCCTCCCTAATTCAACACTTCCCCCACTGGAGATGACTATACCTCAGAGCCAGATCTGCAACATACCTCGACCAACTCAGCCTCTCAGGGTCTACTAGATTTAATTTGGTGTAGAGTGGTTACTTGTGACTATAGATATACCTGAGGGAAGAAAAACTCGTGAATATCTTCTCAATGGTTACATTTTTATTTAAATCTAAACAATATCAGCCCACTAGTACTCTTGGATGAAATCACTATAAACAATTTCTATTGAAGAGAACCTATAATTTTTGCATGAAGGGTGCACTGATCATTCAATACAAGAGGATTAAATAAACATTGAACTGTTCATTGAGATCTATGAATTCTTACACATAAGTAATATTTCAGATGTCACAGCCTAGGTAGCTAGCTAGTTACCGCACTACAATTATACATGAATACAGGACCTCTGCATCCTAAACATTGAATATCAAAAAAAATTCATAAGAAGACCACTCCTCTGCTGGTCATCCTATATATATTCCCCAATGAAATAAACCCAAAAAAATACTCGCTATACAGTATAGAGAGCTGTAACCATTTAGAAAAAAAAATCTTCTCTCTTTTTTTTTTTTTTTTTTTTTTTTTATACAATTATAATTATACTCATCTTATATTATGACGAGCTAATCGAAGGGTGCCCCAAGATCCTTCCGGGGACAATCCATCTCCAGGAGGGCAGCAATAAACCATCTCAGATTTGGAAAATAAGACGGGGATAGCTCAGGGAATTGGTAACAGCGCACATACCACAGCCCACACTCAGACAGACCAAGATGGCGGAACTTAAGCCAGGAAAGAAACCAGAAATTAAGTCGTCGGAATCAACCTCATCAATCAGAGTTATCCCATATGATATGATACTATATCATATCAGATAAAAAAAACCTGTAAGAATCAAACAATTCTACAATCATCCCATTTATAATCGTGTTAAATACCTTACCTTCGAGTCCACGAAGGTTTTTTTTTTTAAACGTGCTTTTAATTAGCCGGACCACGCCGAGAAGAAAAAAAATATTTATCCAAATATTAATATCTTACGAACTTTCCTTTTCCTCACAGATCCCCATACACAGGGTAGTTTCCCAGATTTCGAAAACACAGCAAAAGAATAAGGAATGCAAATTTTTTTTTTAAAACACTTTCATTCGATGGTTGATAACCTCACAAGCCCACACTTAATGGTCTAACAGGTCGTCGAATAATGGAAGATTTTTGACAGAGAACACGAGAATCATGCGTGAATTCGATTTCCTCGGAATTCAGCCAATCAGTAGTGTCTATCTCTTCGGGAATCCGAACGATGATGCGTGAACATGGACGCCAACATATTGCTTCCAAAGAGTACTCAACACCAGTGACGTGCACTTATTATCTGCCTGCCTGTTTTCCAAGAATGATCAATTTGAACGGAATATACCTCGAACAAAGATCTGCCATATCACAAAGTAATAATTACTTTCCCTATACCTACTAAAACTTATGCTGCAAAAATCTACCGAAATCAACGTAACAATTGAGAAGATGATTTTCTGCAGTTTGTGACTCAAGAACTATCCACAATAAGAGTTCTGTTATGGGCATGATAATGAGTTTTGCAAATAGACATTCATCCTATACAGGGCATTGGATATATCTCATCTTTGAGGTGATTTATTGAATATTATTATTTTGTTAAACGAAAATCATGACCGTAACATACTCCCCTTTCTTCCGAGAAAAAAAAAATCGACAGATATTTTTTTTTCATTTATATACACAAATATACACTATCTACACATACGTACATTCATCCAGGAATGAAAAGAATTCTCAAGCATACCTGTTACCATTTTTCATCAGGATCTAAGGTTTCATCAGGTTTTAAATCCTTTATGTGCCATTTGCCTTTGGAATTTCCATTTCTATCTATCAACTTATAGGTATTTATACCACATTTTTCAATAATTTTAAACGGACCCGAAAATTTCTTCCCTAATTTAGCCGTGAAACTTTTCGAGGCGTCTGATAATAAATAATTTTTCTTCCAAACAAAATCACCTTCATTCAATTGTACGGGTCTATGTCTCAAATTGTAATGATTTTTTGCCTTAAGATGTGCTTGTTTTAATTTCTTGACTACAAAATCTCGAATTTTTGCCAATTTTTCTGATTTTTTACTTTGTTCTGATAGTGTACTATTCTGTTGTTCTATCCCCATATCACTCATAACTACGGACTTATCTCTTTCCTCCTTATACTGTCTACCATCAGTGATCATTTCAACTCCAAAATTTACAAAATAGGGTGTATTATCGATAACTTCGGACCTCGCAGTTCTCAATGCACAAGAAAGCTTTGGTAAATTCTTATCCCATACTTTTTGGTTATCTTTTATAAATGATGCTATCATTGTTTTGATGATTCTGTTATATCGTTCAGAAAAATTACATTCAGGGTGATATAATGGATTTGTCAAAATTTTTACTCTATATTCTTCTGCAAAATTTGTAAATTCTTTACTTCTATATTGTACTCCATTATCTGTCCTGATATATTCCGGTGTTCCAAATAAGAGAAATACATTGTCTTCTAATAATTTTATGACTGTTTTTGAATTCGCTGTTCTCATAGGAAAAAATAGTGTGAATTTACTGAAATAATCACAAACCGTAAGGATATATCTATTACGTTGGGAACTCTGTACTAATGGACCAATTATATCTGTAGAAATATATTGCCAACATCTATTTATTTTAGGTTTTGAACCCATCTGTCCTGCTTTCATACGTTGTTCAGGTTTTTGCTCCATACAAATTTTGCATCTTTTAACAAATCTACTACAATCTGCCTTCAGTTTGGACCAATAATAACGAGATAAAATACGATGATATGTTTTAAAAACACCTAAATGTCCTGATTTCTCATCACAATGTGATTGCTTCAATATGTCAGCTCGACATGCTTTGGGCACTACAATTTTCCAATTATCAATATCCTCATTAAATTTATTATCCCGTAAATGTTTATATAATATTCCTTCTTCACTAACTCTCCAATCTGAGAAGTTCAAAGGTTTCTCTTTCACTTTGTTACACATCTTAACATACCATTCGTCTTGTTCACATTTTCTCGTTTCGAATCCAATATTTCCAATTATTTCCGAAATTTCTGCCATTTTTATACATTCACCTCTTTGGCTAGTTTCATCACTTCTCTCTACACATTCATCCGTTTCATACATATTACCTGGTATGGCACGTGATAAGCAGTCTGGTACCAAGTGATATCGTCCTGGTCTGTGAAAAATTTTAAAATTGAAATCCTGTAATCTCAAAACCCAACGTCCTAAGCGACCATTCGGATTTTTCAGATTATGCATCCAGAGCAAACTATGGTGATCTGTGATCAGAGAAAATGGTATTGGATTTTCTAAATAGCATCGAAACTTTTCGCATGCCCATATAGCAGCTAAGCATTCTTTTTCAGTGACTGTATATTTCATTTCACATTTATTCAAAGTTCTAGAAATGTATGCAATGACATGTTCTTTGTTATCATAATATTGACTCAAAACAGCACCTAACCCGTAAGATGACGCATCAGTTTGTAAAATGAATGGATAATCGAAATTAGGACAAGAAAGTATTGGCGATGATATTAAGGCATTTTTGATATCTCTAAAAGCTTTTTCGCATTCTGATGTCCACTTAAACTTCACCTTTTTGCGTGTTAAATTTGTTAACGGAGCTACTATAGTTGACATGTTAGGTATAAATTTTCTGTACCATGAGACCATTCCTATTAACCTTCTAACTTGTTTTGGAGTTTTTGGAGGTGGCATATCGACTATTGCAGACACTTTTTCTGGATCTACGTTGAGACCTGATCTATTCACAATGTAGCCAATGTATTTCAATTCATCCCTGCAAAATTTACATTTTTCTTTGTTCAATGTTAAGCCTGACTCTTCTAATCTTCTGAATACTTCTTTTAGAATTTTAATATGTGTTTCAAAATCGGGTGTTGAAATTATTATGTCATCAAGATATTTGAAAAGATATGGTTCTAGTTCTGGGCCAAATATTTTATCAACTAATGCTTCAAATGTAGCTGGTGCATTTGTCAAACCAAATGGCATACGGGCAAAATGAAATAATCCTCGACCAGGAATTGTGAAAGCTGTATATTTCTTACTAGATTCGCTCATTCTAATCTGCCAATAAGCTGATGCAATATCTAAGCTACTCAAGTATCTGGCATTTCCAAGTTTGTCTAAAATCGAACTGATGTATGGTAATGGATAAGCACATTTTTCTGTTACAGCATTAAGTTTTCGAAAGTCGACACAAAATCGAAATTCACCGTTAGGTTTAGGTACCATCAATATTGGTGAGCTCCATCCTGAGTCACTTCGTTCAATGACCCCAAGGTCCAACATTTTAGAAACTTCTTCATCAATTTTGTCTTGCATGTATTTACTAACAGGATAATATCTAGATTTGATAGGTGGACTATCTGTAATGATTTTATGTTCTATTAAATTTGTACAACCTAGTTTGACATCTTTTATAGATTCAAAGTATTCCTCGATAACATTTTCTAGTTGCATTTTTTGATCAAAAGTCAAATCATCAGCTGTTTGTATTACATTTAATTTCAAATCTTGTTTTTCTGACTTATCATTAAAGTGAAATTCTCCCCGTCTTAGATCTGGAACAAGTGACATCTTAATCCAAAATTCAGTTCCTAAAACGATGGCATGTTTCAACTTTGGCACTACTATTGCGTTAAATACTTGTACTTTATCCTTTAGTCTTATTGGAATTGTCATGACACCTATACATTCGATCGATTCGTTATTTGCAACTATACATTCTGTATTTGAAGAAGGCTTCAAATTTATACCTATGTCACGTAAAATTTCATATCCAGAATTTCCTAAAAATACTCTGTTCGCACCACTATCCAGTAACCCATTCAATTCACAACCATACACTGATACTTTCACATGTGGACACTCATTCTCTCCTACTTGAGATAGCATGTAGTCTAAAACAGGCTTATTTTTTGAATTAAAATTATTTATTTCACTTCTGGTGCAGATATGGTTCAAGTCGAAGTTGTCAAAAATATTTAAATTGAGGATTTCTATGTTATTATGAGATGAGTTCGTTACGACCGGTTTCGAATTTCCAGAAGAAGGATGTTCACGATCTGAAAACACCTTCACATCTAGTTTTTTGACCTTTTTAAAGCACAATATTTAGCAATGTGATTTTTTCCCTTACATTTGTAGCAGACAATCTCCTGATCCTTTTCAAAATGTCCTTGGTAACGTCTAGTACTATCATTCCTATTTACATTATTGCCGCTATCCCTATTTACATTATTCCTATCTCTACTGAAATCCCTTTGTACATAAGAACTGTTATTCCTGTTATAATTATTGAAACTATTATTTCTGTTCCTAAATGTACTGTTGTCCCTATTTCTGTATGAACTGTTATCTCTAATTCTGTATGAACTGTTATCTCTATTTCTGTGGGAACTGTTATCTCTAACTCTGTATGAACTGTTATCTCTATTTCTGTGAGAACTGTTATCTCTATTTCTGTGGGAACTGTTATCTCTATTTCCTGTAATATCCCTTCTCACCTGAAAATCATCTCTCCTTGAGAATCGAGAATTTTGTGAATCTCTGGAATACCTGTTTCTATCATTGCTACTATTTCTAGAAAATGTATTTCTGTCGTTACTATAATTTCCTGAATAAGTATTCCTATCTCGACTGTAATCTCTCGAAAATTTGTTTCTATCTTGACTGTAATCTCTTGAGAATTTATTTCTATCTTGACTGTAATCTCTTGAAAATTTATTTCTATCTCTAAGATGATCTCTTGAATTTTTGTCAAACCCTGAATTATTCATTTGTGAACTACCTTCTCCACTACTATCTGTGTCAATCCTACGATCACTTTCTTTATTACCCCAATCTTCTACTAAAGTTACTTGTTTATTACACTCAATGTTATCAATTCTTTTTCGAATTGCACCTTTATTGTAAGCAAGATCTGTTTCAATGGCTGATTTATCATTGGCTGGTGGAACATAGTTAACAACTGAATGTTTAGCTTGGTCTAATTTTCGACATAATTCAATCAAATGTTCTTGAGAATCAATATCTATCAACATGAGTTGACTTTGGTAAAAAGGTAATATATTTCTTCTGATGATTTTAAGTTTCACATCACTATCCACTTGCGTACCTAATCTTTTGAACAAGTTGTTCATATATGCTACGTATATTCCAATAGATTCTTTCTCACCTTGAGTCCTTGATCGTATTTGACTCCATAATTTATCATAATAATCCCTTGGTAAAAATTCATCTCGAAAATATTGACATAAACTGTTCCAATCATTAACTTTTTCTCGAATTGACCTAAAAAATACAAGGGCTTTTCCCTCAAAGAGTTCTATTGCACTTTTAAAAAGTTGATCTTGACTGATATTTCTTGCTTCACACAGTTCATCAATTCTTTCCAAGAATCCATTTATTCCCATTTCATGTTCTCCATTAAATTTCAAATTCCATTTATTTATTTCGTTGTTTTCATTTATACACAATTTTTCAAGAATTTTCGGTAAATCATTCATTGAAGCAATATCTGCTGGGTCATTTTTCTTTGGTGTTGATGTCACTTTTGCATTGGAAAAGTTAGGATTTTGTTGCATTAAATCAAAAGGTAGTGAACTGGGTGCAGTTTTCTTCAAAGTATCTTGTTTAATTTTCAAGTCAGTAACAAATCCGAGAGCAACAGTTAGAAGTTTAGCTTTCTGTTCACAGTAATCCTCATTTTTCTCAGCATCCACTCTCTCTAATCTGTTTAATGTGTGACAAAGTTTAGATTCAACCTTTTTTAATGAGTTTTGACTAACATCTCCACTAAGAAAAGTTTTGATTTCCTCTAACTTCCTCGAAATTATCTCAATTTCCTCTTTTGTATCTGAATTAATCTGTGTTCGAAAAGATTTTCCTTCTCTTTCTAAATTCAACAATTCCCTCAAAATTTTTCTCAGATCATCACAGGTATATGTATCATCTGAATGTCCTCCTCTAGCATTTATTTCAAAAATGAGTTCATCTTTAAGTAACCTATCTACGTACAATTGTAACATTTTGAAATAAGTTTTCAACAGTCGACAAAAAAGGAAAATGGCACACAAAAGACTCAAAATTGATACCAAAAGCTGTAGGTCAAAATTTAACTCCCAAAACAGAATAAGAAAAAAAACATCAACACACAATAATGTATCCAGTTAATCCCTTTAATGTTGGGCGCCAATTTTGCTACAGCTCTGGCTCGGTTAGGGATGGTATATGGGAGAGTTTAGGTCTTACCACCGATCCTCCCTAATTCAACACTTCCCCCACTGGAGATGACTATACCTCAGAGCCAGATCTGCAACATACCTCGACCAACTCAGCCTCTCAGGGTCTACTAGATTTAATTTGGTGTAGAGTGGTTACTTGTGACTATAGATATACCTGAGGGAAGAAAAACTCGTGAATATCTTCTCAATGGTTACATTTTTATTTAAATCTAAACAATATCAGCCCACTAGTACTCTTGGATGAAATCACTATAAACAATTTCTATTGAAGAGAACCTATAATTTTTGCATGAAGGGTGCACTGATCATTCAATACAAGAGGATTAAATAAACATTGAACTGTTCATTGAGATCTATGAATTCTTACACATAAGTAATATTTCAGATGTCACAGCCTAGGTAGCTAGCTAGTTACCGCACTACAATTATACATGAATACAGGACCTCTGCATCCTAAACATTGAATATCAAAAAAAATTCATAAGAAGACCACTCCTCTGCTGGTCATCCTATATATATTCCCCAATGAAATAAACCCAAAAAAATACTCGCTATACAGTATAGAGAGCTGTAACCATTTAGAAAAAAAAATCTTCTCTCTTTTTTTTTTTTTTTTTTTTTTTTTTATACAATTATAATTATACTCATCTTATATTATGACGAGCTAATCGAAGGGTGCCCCAAGATCCTTCCGGGGACAATCCATCTCCAGGAGGGCAGCAATAAACCATCTCAGATTTGGAAAATAAGACGGGGATAGCTCAGGGAATTGGTAACAGCGCACATACCACAGCCCACACTCAGACAGACCAAGATGGCGGAACTTAAGCCAGGAAAGAAACCAGAAATTAAGTCGTCGGAATCAACCTCATCAATCAGAGTTATCCCATATGATATGATACTATATCATATCAGATAAAAAAAACCTGTAAGAATCAAACAATTCTACAATCATCCCATTTATAATCGTGTTAAATACCTTACCTTCGAGTCCACGAAGGTTTTTTTTTTTAAACGTGCTTTTAATTAGCCGGACCACGCCGAGAAGAAAAAAAATATTTATCCAAATATTAATATCTTACGAACTTTCCTTTTCCTCACAGATCCCCATACACAGGGTAGTTTCCCAGATTTCGAAAACACAGCAAAAGAATAAGGAATGCAAATTTTTTTTTTAAAACACTTTCATTCGATGGTTGATAACCTCACAAGCCCACACTTAATGGTCTAACAGGTCGTCGAATAATGGAAGATTTTTGACAGAGAACACGAGAATCATGCGTGAATTCGATTTCCTCGGAATTCAGCCAATCAGTAGTGTCTATCTCTTCGGGAATCCGAACGATGATGCGTGAACATGGACGCCAACATATTGCTTCCAAAGAGTACTCAACACCAGTGACGTGCACTTATTATCTGCCTGCCTGTTTTCCAAGAATGATCAATTTGAACGGAATATACCTCGAACAAAGATCTGCCATATCACAAAGTAATAATTACTTTCCCTATACCTACTAAAACTTATGCTGCAAAAATCTACCGAAATCAACGTAACAATTGAGAAGATGATTTTCTGCAGTTTGTGACTCAAGAACTATCCACAATAAGAGTTCTGTTATGGGCATGATAATGAGTTTTGCAAATAGACATTCATCCTATACAGGGCATTGGATATATCTCATCTTTGAGGTGATTTATTGAATATTATTATTTTGTTAAACGAAAATCATGACCGTAACAGTACTTATATTCCATGCACTATCATCAGAACATTTTCAGGATACTATACTCGGATCGAGGACTATAGTCGAATCAAGGAAAGCGTATTACATTACATAGAAGTAATGGCCAGACCAATGGTCATGTACCAGAATGATCATCCAATACAATGGACTCCAGCCTACGTCGGTGGTAGAGTGAGTGTCACTAGATAATTTCAATGGTTGTTTGCTCAATCAAATCATTCATACTCTTTTCAGGCTGACAGCTTCTCCGATGATCAACACGGCCAATTAATGACAACTGTCACTACCCCAGTATTTGATCGACGAAATCATTCTGTGAGTTTTTCAAGTACACTCAGTGCTCAGTACAGTCAACAAATATTGTCATTTTCTTCCCAGGTACGAGTTGCAAATGTTTTGGGTGTAGTTGGGACAGATGTTGCGATTGATCAAATAAGGAAACTAGTGCCTCCCTATAAGGTTAGTGAAATCTCACTTTTTCGGTCATTATAATACCACAAATGCTCAATCATCCATCTAGTTTTACAGTTGTCTAGTTTGGTTTAGTTTGGTGATTGGTTTCCTCTATCTTCACGTTCTCTCCCAAATTATTGTGTCACTTCTCTTGTCGATGATATTTCAAATACTATTCCTCGTTTTCCAGCTTTTTGTGGGATTTTCTCTCCTTGTTTCTAAAGAATGAAGTAGAAGTTATTTAAAATTATTTCAATATATTACTAGTGAGGACAAATTTTGTGATCTGTCCCAAAATATCACTGCGCTTGAAATTAAACCTTTAGAAAGCTAAAAGAGAAATTCTCTATTTATAAATATATTTAATAAAAATAAAACTTCTACTTATCTCAGTGAACGTTTCGGGAACGAATGTGCTCCCGTTCTCAAAACAATTAAAAAACTTTTCTTAGCAAGATTTTTCAATGTTGGTTGGTTTTGACACTGATTGCACAAGTTTCTCAGAGTTTAAAATAGAAAATTACTCAACATCAGAACCAGAAGTTACTTGTTCCCTCTCAGAAGAATGCATGATTTTGATTCTTCCGATATTCGGCATGAAATGTTGATTCTGCCTATGTGAAATTCAAATAATCAAGTTAAAATGGAATAATAGACAACTTTCAAGATCCTCACAATCAGGAGAAGGAGAAAGTATTGTAAGGCTCTTTAGAGTATCACCGAATGATTCGCTTATGCAAAATCAGAGGAAACTAACTTTGAAAGAACAGATACAATGGTTCATGAATTATTACCTGAGTTGCATTTCGTCACTGACGAAGATCAAAATGAAAAAAGTCACAATTCATAAGACTCCATTCCAGACTCCATTACAGATTTTTTTTCTGAAAATATAATGATAATTATTTCAATATGTTTGTATTGAGGACAGAACAATGATCTGCCCCGAATTGTCACTACGTTTGAACGTTCACTTTCAGCATAGAATATTCACCTTAATTTATGCTCTAAAATTGAGAATAAACGATTTATTATTATCTATCCATATCACGTTATTAGCAATAGACATTTCATTAACTTACAAGCAATATTTATATTGAAATTACTCTTAACAATCCTCGAAGATATGGGATTCAATTAACTCAAAATAAGTATTGATAATAATATGATAATACAAATAACATTCGTGACAACGTCGGACCGAGCCAAGTACCTGACAATTTATTATTCTGAAACATAAAACAGGAAAAAAGTATAGAAATATAAAATACAAAAAGGGTCCTAGTATGGAAAGAAAGAAAATTACCCATTCTATGACTGATAGAATCACAATACCCAGTCATTAATAAATGAATAGTTAATGGTGAAGAGTCCAAGATAAACAGTGAACATCAATGATTTTCTAGTTTCTTAATGATCATTCATAATGTAGAACGATTTTCTCTTTAATTCATTCTATGATGACGTGAAAATGGCAACAATCTCACCAGATAGCCAAGCACTTCGTTGGGTTAAACTTCACTATAGTACCTATCAAAATGTCGCTGCTTGTCTATATCTGATGTATAGTTATATATCAGTCGAATCTCTCTCACTGATTCTCTAATGAATTGATTTCCATTTCGTCTTTTTCGTGAATGAATTGATGTTAATTGAATATTGACATTTTCCACTTCTAAAGTTGAAGAATTAGTTTCATCTCAGATTTAACTCACCGTGGCATTTTCTTCTGATTCTTCAATGTGAATAGTTAGTCTTTCCTCAGATTTTCTGATTGAGTTGGGATAAATTGATTAGACAATTGCCTGACAAATTTATTTTGCTCTTGACGAAATGCCTAGGAGGTGACATACTAAGTATGAGATTATATATTCCTGATGATGACTTTGGTACCGACTCAGATACTATATTTATTTTAACGTTTCAAAATAATATACCATACCATATTTTCTTTCAGTTGGGGGTGAACGGTTATTCTTTCATTGTGAATAATAATGGCCATGTTTTGTATCACCCGGATTTGAGGCCAGTGGTATGTTGTACGTTTTCCCATCTTTATGTGAATTCTTATCGTTTTTCGATTGCAGGAGAACAATGATCTGTATGAAGATACTCTCGAACCCAAATACACTTCTGTCGATTTGACAGAAGTCGAATTGGTTGAAAACGATAACGGCCCAAGAGAAAACCATACTTTTCTTCTCGATGTAAGTTATCTCTGAACTGATTATGGATCGATTCCTTTCATTGAAAACTCTGTTTTATGGCAGCTAAGGCATGATATGATATTCCAAAAAGAAGGAGAGATGGAGCTTAGTGTGAAAGTTCATTATGATAATATGGTAAGAAAATTATTCATATGACTGGATGACTCATTCTATTTTGTTCGCATTTCTAGAGACGAGTCACAACAAGGAGAAATAAATATTTTTATAACCCTATCGAAGGGACACCGTTCTCCTTGGGTCTTGCCATACCTGATGGGTATGGCATGTACGAGTTATTGGCCGAGCAGGAGATAAAACATAGCCAGAAAAATGGTGAGTAGATAGATAGATACCCACCCAATTGTCCAAAAACTACAGTAGTTTTAACAATACCTACTGCATTAAAAATGTTTCGTGTTTTATCACAGATATGCTCGAATGTGGCCCGCGAACAAATATTTTGCAGACATTCCTACAGCAACGATGAAATAAAAATAAATTAATACAAATTCACCTATGTGGAGCCGGATTCCGTTTTTCTCAAAACTGAAAAATTAAATTGTTGATGCAAAGTTACCATCAGGCCCGCATTTTTATTGGACCTGACATCTCTCAACGAATTAAATTTGATGCTACAAGGAATGTAGCATATAGCATTAATAATTTATATGGATACGTAAGAAGATTTGAAGATGAAATTGAGCTTTCTTGGACTTCATATCAAAAACATGATATTTTTTTTCTATCTGTGAAGAGCACTTCGAATTATTGAAGGATTTTGGGATAGTTTCGGATTCAACCGATATGAACAGGGTTTTTGTACCTATTACAAATCACTGAAAAAGTTTCTGAGTACTAATATTTTATGATGCAATTCTGACAACCGCAATTTCATTTACAACGGCCCATGGCCTATTTGAAGTTGGACAGCCCTGATTACATGTTGAATAATCGCCAACTATACTTTAGGGAAACGAATGATAAATCGGTAGGTGTGGTCGAATGGGATGCCCAAACACAGTATATGTATATAATTCACTCTACCTCTAGTAACTGATTGTAAAATATTTTTTGATGTGAAGTGTCTCTCTTGTGATGAAGTGACACTGTTCTTTAATGAGCACGAGTTTTTTATGATGTTGCCTAGGATGCCTCAATTCTATCACGTTGTCAAATCCTGTGATGAAACACTGATCTGATGTAAGTTCAATTTCAGAAGCAAGTTGCCTATATTTAAGAACTCAGTGATGAAACAATGTTCTTTGACTGATCCCTTTTATGAGACAAAAGTGTGGTTAACTCGGTAGTAGATGGATTATCGAAAGTAGCTTGAGGATAAGATTATAGATCTTATGAAAATATGTGTTCATGAATAACCGATCAGGCTTTCTGTGATCGTGAAGTATTATAAAGTAGTAGAGGTTTCCATAGGATAATTGGTGGTACAAAAATACATACTTTCTTATTTTTTCCGTACCTGTTTTTTGTTTTTATTCATTTATTATAAATTTGGGATACATACAGTTGAAAAACACAGAGAAGTATACGCTAATTCCTGGTTATTAAAATAGTAGGCTAGTTCCAAGTTAATTCTGAGTTGGTTGAATTGAAAAAACAAAATATAAATCTACGAAAAAAGCGCAAATTGGTAGAATAAATCATGCTGGTACAGATGGGAAAATGTTCCAAGTTTCTCAAACGAAAGTAAAGATAAATTGTATATATCTAGGTTGTGACAGAATTCATTAAAGCTAATACTTAGTCAAATGATTGGAGAATTTCGGCCTCAATTAGTATTTCTATGGTTTATGTTGAGAACAAATGTGTATCGAGAATTTCTGGCAAGAGTGTGTATAGAAACTCATTAGGATTTTATACATAAAAACAAGGTCGCTTTTCCAATTCTGAAATGCCAAACGACTGTCTAGTAATGCATATTTTCTCGACATCATAGGTTCCGTTTATTTTAAAACCTCACAAATTTGTTTTCTCTCTTTCTAACCTGATTTTATATGTATTATACCCAAGATTCCAAAATTTAGTCTGCTATGAACAAATGCGAAATATAGCGATTTTAGTGCTTATAGAGATTTAATTGTTTTGCAGATCCGAGTAATGAGGCCCAGCGTTCTATTGCATTTGTTTGACAAATGTCATTTTAGAGTCTAGAATGAACCCTTAATCCTTGATTTCGTTAACTCTGTTCAAAACAAAGTCCGATATTCTACACCTAAATTCAAATTTCTGAGCGTTTATCCTAGAAGAAATAGTGAAACATTTGTTCGGATTCAGAAGTAGTTTGTTTAGTTGGGAATACTGCGAGAACCGCATTAGATCAGGGTTCAACTTTGCACAATCCTCCAATGATTTAATTCCAGGAAAAATTTTCAAATCGTCTGCGTAAATTACAAATTCGCTCTATTTGAAGCATTCTTTGATATCATTAATAAATACTAAGAAACGCAGAGGGCCCAGGTGTGATCCTTGGGGCACACCTGATGTAGCAATGAAAGCTCTAGATTGATACCCATTAAAATTCACATTATGTGATCTGTTAAAGAGATATGAAGCAAACCAACGCAGCAGTTCTCCATGAACACCGACTTGAGCGAGCTTCATCAATAATATATTATGAACGCTTTGCTGAAGTCGGTGTAAATGGAATCTACATTGTGTCATTGATTGATGTTTCATTATCTATTTTTCAAGATGTTTCTTCTGTTTATGTTGATGTTCAGCAATCTATTTTTGAAGACATTTGTCGGATGGACTTATTTCTTTGGTCGCGGTACGGAAACCGAAGCAAACTTTTGTGCACGAGTTGCTCTCTATCATGTTGTAGGTTTCGTAGATACAACTTATTTTGGGATATGATAACAAATTCATTCCACACAAAAAGTTCTCTCACGTTCAGAATACATAATTCACTGTACATGGTGTCCTGGTTTCGATGCTTTTGCTAGATATTTCAGTTGCCTTTAGAGCTAGAGAATGGCGGTTTTCACATAACTTTACTTTTTACCCTATATTATTTGAACAGCCAATATAACTTGATTCCTGCAATATCACTCTCACCAATTTCTTCTTTCATGTCATCCTGAAATTCATCATGATATATTATTATTATTACATGTATCCCCACCGCTAAAAAATATGAATCTTGTCGCCTGGGCGCTATTTTGGAAGTTTTTTATTACTTGGAGAGGGGGGGGGTTCGGGTGTTACCTCATTCCTATTCGATACCAAAATTTCAAATATTTCAATATTCATCCGAAACAAAATGGCGGTTGATCATGTTAGGTAGCAGAATATCTTCGACTAGATTGCTTTTGAGTTTGCTAGTGAGCTCTCCAACTATATTTTGGTATCTACGACAGTTCTACACCCTCCAAAATGGCAGATGGAAAAATTGCATCCATCTGCCATTTTGACAAGTAGAGAGCTTTTGTAAATTCCAAAAAACAGTTGGAGAGTTCACTAGAGAAGGGATTCTAACATTATTAACCTTTATAATACCTTATTATCATTTGAAAATGAAATGATCTGTCTAGCGGAGTTGAGTAAGAATAGTAAGTTGACATATATGAATAGAAGAACGGAATCGGACCCAGAATGGTTTCTTGGGGAACATCGCATGAGCCCATGCTTGCTTCACTCCATAAAAAGCTTATGAACCAAATTCTCGGGATTTTCGCTATGTCAAGCAGCATATATCGTTTCGTAGATTAAATCAATATCAATTGCTGTCACTTTGTGATCAGAATGATTTTCTGGGAATCCATACTGGAGTTTACACCGAATGGTGTTTTTTCATAAGAAACCTAACTCTTTTTTCAGCTTTTTGTGGGATTTTCTCTCCTCATTTCTAAAAAATAAAGTGAAAAAGCATTTCAATATATTTGTAATAAGGACAGATTTTGTGATCTGCCCCATATTTGATTTTGGTTTGAGAATAGATATTTGTAATTTGGTATTGATATTGATAATCGAGATATTCACTTTGCTGTCGCCCCTTTTTGGAAATTACCTCTCTCAGATGATTTGAAAATAATTATTATGATCTATTTGTCAGTGTCAGTGTTCAGTGTCACAACCAGCTCAACGTTGTGAAACATATTACGAACATAAAGTGTTGAAAACAGGAGCAGATTCGTTCCCGAAACTTCCACTGAGATAAGTAGTAGATTTATTCTTTTTAAATATATTTGGATTTCCAAATTTTTCAAAAAACAAGGTGTCACTGACAAATAGAGAATTTCTCTTTCAGGTATCTAAAGGTTTAATTTCAAGCGCAGTGACATTTTGGGGCAGATCACAGAATCTGTCCTTACTAAAAATATATTAAAATAAAATTCATTGCTTTATTTTTCAGTAACGAGGAGAGAAAATCCCACTAAAAAGCTGAAAAATTACGATATTGTTTTTGGTTTTCAATGAAAAGATTATTTTTTTTATAATACTCATTTCATAACATCACAACTTATCACTTCATTATTTTCGAATCAAAATATTTCGGAATTGGTATACAGTATTGAGTTTCACCAAGAGTACCTTTTTGGTGACCGTGTAACTAGCGCCCTCTACGAGAGTCAGACATAAAAACAAATTTTTGTGATTTGTCATCTGTAAGTTATTCGAGGAGGTGGTTCATTCATTTTTGCAGCTCTTGTGTGGGCTTTTCGAAACGAGGAGAGAAAATCCCACACAAAATGAATTCATTCTTCAAGACCCTGTATCTTGAATATGGATGCCGCAACGAATTTTTTTCACTGAGCAAAACCATCTTATTTTTCCGTATTCTATGTATTTTTACAACGGGGCAACCTTTTTTGAAACACCCTGTATATGAAATTCTCCAAATTTTCAGAAAATATTTTTTGTCTCCAGATAAGCTTCAGAAAGTGCATATAACCCTTATTATATTTGTATACACAAATATATAAGTGTACAATATATTTACAAATGTTGATGTAAATGTAAAAAAATTATACGAAGATCTCTCCTCTAATTCTTAACCCACTCCAAGCATTGTGAATAATCGTGACCACACACATATATATTCAAACTTTCTCGAGATAATAATGAATAATATTTTTTCACAGTGAGCGACTATTTCAAAGGCGAAAATTGGAGAGTACATCCAGATTGGTAAATATTATTTTGTACATCAGGTAGTTTTTGCTTTGTCCATTTCATGGATCGAATGATCCGACACCTGTGATTTCTTGTCAAATTTCAATTCAAGAGACAGTTTTTTTTAGGAGGTATTTTGTTGTCACGGACCGATTGTTGATTATTCAATTTGACATAGTTTCGACATTTGCTCATTATTCTCATGATGATTTTATTTGAAATTTATTTTCGTTTATTGAAATTTATAGCACTTTTGAATAAACGATTCAGTGTAACCATTCGAAAAATGTATACCCGATCCAATTATGTACACGTGGGTAGAAAATAATCATATTCTCACCAGATATTTGCCCAAGTTAACGTTGCCAAGGAAACGATGGGAGGTACAAATTCAGTTAAATAGGAAGAAATTTGCGCATTGAGAGGGCCAGTGTTTGAGAATTTTCAAAGTTATTGATAAAAAAGTGAATGGCCTTCTGAATGCGCAACTTTTCTGTCATTCAACCGAATTTGTATCTCCCACCGTTTCCGAGATCGTATGCATCCTTATCTACCTACAGAAGTGAATTTGTAAAGCGGCTACATCTTATCTCTCGAAAAGTCGATTTGTCATTACTTCAATACTTCCACAATTTGACAGATTGCCCTCTGATGTATGAGGACTATTACCCTCAGTATAATCATCAGAGATCCATCATTTCCATTTCAATAATTATCGACTCGCACTGTATATAATATATATATTGAATGGTGCTAGAGTCTGTCACTGTATCTGCCACTATCTATGATTTGTTTCAAAGGGTTTATTGCGAGTATACGAGTGGCTCGTCTGGAGAACAGTGGTTCAAAACGGCAGAGGAAAGAGTCATGCACTTCCTCTCAAGAAGTCGTAGGCCGGGATGGAAGTGGATGTCTATGAGGCCTAGGTCACCACTACAACGGGAACATCATCACACGTCGACCAAACAGGAAAAAGATGCGTATTATTGTGAGTTCACCATCGGAATAACAATTTCTCTGTTTTGGTACTGTGATAGCCACATTAACGCGATATTTACCGTGTATTGATGAGCTCCATCAATACACTATTTTTGGTTGGTCGTTTCAGCAGCTCCGATTGAATATAATCAGAGTCACTATGTCACTGATGGGAATGACCAGTACATGATTCATGGTTAAGAAATATATTTTATTCCATCTAGATATCGGATTATCAAGGAATTCAAACTTCACAAAACTATATACACCGCCATATCAAATTTGAAAATTTCGTAATCATCACTAATTGTTTTGGGGAGGAAAACTAATTATTTTATATTCATATAAGCCAAAAGAGAGAGAATAGTATAAAACAGATAGACATTCTAGCACAGGTCTGACACGTTTGTCATAAAATATCTTAACTTCTCTAAGTTACGTTTCAATAAAAGTACTATTCCCTTTTTGGGTGCTTCAATACCCTCACTTCGGTGCTACCAAAATGTACAGAATAATAATAATCTGTGGTGCTATGCAGCTCATTTCCGAATTCCGGATTTGCTAGAATATCTTGTCTTGCCTCATGTAACTAACGCTTCAACATACTAGCATAATAGACTATAATTATATCAGGGGTGTGAATTACCCTCCCCTATGTGGAGTGTGCAACTTTGAGGGCGACTCATGATATACAGTTCCGTCGACCTCGTATTAACGAATCTGCTCAACGTTGAAATTGATCGTTAATGACCCCTATTAACGATCAATTTTTCTATTAATGCATGATTGTGGTATAGGCAAACATACATCGTGCGCTATGTGAAATCTTCATTTTATGGAAATGAATATAAACAGCTCATGAGTTGAAACTGTTGGATTCAAGCGTTCTCAGTGCAGCTTGACTATCAGAACATATTCTTATTGTTCTCTGAGTGAGATGCTGTTCTTCAGCTGAATGGCCTAGAATATTGTGGCTATGTTACCCCTGCTTTCGTATTCTATCCAAATATTCCGGCTCCAAGAAAAAACCGTCAAGTATTTTGGAGCCATCAGTAAACCAACATATATTTGCCCTGGATAGGTTCGATTCTTTATGAGCCGATTCTTCCCGCTCAGGGAACTTTACCATGAAGCACAGTTCTGTTAGTAGATGTTCGTTTTTGGCATGATATCTGACGGCATTTCCTGAATGCTGTGCGTTATTGTATTACTAAATTTCACGGACTCCTACGTTTTCATCGAAGATCATTCCTCGAATATTCAAGCTCAAGTAACGGAACAGCGTAATCACCCGCAATGTGATTTCAGGTGACAAGACGTTGATACAATCTTTGGTTTTGGACGCAATGGTAACAGAAGGATTAGAAAAACGACCTATTCGTTCAGATAAACAGTGAGTGATTCTTGATTCTAATTTTACTGCATGTTTCAAAATGATATTAATTATTTCTTCCATGCACCTTCTATGTGATTATTTAACTAATTTGTTCTTTGCACATTAGCCCTATAGGCAACCTTATGGTACAGTTGCAAAGGTAAAGATTTTTTATTGAAAAAAAACAATATATAATATTAGATGTTGAAATAGACGTTTGAAATATTTCCTCCGTTATTTCAGAATCGAAGCAATACAGATATTAATGTTCGAGTTTCTATACAAAGAGTTATCGAATTCGAAGGTAGTGAAATAAAGAATCACTGTCTTTATTCAGAAAGTTCATGCATTTCCAGTATAGATAATATATCTATATATATATATATATATATATATATATACAGTGTGTCACAAATAAATTTTGTATATTAGTTTTTTTGAATACAGCGCTCAGAGTTTGAGTTTCTTATACTTTTTATTCAATATTTTCCGATACTGAAATCGATTGTTTCCGGAATGAAAATTTTTCGAAATATGATCTGAAACTTCAGATTGTGAAGGAAAAATCTACTAAAGTGATTTGAGAAAAAAGTCCCCAGAATGTCAAAATCTCAGTTTCTCTATATGATTAGAAATGGTTTGCTGTATTAATGGGTTACTCTCACTATACTCTCATGGAATATCCGTGGGCATCGAATATGGGAAACTTTGTATGAAGAAATAATTTCTGAAATAATGATAATATAATACATACCCAATATATACTGATGTTATATTCTAATATTTATCCATCAGTCAATTATAGAGGAAGCAATAATTTGATTTGTATCCACATGTTATTTATTGAAACAGTATAAAAGCTATCGCTAACAACCTCTGCTCTAACAGATAATGTAATATGAGATTTGCTCAATATCTACATATTAGGTATTACCCATTATTGAACACATGTTGTCTACCCTTGGCTGGTTATAGAAAACTCAGCATTAAATATTTCAGCTAACAGGAGTCTTGTGAGTATATTATGTGGCTGACATTCATTTCTAAGCTAGGAAGAAAATCCCAAAAATATAAGGTATACATACTTCAAGTTCACTGTTCAAATCAGCGATAAAATACTCTCAATGATGAATACTCAATTTTTTCAGGAACTTGGTGTTTACGAAATTATATCACAAATAGAAAATCTGAGACATAATCAGTTTTGACAATGTCCCAATCGAAAAAGTTAGAAGACATTCTCAGTCGCACTCCAACAACTTATGACATCTACCATCAAACCGATAAATATTTTTATAGCTGTACATATAACCCTATTCAGATATCGAAACAAAAACGTACTTTTTGTAGTCAGTTACATTGGAACCAGCATATACAAGGTGAGTTACCAAAGAATAAGGAGATTTATATGGTGCATTGCTCCCACGAAACTTTGTTGCAACGGTCTTTTGGCTGTTCCTTTGGGGTTTTCCTAATTGTCTCTTTTCCTCAACCACCCCTGAACTGAGGCGGAATGAACAAAAAAAAAATCAAATCGGTCGAGCCATTTTAGAGTTTTCCCGAGACTATCGCAAGGCAATTCATTCAGATTTTTTCCTTTCTTAGCTCACATTGTATGAATGCGAAATGCGGAAAGATATCGATTGTGATTCATGCACTGACTATCATGTCACGGACGTGTTACGACAGTGCATGTCAATAGGCCTGCTTTTGAGTTCTCAAACTCAATATAGCAAGATTGATCTCTAGAAATTTCGGTTATATGTGAAGATTAACCGACTGAATTTTGCAGTCAATAAGGGAAAGACCATCGGAGCATTTTGGTCAAATGATGGGAATCATACCCTTTGTATACTATAGGATTATTTCATGTAAAAGACTAGTGTCAACTGTCTTCATTTTTGCATGTGTATTGGATATATACAACCAAAATGATAGCCAACAGTAGGTCACTGGTCTTTCACTGTCTCTGATTGGTTCGTTCATACAATACATATTTTTATGTTATGGATTTCCTTCCTAGCTTGAAATGTTAAGTTGGTTCAACAATTGGTCGAATATTTACTGTATCGATAGCAGAGTTGGTTGATTAATTCCATACTGCAACTTCACAAAACGAATTAAAGGATACCGTCAGAAGTATTTTTCTCATTGACCTATACTTCCATACACACAGTTTATCAAGTAACCCGTTGATAAGAAGTTTTCGATGTTAACGATGGAACGTTATGTAAGTCAACATGAACAATCGATATAAAATATCGCCAGGGGCGTCGGACCTCTGGTTAAACCGGAAGTGGACACGAACATCCTCATTTGAATGGAACACTCTACATTTCATTGAATTTACGAAATCTGCATATCATTTCGGAAAAAAAACGTAAGTGCAAGTTTGCACTAGTATCTTTGAAAGTGCTTATCTTCAAAATTTTCGAAATTGAATCTTTCAGATTTCTATTAGAGCTGCTGTTCATGATAATCTATGAAGGGAGAGCAGGAATTTCACCAAACCTTATGCAGTATGGTCAAAAATAGCTTTTCATTTAGAGGTTTTTGAAATCCTCGAAAGTATTTTCTTTCAAATCGAATACCCTGTATTTTATCAAATGATTGAAAATACGATTGTATTCTGCTTCAAGTGATTTCGATTGATTGTATAACAAAGTAAGCCAAGACAAATAGTCGCAAGCACTATAAAAAAGAATTTCTATTTGTCTGGCCATGAAAGTGGCCTCCTAGATCACCAGTTCTAATCCCACTCGATTTTGAGTCCATATGAAAAACAAGTATACGATCGGGTTGTTGACTCTTGTGAAGGACTCGAACAAAGAGTTGGAAGCAGTTACAGATAGCAAATCGTCAACTCAAGAAGTGAAATGAAGGAGAATCGTGCAGTGTTTGAATAGTAATGGACGTAACATCGAGCACTTGAATTATTGAAATACCAAAGTTATAATTATTTCGTTATTCTTTTATGTTGTCTTCAGCTAGTCTCAACAAGTGCGGATTGTTTCAAGTAATTGTAATGTAATTGTATATTGTAATTGTAATTGTTCTTTGTCGTTATTTCAAATTCTAACAATTGCGCTTCTACTCTTCTGAATTTTATCGTTCGATAGTGGCAGAATTGAATCGTGTGTTCAGTTATTCGATGATATACAGGGCGTTTGATTTGAAAAAATATCTATCGTGGCTTTCGAAAACCTTCAAATGACGAAATATTTTTGACCACACTGAATGCGATTTGGTAGAGTTCTTGATCTCACTTCAAATATAATCATGATTACCTCTGGTAGAGATTCGGAAGATGCAAACATTTTTGAAGATACTATTGTAAATTCGAAAATTGTCAGGAAATACTAAAGGGACATATCATAGGGTTTTCTTCAAAATGAGAACGTTTGTGTCCACTTCCGGTTTATACGGAAGTCTATACCCTTAGCGATATTTCACAACGATTTATGACAATTTGTAATATAACGTTCCATAATTTAAAAATTTTGTTGGAATGGGACCATCGAAAACTTTCAACCAACGGGTTACGTAATGAACCGTGATTTATAATCTTCATTATCCTTCAACTGCGCCCATTTTGAAATCTTCACTTCATGCCCCTATGACATCACCACTTTGGAGTTTTTCCACACGAACAATGCACCAGATATTTCCTTTAGTAATTTTCTGATATTTTGCAGCCAAGGATATGAAATATTTGGATCGACATTATCCTTCGTAGCAACGAGAAGTGGTCTGCTTCGATGGACGAATTTAACCAACGTGAAATCCAACGAACCGTAAGTTTTGATATATCGATAAATCAATCAATAATTATAGATCCACAGTTCAGAAAATACATAACAGTTTCGGAACTCTCCGCTACCACAGGTTATAGCTTCTATAAGCTAATTTTCTCAAAAGTCTGGAGGTCTAGGAAAGACTTCGCTAGGCGAAGAGTTCCAATACTATTTCATAGATTTCTAATATAATAAAATGAGTTCACTTTCTAATAGGAAATATCACCCCTCCGAGTTTGTCGGCATCTTTTCGCGATACCCTGTATGTTTCGTTTTATAGTATTTTCATATTGATCAATGAATTATTTTGTTCTTAGTATAAATGTCACATGTTGATTTAGCCTCTTCTCCTACCTCCAAAATTTAATCCTGTATGCGCCCTTGAATAGAGGTCAACAGGGTGGTTCGGAATATACTATATTTGTTGGATCCAACTTACTAGTTGTATAATCAAGATATATGAATTTCGCTCATTTCTGTGTGGGTTCATAACTCAGGAAACTCTTCTTTTATATTCGGGACGGATGTTCTCTTACTTTTACCCAAGCGGAGTCTATCAGTCTGGAGAAAAATCCAGACACGGTATAGTAAAAATTCAAGATATTATTGGGTCCTTGAAGAAAATAATACCTTGTATTCTAATTTGTGAAAACCATTTACATATTCGGAAAGAGCAAGAAAAGCTGGATAGAAATGTTGACTTTTTATTTTCTCGCATGCCATTTCACTACCAAACTTCTGAATATACACTAGAGGTTTTGTATTGAATTAAAATAATTTCGCAATGTGTAACAACTCACTGAAATTCCATTAGATAGTTGTTGTCAACATTCGTATGCCTGTGGAACACGCCAGGAACCTACTTTATTTATCAGAGACATATTTCGGAAATATTTACATGTTTCAATATCATCAATTTCAATAATAAATTAATTATGCCATATTGTATTCTACCTATCTGTACTCAATTCAGATCCTTCAGTTCTTCTCAGGAAACTGAAATTGTTTCATCTATGATATATACGATCGATTTGTTTCACCGGGTGTTTGGAAATATGTCTCATATAAATAAATAAAGTACATACACAGATATACAAAAGCCGACAACAACTAAAATATAGAATTTGAGTGTGTTACCTATTTTATTGTGAAAAATCAATAATCCAAAATGGAACACTCCAAAAATTTCGTTTTTAGCCATCTAAGTGACAAGACCTCCAATGCAAATTCAGAAACTCAGTAGTGAAACGCGGGAGAATGAAAAATATACAGTTCGATGCAGCTCTGTGTGCTCTCTTCAAATATGTTAGCAGATGTTGAAAATTCGAGAATATGGTGATTAATTTTTATTTATCGAGACCTGGATTTCTCCCTAGCTGAGAAGCAACGAGCTTGGGTGGAAGTAGGAAAACGTTTTCTCAGATATCAACAAAATATACCAAGTAGTTTGTAAGTTATGGTCTTGCAAAGAAATTAGCAGAATTGATACCGTTGGCATTATTTCGTTTCTCAAAGGAACACCTTGTATACATGGTGAATCTGAAAGTTAGTTTTCATTCAGCAGGGTATATATTCCGCCAAATTAATTAATTTCTTGTATAAACAATTTTTGGCCAGATAATATTGTTGAAAAAAAAAGTATCGTTCAGATTCACCCTGTATCCCCCAAAATTTTCCATTTCGTTTCGTCACAGTACAATAGTGAAGTGGTGATTGATGACCTTGATTCATCAATACATAACCTACAGATGCAGTATTAAATTATCATAGAGAAACATCTTTTCTTTCAATGATCATGCATTATCATTAGTGATTGCTGATGAGAAAACTGCATCAGTGCATCTCTTTTCTAATCATATTGTTGATTTTTTTTGTGTTAGATGAATGTGGGGTAGAGAGCAATAAATCTGGTATTGATTTATGCTTTGACATTCAAGTATACTGTATCTTTTTGTTTCAGCTTCTTCATGAATAAACGTATGAGAGAAAACATTCTCATTTTGAATGAGGAGGTTTCCAAAATTTTGATTATGTTCTCACGTGGTTTTCATTTTCTTCGCACGATCAAATATACTAGCTTTCGAGAATATATGAAAAAAGTTCATTTCTTCAATGAGATGAAGCAATGAATTCAGCAATGAGATGAAGAACATTTTTTTCTCAAGATGAATGTTCAACTTATCATAATATGATTATGGAACGAAATAAATAGTGTTCCATTATGGAACATTGCAGATCATACTACCAATGATTCTTCCATTCAGAATATAGAAAATTATATATGTATTTTCAAAATAGCATAGAAATTTTGATGAGAAGTAATTTCGAGTATTTTTTCCAATCTAGAATAGCTTGAGAAATGAACAAGTTCAAATGGGGGAGAGGGCATTTATGTTCAACAACCCTGTACTTATAGTACAGTTGATTTGTCCAATAAACGCGATGGCGACACGGCTGCGGTAGTGATGCAGAAGTCGGATGCAAAATGGCCCTTGAATGAATTTCACTTTCTCCATTACAGTCATTTCAGTGAGAACAATATTCGTGCTATGGACGAAACTTGGTATAAAAGGGCAGTAGATCATCACTCGATAGAACCAGAAAGCTTTGTGTTTTCTGTTCCGTTCGATGTTGGCGCATATGGAAGACCTCTCATAACAGCAACCCATGCTGTGTTTGTTGAACACAAAGGCCATCGAGCTGCAGCAGCTGTAGTGGGGCTGCAGTATCAACATTCAACTCTAGCATCGCATTTCTTCAATATCACTTCCAAGGTAGGTAATTACATATGCAGAGTTTTCTGAGGGGATCTCAAATCATACATTCAACGATTCTTTCACTCTTGGCTGTGGTTTCACCATTGACTTTAATCTCAGTTTGAAGAATTCTGAATTCTGCACCATCCTGTATGTATCTCATTTGAACGTCAGTAGATAGTGAATAGTTGAGAAATTTAGATTTTCCATACCTCATATCTCTGTAATCAGTCCTGATAGACCCCAAGTGTGTTAGATCGATGATTCCAGCTTTCCAGGAAAAATCTGGAAATTTCATAAAATACAGAGTGTTCCATAAGGAAAAGTATTACTTTGATACGCCACGAGTTCTTGAGTCACCCTAATAACGCAAAATAATTTAGAAATATGCTGCTCTCGAACCTAGATCCTCTTTGAAATTTTTGTTGATCTATCTCAAACAGCAAAGCCGTTATCTCAGTTTTCCACACTATTGACTCACCCTGTATATGATGAAAGCTGAATTCATCATCAAAAACTAAAAAACGATACCCAATTATTTGTTCATGCATGCTTCAGAATTCCATGAAAAAACTTATTTTGGGCTCGCCTCGATTATGCAGGAATCAAACCTAGTTGACCAAAACATACAGCCATACTAGTCAAAGGTTTATAATATTGCTCCCAAAATACTCAACTCAATACCCCAAGAAATCAGGAACAATTTCACAACAAAACTCTTTCAGGGCAAGTGAAAACCATTTCACTTTTCAATTCCTTCCATGCTATCAAAATTAAATGAACGGAATTATGAGTTCTAATATATATGGAATTTACATTGGAATCAAGTGACGTGTTATAGAAAATATTCACAACGGTTACGTCACAAATGCACAGACAGGGATAACCTAGGTGCACATGTGTACTTGGAATTGTAAAATCTTTCATCAAATGTATTATATCGTGTGTTTCAAATGTATCATCGTATGTTTCAAATGTAACTTCGGTACCTCAAACTAATCACGCTTCATTCTGCAGTTCCATCACTACTCCATTTCAAATGTTGTACCACAGGAATGCCCTGATCGGAAATACATTTTATATTTTGTACTTGTCATATCATATGCAATTACGTTGCATCTCTGCACAACAATTTTTGTTTGAAATGATAAACAACGCTACAAACTTCACCTACTGGAGCGAAACAAATCGGTCGGTGTGTTTGGAAAAGCACGGATGGGATGGGTTGACATCTTCCAAAGGTATCAAATATGGTTCATATCTCATCCGAAAGAATACAACTAAAAATCTACTACCTGAACCTATCTGAATATTTCAAAATCATTCCATGCACATTATTATAAATTTTATGTGTAGGTTATGAAAAACTGGAAAAAGTTTCAAGTGCTTGGTGCTACATAATTTCGCAGTAGAACAAATGGTGGAATAGTTTGTCTAGAATTCACGTCAAGTTAGGAAAAGATACTAGTCACAGGATGTTATATTATTTGCATTGATGATTGATGATGAAAATCATTATCAATCTCCCTTCTTGAGATCAGAGGTATTTTGCCAATCTTGTATAACTTCATGAGAATATTTTTCGACTATCTAGTAAAATATGAAAATTTTTACAGTGTACAGGCTCTAGCTCATGCAAAACTTGTGCTAGTGACAAGTTGGACTGTTACATTCTGGATAACAATGGTTTCATAGTGATATCCGAAACTGCTGAGCACACTGGCAGATTCTTTGGGCAAATAGATGGAACAATAATGGATTCTCTCGTTCAAGACAGAATTTACGTTAAAGTTCCTGTGTATGACTACCAAGGGGTGTGTTCGAATAGTAAATTCCATTACAGTGGGAGCGGTAGCAAAATTAATTTGAAAGTAAGTTATCATTGTACGACGATATCAATATTATTGTACGTTTTTCCTATTTTTGCAGATATTTGATCCGATTAAAATGTTCTATGGTTTCATATTGAAAAGTTTCATTCTTTTCATTTCGAAGGTGGAAATGATTTATGGGACAGCTTTGGCCTACAATCGAGATGAAGGTATGTGCATAATAATATCTACTTGGTACTCATAATGTCGGTCAATTATTTCCTGACGACAACCTTTTCCTATTTCAATTCTCATAGCAATATGGTTAGTTGATTCGGATATGAAGCTCATCCAAATCTAATTTTCTCATGAGAAAGGTCTTTTGATAATGTATTTAGCAATATCATACTTCACTGCCTAATGCTTGTACAGGAAAAATAAAAAGTCATTCAATTCAATCAGAGAATAATTTGATACTAATTTTCAGCTGAATAAATTAAATGTACAAGATGCAATACACTGGTCTCTTGACAACATGCAAATCGACGAACACATTCTTCTTGCACACTACGAATATCTCTTGGAGTTATTCTATTATTTTCGTCTCTAATTCTGTCTTGCAACTCTTGTAGATTTTGCGGTTTATCAACATAAACCTTTGATTTCAAATAACCCCATAGAAACATTGGGACTGCTCTAGGAAAACACTGGTTTAAAAACTCGCGAACATCATTTGCATAATGCGGAGGGCATCATCATCTTGTTGCAACCAGATACTATCATCTGGTAATTTAGGATGTTCGGCGTTTGGAAACATATTGGCAAGAACTGGTATAATTTCTGTTCGCAGAAATTGTGAATAACGTTTTCCTGTAAGATTTTCCAATAATTGTGTCATTGAATATTCTTGACCAGACATAAATATTCTGACGGTGTTGAGTATGACCTTCAGTCATCCAGTGAGGATTATCCTCCCTCCATTCAGGCGAAATGTATCCTCATCAGAGAACATAACTCGTTCAATTAAACGTGGATGGCTGTTACATGAATCCTGCAAAATGTCACAAAACTGCAAGAGGCGATCGGGATCATCATCGTTGGGTTCTTGACGTAACTGAATTTTGTACGGATCATACTTCTCGTCTTCCAGAATACGTAATACCGACCTTTGAGATATGCCTATGTCCGCTGCAAGTTTCACGTTTCTGATACCTCAGGACGTCCAGCATTTTTATATTTTTGCCATGACCATTTCCTCTAATTTTTTTCTCAATTTTACTGACGGTTGATCGGCTGATAGGTCGGTCTGGATACTTTGCATTAAACAAATCGCATACCTGTTGCTGAGAACTCGTTTTATCTCAACGTCTTATCAAAATTAAAATTGCTATGCGTCGGGATTCACTTGAATTACTCATAATTTACTTCTGAAACCTTTTCACTTGAAATTTGGTGTATCTGAAAAAATGTCAACTGATATTTCAATTGACATTCGGCTGGCAACTTGATTCTCAATGATTAATAGTAACTTGATTTTTGACGATTAATTGCTGTTGTGTTTTTTTTTTGTATTTCTTGAGCTGTGTCCTTTCATTACTAGAAGATGAAGTTAATTGAATCCCGGTTGTGTCACCTGAAATACATAGCATAGTTTTGATAATTTTCAACAGTAGTAGCAAATTTTCAAACTGAAGAATAGAATACATTTTTGTTCATTCCTCAGAAATAATAATTGACCAACAATACCATCACGGAATACAGTATTGGAATTCCTTTCAAATAAGGTATCACAAGTCCCACCATAATCAACGATTACGTCACCAGTTTTGAAAATCATTCTCGCACAATAGTAAAAAAATCTGCATTTTAAATTCAAAATCGGTCGATCCCAGGATTTTTGTCTGGAATGGATTATTTGCATAATAATGAATTTGTTCTATAATGATGTACAGCATCGGGGACGAGACTGATTCCTGTGGGACTCCAGCCTCGATGATTCAGATGTCCTTTCCTTGAATATGAGGACAATAACCGAACGATATTATCCGGAAACCCCAACAGAGACATTTTGTTCAATAACTCATCATGCCACACCTAGTCGAAAGCATTCGAAAATGATTGACAAGTGAAGAAATTTTTGGTCTATTTTGCACTGTGTGAATGCCACTAACGTTATGGAATATGTTATAGGGATGCAGGCTTCTGAAACATTACTAATCCTGTCGTCTCACTAAAAAGAATTGCTCTTAGGTACATTCTTAAAGATGGAGTTATAGATTCCTGTAGACCTCTCTTCAAAACACGAAGAATTCTGCTTCATTGTCTGTTTGATCCGTAAAAAACACTTCGATAAGATTATGTCTCAGTCAGTCCATAGAACCCGTCTCACTCATAACATCAGTATTCCTATCCCATCAACCACACAAATTAAAAATAATCTTTGATGGAAAGGAGCTATTCAATCACCTTTCACTTACAATCAGAAAATTAGAAGTAGAAAATAATTTCGAAAAGACATCAGAAAACTCCTGCTCCTAAATATACTAAAAACTTTTTTATGCACAGAGTGTTCCAAAGGTCATCACAAAGGAGAAAGGGGACCTCATTTGGATTATATTGAGCCAAACTTACCTCAGTACAAAGTCTCATCGTTTTCAAGTTATTCGAAAATATCGTGTTCTTTCAAAAATATCTTCTACACACAAACAAAACACAAATATAACAAATACAAACACGCCAATGCAACATGACCTCTTAGTTAATTTTTTTCCAATATTAGAGTGTGTATCGGTTCAGTAAATTGACACACAAATCAGCCAAAATGGCACACTTGTACATTCGAAAAGGCTCAAAACACGGATACCTATTGTTATATATTATTGAAACATGCTGTATCTTCATGATGAATTAATGTCAAGTGACAAGAAATAAATATTACATGGTGTCAGTGTATCGTCAGATTTATCCGATATTACGGATATAAGAAATGAGATAAACGAAAGACACCTATTTTTGTGAGTATTCTAACTTTTGGGACAACTTTTTGTATTTGATGATATTTCATCTAAAACGTAAATTGTTATGATTATAGAAATGTTTTTGAACAGAGGTGTCATTTATTTGGTGTTTCGTCATTTTGGCTATTTAGTGTGTCAATCTCTAACCTGAATATAACGTATTCACTGCATTGATCTTCATATTTTTTATATATCTTAGCTTTAGGGTGGTCAACAGTTATATGACAATGAAGGATTTCTGATTTCGATTCTGATATCAAGAAAATTTCTTTTATATATATATTAGGTACTCTGATGCATTCTGAAATGATCCTCTTGTTTTTTGAATCCTCAAATTCATTCATAAAACATATTTATTCTTTCAGACGATTTGATAGACGTTTACTCTGACTACGAAATAGAACAATACCCAACAGGCGAGGATATTATAGACGACCAGGACAATATGATGTCTCCTCCCTCGAATACCTACTCTCCATCGTTCATACCGCCATACGAGTCTGACCCCATGGAAGGCATAGATATAGGACAATTCGGTATCAGGCCATGTGACCGTAAAGTGGACCTTTATATACTGCAACCCGAAAAGCTGAACACCAGCGGACAGAGCAATCCTCTGAAAGGAAAGCTGACGAATTGTCACAACAGTGGTTGCGAAAGGTAAGATATTACCGTCGGAGTCTTTTGTAGTGAGGTGGTTCAGAGCCATATCCTAAGATAACTGTTACTTGGCGAATGAAAGCACCAAATTTCGTATGGAGGTAGCTTAAGGCATCGTTGTTACAAATGTTTGCCTAGTAGCCCTTTTGTGATGTTGTGTTCCAGATGTTGACCATCTTACTACACGATCAATTAATCATTGTTAATATACCAATTATCACACGAATTGATTCCAATAACACACGAATTACTTCATGATACTATAGTACTGCTACAGTTCAATTACTGCAGTACTATTTTATATATTACAAGCCAAAGGGATATAAATAGGTTTTTATAGGTATACAAGCACCGAGTTGATGCTAGCTAAGTTGAATTGGATGAGGTTTAATGATTTTTAGAGTTCAGAATAAGTTCAGAATTAAGGTAAGGAAGATCTCCCTCTTCCATTTCAAATGCTCCTTGACAGAGTGCACTTGTGTTACATGTTGCGCAGTGCTACACAACTAGAAAGGATGTGGATGAAGGTATCGTTCTCCTCCTCGTAGAGGAGATTGATTGTCTGTCGACAATGTCAGTATTTTTGTTAACATAAGAAATTTATTTTCACTAAGGTTGATACATTCGTTAGATCTCTGTTGGTTATGGGTTCTCAGAAGAATCTTTGCTTGTCTGATTCCTTCCATATCTTTCCAGTATGTCACATTCTTATGCTTCATTGTTTTGGTCAGTTCCTCAATAAGTGCTGTTTTACTGATCCCGCAGTTCGGTCTCACGAATGGTGTTTCAGCCCGTTTTTTTTCCGAGCCTATCTGCCGTTCCATTTCTCTCCAATCTGGTATGTCCCGGAATCAATAGGAGAATTCTTATTTGCTCTGCCTGGTTCGTTCACTTTCACTAAAGCAATCTCATCTTCGAGATGATTACATGTGAATTCAGTGGCTCGATAGCATATATACACCAATCCCAGTTCCTTCTTCTTCCTGAATTCTTGGAGCCATCTGTGTACCATTTGATGATTATTGCTCTGATGTGGAAATGTGTTTTCTTGATCCCATTCGCTCTTTCTACCTGGCTTTGTGGTGAAGTCTTTCACAAAGTTGAACTTTTCTAGCATTTCGCCCTGAGGTATGTCCCAGGTTTGATCGGATTTGGAAGGAGGTCCAGGCATACGTTATATACTTCCTTCTTGGATTAACTCATATGTAGTCCCCTACACTACATTCTTCACTAAAATGTGGAGAGAAGTGAGGTTTAGGACTGCTTCTATCGCGCCCGTTGGGCATTCTCTAATTGCATGCACCAGTTATGTAAAAACAAGATAAACTTTGAATTTCATAGAGATTATTCCTTGTGGTGGTAGGGTTGGTTCTACTTCCCCATACCACTGCTCCATAAGTGATGATTGGTCTCAATATTGCTGTATACATCTACTGTAGAATTTTTGGGTAGCATCGCCAGTATGTTCCTACAAATTTTCCGCACACTTGTTGATCACAGATGAGTTTGTTGTCTAGGAAATTCGTATGTCAAGAAGGACTTCATTGAGGCATGAATTTTCTAGTTTCATTGTTCTTTCTTTTCCACTGTTCAATATTTTTCAAACTTCTTCATCTTTGAACACAAATGTTTTCCGATTTACAAGATAATGGCGCATCTACTCCAATAATGTTGATTTCTCTCCATTCCAGACCCTTCAGTGTACAAAAAATTCCTCATAGTAATCTGATCCTTCTCGTCGTGGATACAGTTTGTCCTTGTGGTAGTAAGCAATTGAGTATAATTCCTCAAGAGGTCAACTATGAATCGAAGAATGGCGGATGTTTACATAAACCAAAAGATAGTTTGTACAGAAGAAGACCACCGAAATGTATAAATTATCATCCTGAGGTAAGTTCAAGACTCGTGAATGAGGAAGAAAAAACGTAAACTCGAACATTTTTTTTTTAATTGTCTCACCGCTCTGCATAATATGATTATTCAGTTCCAATGCTGTTTTTTTAGGAAATCGAGATTCACATTTGTGGAGCAGCATCGACGATGTCGCTTTGGGGACTTGCACTGTTGACAGGGGTGGTTAATTGTGTTTTTGCTTTTCTATCGTGATCAAATGAGTTTTTTGATTAGGCCATCAATATAATGAATTTCAACTGTAAATATGGTTGGCAATATCTTCCTCATCATTCTACGTTTAGAGAAATTTGAATTATATATGTATATTTATTTGCGAATAGTATATAACGTAGGTACCGTTTTTGTATTGATAAAAGTTGAAGAGGAATAGTTGAATTTTGAATATATAATTTATAAGCTATAGAGAAGTAACTTTTGATGTATTTGTACATACTCAATGTAGCGAATGTTTTGAAGTATATTTTTGACAAAAAATCGCTCTAATTTTAAAAATATATCATATCAGGGGGCCCATAATGAAGAAAATGATAATACATTACCATAATCACCATTGATTCAGTACACTAGAATAACGCAGCTGAATCAACCAATGTATAAGTTGGAATGTCAATTCATCAACAAATGTTCATAATTTTGTTCTTGCTGAGAATACTCTGGGGATTTTTCCAAGTGCATCAATGTCTAATAATCTTCAGAAATATCAAATTCCTTCGTCATATATTCTGAGAATGCACATATGCACTTATAAACTTATTGAGCTATTATTTCTGTGAAATCAACCTGAAGAATATTTGTACTTGAGATTTCCTCAAAATATTTATTATATAATATATCCAAATTACGATAAAAATCAGTCGTTTATTTTTTTCAACAATTTTCAAACCAACCAGCTACATATCACATACTATATCAAATATACGATTGGAAAGAAATATTCAATCAGCAATTTCAATTCTTTTGCAAAATAGTGTAGGTACCTACATTTATGGGCTCGCGATATGCATGAAGGATTAAATGACAATAACTTCCTTTGAAAAACTTTTGTTGTTCTGAGTATTTAAACGAGATTGATCAAAGTTCTTTTGCAATCGATCGAATATCATTCAATTCACGATTTTGAGGAAGTGAAACTCAATATTAAATAGTGTCCACACGTATCTAGAAAATCATTCAAGTGTAATTATTTTTCAATCGCTTTGATCAAGCCCGTCGAAATTAAATCAAATCACAGTTTCCATATCGAAATTATTTATTCATTTCCGATATTGTTTTATTGTCTGTGTAGAAAATGTTTTCATATATTTGTACTTTTTTAAGAAATAATAGGCATGTGGAATCTCTATGTTGAAACTTGTATTTCATTTATACGTCAAATCGTATGAATTCTGTTATAATTAAGACATATCAAGTACTATACAGGATTACTACCTTGTAAATAGTGAAACTGAAAAGCTACTACTTATCCCATATCTGTTCTCGATGAGAAAACATAAGTACCTCTTTGGAATGATTCGTCTATAGTTTTTCGATTCAAAAACAGTGGTCCAAATATTTTCAATCATCTGAAGAAAATATTATTCAAGCGTTAGAACTGAAGAAATTCAGAAAGTTGTGAATTCATTCGGAATTCACTATAAAAATTTATGCTTATACATATTCATACCAAATGTCTAAAATGAAAAAGAGTATCCATATGAATTTTATCATGAATTATTGTAGTGAATTTCTTTTTCTTGAATATGATACTAATTTGGGTACATTAACATTATTAGTATCCATTCAAACAATCGAAATTTCGAAAGTATGAAATGAATCATTTCAATAGTGCAAATATTCGATTATTCAAAAATATCTGATCATATTTCAATTGAATATATCAAAATATGACTGTGATCAAATATTGGGTCAAAAACAGTTTTGAAAGGAACTACCTGATATACAGAGTTTTTCTTAAGGTAGTGAAAGAAACAACTAGCGAATGTCTGGAAGAGTTGGAGTCAAAAATTTTTGAACATCGACTCAAAATATCAAGCATGGATCATGGCACACCACCTTTTTTCCTTCAGTTTCAGAGACGAATGATTGAAATTTCATATGATATATCAATGATCTTTTGTCACTTTCGGTTTCACCGGGATGGAACACCCTGTATATCATTGCATTTTATAATCCTACTCAATCCTCTGAATCTGTTGATACTGAATAAGTTTCATTTCGAACAAAATTAATTTTGATTCCATTCTCAATCAAAATGGGGACAAAACACATTGTCTCCTAATGGAACCATATTGGTATCGTAGTTACATTCGTTAGTACTCATAATGAGTTCATTCATAATATGCCATTCAAAAAATGAGGTGAAAAAAATGGATTGAAATTGGATGGATGAAAAATGGAATCGAAATTGATATATCAAATGTCACTCACGTGGTATCATTCGATTCAGATAATCATGCAGAATTCGAAAATTCAAATATACAGGGTGTTCCATTTGAAAATCGAAGATTATTAGTACAGTTCAGGTGAAACCGGAAGAAAAAAAATCATTTGTATTTCGAAACGTGAATCATATATGTCATTTCAATTACTTACCTTTGGAATCAAAGGAAAGAAGGGAGTGAACTATCCTGTTACACACATCGAGAGTTTTATGGAAAAAGTGAAATTCTGCATAGATAAACGTTTTTTTCGAAAATGATTCAGCGCACGGAGTTCCTGAACACTGAAGAAAATCCTTAATACTTTCTTCGAGAACTTTTCAGAAGTTTTATCTTTTTTTTAGAATATTTCTATAAGCATCGACACACTGTATGCATCAAAATAGCATTAGTCGCTTGTGCATAGATATGGATTACATTTATGACTAATTTTATTTTCAACTATGATGCTCCGAAGTTTCATTATCTGCTGGATGTGAAGTTTGAATCGAGGAACATACACATGGAAGAACGTTGTTTTGTTGGCTCACTGAAATAGCTCAGTCTACCTTTCAGTAAATGAACTAAGAATACCTTAGTGGAAGTCGACTTCAATGTTCTTATGACAATTAAGTTTTGATCATTTTGGTGGAAAAGTTGATCATTGCGACCTTTTGGTGTGGGTCGAAATTAGAAGAGCAGACCTGATGTAAAAAATGACACAAAAAATATATCTTATCATCAACTTCATCCATTTCACAATGATTCAATTTGAATGTCAGTCAAAACTCGACATATTACATTGAAGATATGTGAATACCTACGTGGTTTTCAAGGCGGTTCACGAACTCATGAAGATCACAATTCATTATCACTAACATATATGTAGGCTACAATTTCGAACTGATGAATCATCAGCAAATAGAATTTCTTCGTTCACACATTTGAGGGTCGACGAATACAATGAACAAAGTAAGCAGAATATAGGACCGCGAATTCATTTTTCTTAGATATATACCTACATTTCGCAACCAATTATCAATTAACATTCATATATGAAATTATTACTTTCAATTCAGACAATATGTAATATACGGAAACCTGTGGATGTTAATTCACACAGATCATTTAGAATAGTAACGATATAATGAATCTGATGTGTATATTGAATATTATATTTATCACATATTGTGAGTATATTTCGAACATTTCGAATGATGAATAATTGATATGTTCATTTCAAAGAACGACTGATAAATGGTAATAGTGAAGTTAGGGTTAAGCTTATAACCAACTTTTTTTCAAGTACCACATATTAGGTACATGTTGACAACCACTTCAAAACAAAATTGGAAACAGCAGTTGAGTATAAAGTTGAAAAGTTCGTATAAAAACTATATAAGGGCTTTAAAATCAACATATTCCACCTTTTGTCGATAAATGAATCCCAATAATGCCCAATAAGTTTAGTCACATATCATGGACTAATTTTCCACTTATAAATAACAGGAATTATCACGACTAATATAATAATAAATTATTTGATTTCAAGATTATTTTTGTAATAAAGCACTTGGGTAATTTTGTATCGTTTAGGTGTAAGGACTAGGATGGAATGAAACAAGAAATGATACCATTTTCAATATGATAGTTCTTAGCATGTACTCATACTAATTTTCATTTAGACCGGCGCCATAGTCGGTACGTATGTATTAAGTTAGTAAATTTAACTACGCTATACTAAAACTGAGTCTTCCAATTAATACAAATAATAATTGTAAGTTAACAATGTATTCAATTTAAAGCAAAATGTGTAGTGCAGTTTGATGTCTCAATCAAATAGATATAGCAGTAACTCAAAATAAATTAGAGGTTTGATCAGCAAAAATGGATATAATATTCTGTTAATTCAATATTGAGTTTGCGTAATCATATCATTACGAAGATTCACATAATGTGAAAAATTATCACAGTAGTAGGAATACGTGAGTCAATGATAATCATTCACCGTGTCTAAGATGAGAAAGCTCAGCACGGGGATCTCGGAAACGGGGGAAGATGAAAATTCGGTTGAGTGGGAAAGAAGTTGCGCATTCAGAGGGCCATTTCAACAAGCTTTGAAAATTTTCAAAATTATTTATAGTTTCTTAGTAATATCGGAAAAGGTGAATTTTTTAAATATCTATTTTATAGTTTTACCGTTATTTTTAGAAATAGAAGAAACTCAACTACTCATAGCAACTCATGATGTGCTTCAACGTGGTGGTGATGATTTCTTTCTCCAACGTTTCGTATTTGCGGCACCACCATCAACTCATTTTTCTCTTAGTCCTGATTATGTTTTCATAGATATTCAAACATTTTTTTCGTTCTCAATACACCCATGTATTATACATAACGATTTGAATTTGTGTCGACCTTTATTCCGACCGTATTATCCCTATCATCTATATCATAAATAACATCGATTCCACAACAATAGCTGACCTTTCAATGTCAAATTGACTACCAAGTTATTACCGAAGAGTGAAGTAACAAATTATGTATCTTTTATTGTTTGAAACAAGCAACGAACGCTTCAAAACATTCCATGTTAATGAATACATGCCTGAATTACTCAGATAACTGAACTTCGACGATTCGAAAGTTGATTAAAAGCAACATGTTCGATAAATGTGCGAAATGAAAACCATTATTTATTTCTGAACAATCATAGTTGCCTCTAAAACATATCTTAGCATTTCTGGAGCGAGTCTATTGAATGCTTTTGTAACACTTGCTATCAATCCTTCTTCATTATAGAGATTATTTGCGTATATGAACTTTTTGATGTGTCCCCTAATAAAAAAAAACTAGGGGTGTCTGCTGATCGCTCTGGCAAAGGGACTGTAGAATAGGTATCAATCCATGTTTCGGGATATTGTCTGGATACAAAGGCACGAACTTCTTTCACAATTCACTTTGACCTCAGTTGTCGAATCAATATTTGACACTGGAAGATCAGAGATGATCAGAGATAAACAGAAGTGGAATTAATAAAAATCATATTTTTTTGTTTTGAATAAGTGAAGTAGGTGATGGTTTCACGAATACGAAACGTCGGAGAAAGAATTGTATTGAAGAAGTATTTTCAGTTCTTTCTATCTCTAATGATAAGTAATAATTTATAATAAGGGTAAAAAATATGAAATGAGGAGACAAAAAAATTAATGCATACAAAATTAAATGACATGCATATTCTGAAGCGAAATAATAATCTGCTATGGTGACAAGGCGAGGTATCAGCTTGGAGCTGTTTTTCAACTCAATCCAACAGCTCCCACCGTTTCCGATATTCCCATGCTGTGCATCCTTATCTTGAACACAATCTATATCCATGCGACCCCTACATAGAATATCGTCTTCTGATATACATATAAGCGGATGAAATTTTTCAAGAATCAATATCAGAAAACTCATTTGATATGTATCTATAATCAAAGGTAGGTTAGGTTATTCGTTCAAACTACCATCTGAGGGCTGTTAAAAATTCGACGATGTGAATGGGGATCTCAGGAAGATGGAAGATACAGCAAAGTTGCGTAATCAGAAGCCCAACCGATTGCCGTCAAGAAATCTGCTTCCGACAATTCCAGGATATATACAGAAAAATACGAAAACCTGCGGTTTTGTTTCTTTCATAATTCAGCATTGTCAATGGTAGTTTCTAAGGCCTACAGAATGAAAATATCAACTTGAAGACCTGCCGTTTCGACTTTTTCAAATACGGACCTAGATTTCCGATTTCCTATAGCATTTTCAGAAATTTGATGCGTCATTGTATTCGGGAGACTGAAAGCTTTCGAAAAATTCAATTAAAAATCCATGTCCGTATTAAAAAAAAAATCGACTTTGTCCAAGAGCCGAAACAATCTTCGTTACTCTCTAGGTCTTGAAAAGTACCAGTGTCAGTGTTGAATTATATTTCCTCCTTCTCCTGAAGTGATGAACTGATGAAGTCAGTGAAAAAAATCGTACTTTTTCGTATTTTCCTGTATGTTTCCTAAGTCGTCATGAAGTTTCAGATTTCTTGCCGGCATTTTGTTTGGGCTTTTGGTAACGCAACTTTGCCTCCATTTGAACTTTCCTGACGGTTTCCAAGATACCCATGCATGTAGAATTTCTAACAGCCTGTATATTCCACACTTTTGAGAATTCATATTTGATAGTAATAAGAAGATTGCATTATTTGATAACTGGTATATTCTCATCAACAATGACCTGGCGAGTCCAATCTGAGCTGGTTATGTTGTAGTCCAGCTTCTCAATATTCCACCTCATCTCCAAATTAAATTCACAGATGCACATTGATCCACTTATCAAGTTGGTTATACCAACATATATATATACATATACTCAAAGATACTTTTACTTTTGGGGTGATATCGTTATAGTTCCAGAAAGAATTTCTACAGAATTATAATCAGAACACAGAAGTGACATTGATATACTATGACCGTTCTGGCGTATTTTACACTATTTTCTTAAGTAAATCTACATCAGAAAATTTAAGGTTCAACGTATTCAGTACTAGAGATCAGCAGATCACTGCTATAGATACCTCATTCTCAATTCAAACATTTTCATTCACACAAAGAACTGAGGATATATATTTGTTCTTTTCGATCATATTTTGTTGAGAACATTAAACGTATTCAGAAAAGGTTTATGAGTAATTCATTTGATTTTTTTTTTCGCATATGAATCAAATTTGAGAGTTTATGATCGTTGTTCTAATTATTTCGAATTCTTTCTTCATATATGAATTCTCAATCATATATTCATCTGCATAATATGCTCAATGCTGATTTAAGGCAATTTCAATCTTTTCATATTTGAAGGACAGGTCTTTGATTTTGAGCTAAGCTAGGTACTGTTCCTATGTATATAATATGCATGTGATGTTTTATTGAGTTACTGTAATCGTTGATTGAGGTGTCATTTTATTATGAATAATTATATATTTATTTGTCAACTTGTTGTTTGTCTGTTGTTTGTACAATTCATACTAGACTTTAAATATGTCTTGAATATCAATATGCGTAGTTTCAATAAAAATATCAATACACTTGAATCACTTTCATTACTATACTATTACCTAGGCTTCATCCATCCAGAGCCCAGAGTGATTCCCTCTCTCATTCTGTCTGAAAATACAAAGTATCCGAAGTATTTAGAGAATCAAAAGAATTATTGACCTATCATTCATTCATTTATTCATCACAAATTAGGGATACATACAGGTTAAAAACCCAGAAAAGTATCCGCTAATTCCTAGTTATTACAATAGTAGTTAGTTAGTTCTAAGTTGGTTAAATTAAAAAATACAAAATATAAATCAACGAAAAAATCGCAAATTGGTAGAATAAATATAAGATGAGATCGAAGCTCTTAGAGTGCCAAATGGTTCCCGTTCATTTTGAACCTTTGCCAAGGCAATCGGGACGAATTTCACTTCTAGCATATTTCCTCCCCTCACAAATGATGATAATACATTGGCTACAACACCCCAAGAAAAAGCCAACACCTTCGCCAAAATGTTCGCAGATAATTCTACTTTGGATCTACGAGGCAAGGAACTTCCCAAAATCGCTACCATCGATAACCGTATGCCAGAAATTGTCTTCCGGCAACGCACAATCAGACACATTCTGCTTAGCCTCAACGTCAAGAAAGCTATGGGGCCTGACGGAATACCACTCATTGTTATCAAGAAATGTGCCCCAGAACTAACACCAGTTCTTTGCAGAATGTTCACCTTTTCGTACAAACTCGACGTATTTCCTTCTGACTGGAAAAAAGCTAGGGTCTAACCGATTCCAAAGAAGGGCAAGAAAACCCTCCCTAACAACTATAGACCGATTGCACTACTATCTCTGATATCTAGAGAGCTCGAGAATCGTGAACGACCGACAATATGGCTTTCGTCACAGGAGACCTGCTCGCATATAAGTGGCGGGTGTCAATCGAGAAACATGAGGAGTCTGTGGCTGTAGCCTTGGATATCTCCAAAGCATTTGACCGAGTTTGGCACCAAGGCCTCCTAGCGAAACTACCGTCATATGGTTTGCCGCCCCAACTGTGTCTTTTACTATCGAGTTTTCTTGCAGATAGATCACTCAACGTGGTGGTAGACGGGGTCTCGACGATGACGATCAATGGTGGTGTTCCACAAGGCTCTGTCTTGGCACCAACTTTGTTCTTGCTCCACATCGATGATTTGTTGAATGTGACCTCCAGCCCAGTTCATAGCTTTGCGGATGATAGTACACTTCATTCTGCCTTTTCCTCTTGAGCCCCTATATCATCCAACGAGGCCAGAGGTGTAAGACGAAGACAGGTCGGTGCTTTGAATGAGGATCTGACAAGAATTCTGAAATCTGAAAATCTAGTACAGTTCAATGCAACTGAAACTCAAGCTCTTATGTTCACCAAGAAGGCTGATGACACAATGCCCAATTTGATGATGTCGGGTACCACTGTTCCTATGAGGTCGTCAATATCCATGCTGGGTGTCACCACCAACAGTGCTCTGTCATGGGACGATCATGTGAGGTCCATTGCGAAAACTTCTTCACAAAAACTTGGTTTTCTTTTCCATGCGAAGAGATACTTCATATCCGAGCAACTGCTTATGATCTACAAAGCACAAATTCGACCTGTCCTGGAGAACTGTTCACATGTTTGGAGCTCAGCTCCCAAACATACGCTAAAGCTCTTAGACTTGATTCACAAGAGAGCTATTCGCCTAGTCGGTGATACAACACTCACCAAATCATTGACCTCTCTAGATCATCGTAGAAAGGTCGGCGATCTCTGCCTTTTTTATAGATACTTTCATCATATCATCTATTATGACACCACGTGCGATTCCTAGTCGACAAACCAGACCACAAACCGGACTGGTCACCCCTACACTGTCAGGCTCGAGATCTGTCGAACATCGCTATACCAAGCATCATTCATCAATAGAACGGCAAAAATGTGGAATTCTTTGCCTAGTGAAGTATTTCCTGATGCTTACCCAAACTTTCAAGAAATATTCCAACACCTTCTTTCTCTCCCGAAATTCCACCGCTGGCTAACACGATGTTCCTCGAGCAGCTCTGCAGATGCTACTGCCATTTTTTATAAAGGAAATACCTGGGAAGGCTTAAAAAGATGTAGAAACTGATTTATCTTTCATTCGAGACTTTTCCAACCACAGGCTACTGACCATAAATATAGACAAAACATCGAAGGACAAAACTTTCTACCTCTTCCATTTCTAAGAACAAACTACCAAATTTCAGCTAGCTGTCACTACCTAATAACCTACAAATATCTTTTGTGGAAAATATCAAACATTTAAAAATGATTATAGATAGGCATTTGCACTGGGATCATCATATAAACTTCATTTTGGAAAAGCTACGTTTCGTTCTTTATAAATTCCGTCAAGTGAATGACATTCTTGACCAGAAACAGAAGAATTAGTAATTTACGTAAGTCCGTATATTAGAGTTTTTTTGGACGAATAGACAAAATTCTAGGAGGAAATAGTACTTGCTAAAGGTGTGAAAACACGAAAGAATATTTTATCAGTAGTATAACTAGTAACGACAACCATAAATATTTTAATTATGTGATTTGTTGTGAGTGCTCGAAATTCATTTCGCCAGGTATCACGCAACTCAAAATACAGCAAGAACGTTGTTGCGCTCCGGCTGAGTGGCTTTATTTATACCAAAGAGTAACAACGAGAGGCGACAGCAATGACGATTCCTTTGATGTTTGATGATTCACCGCTAACACGCTGGATTTGCCAAAATATACCACATAAAATCTCCACAACACCCTTATAGAGGAATATGGTATCTCATGTCGTTGATTGATATCAATCAACCCTTACGTACACTCAACTACAATTCTGTTTAACGGCCTCATAGTATGTGGGTATACGTCATAATATGATTCAATTCACAAGGTGGAGACCTTAACTTGAATAAATTCGCTAGCAGGGAGGTCAATGATTTTTTCAAAAATTCCCGAGATATGTCAACGTTTTTATTTAGGCCTTCAGGGGTAGCTGAAACTAACCTCAACATGTTTTTTTGAAATACAACCCTATGCCTTCGACCCCTCGTTGGAAATCTGGTGGAATGTGGAATGCAGCGTATTGATCATATTTCATTTTTTTCGTATGTTCGAGGGTCACATAAAATCATATCAAGATTAAAAACTTAAATTCATTTCCAACGTAACAATTACTCGAAATGTGTAACATTCACTTGGTGGCAGCATTCCAATCTGTGATAGGTTTCGTCCCTCACATTATACAACAATTCCGGTGTTATTTTATTGATTTCCTCTCTTATCCTTTCCTGAAGGTCTGCTATGTTCTTTGGTTTTTTAATGTTAACCTTACTTTTGAGATGTCCCCACGAAAAGAATTTCAGTGGTGTAAGATCTGGAGACCTTGCTGGCCACTCAATGGTACCTCGCCTTCCAATCCACCTACTGGAAGAAAATTCTGTCCAGATATTGATTAACAAGCAGCGTAGTGTGGCGGGGCCCCATCTTGCTGAAACCATAGCCTCTCGGCGTCAAGTTGCGGTTCAAGAGGTTTAGAAATAAATGACATAGAACTGTCTCCATTAATAGTGTCATCAAAGAAAAATTGTCCTAAAATTCTATATTTCATTATTCCGCCCCATATAATAATTTTCTGTGGCCTCATCCAATATGGGTTCTCTACAGCCCAATAACGACAGTTTCGGCGATTTACGTTCAATGTAAAAGTAGCCTCGTCTGAGAAAAATATCCACTCTAATGATAAATGGTTTTGATCCATTCTGGTCATCAATAAATCGCAAAATTCCAGTCGTCGATCTGGATCATCTTCAAGTAGCTCTTGAACAGCTTGCATTTCATAAGGGCGTTTTTTCTCATATTTGAGTATTTTCCAGACTTTTCTCATTGAATGAGAATTGTCTCATTCTAGTAGCAAGGTCATTGTTTTCAGAAAATATACCAGCCAGTTCCCATTCAATATCGTGTAACATCAAGAAATAATGTTGCACCAATGCAAATTTCAGTCTAAAGCTATATTCGAAGTGGGTATGTTTGATATCACAGTAATAACGACACAGCGGTGTGTTAAGCATAACTTCATCATCATAAATCATATCAAATATGAAGATTTCCTAGATTTATTTGAATCAACGAAGAATTAACAGATGAACTTAATTACGAATATGCGAGGAAACGTTGTTCTTCAATGGTCCAAACAGGATATCCTAATGTCCAGTACCTCCGAAAGAACGCTGATCAAAACCTTATTAAATGTTCCATCTCTTCTCCAGTAATATACCCTATTAGGTATGAATTTGAACCTATATCCTTTTGATTCACATATTTGTGACTTCAACATTCCTTTATACCCTTTGGGTGGATTTTAGATATCCCGTATGGATATCCAAAAGTAGTTCAAGGATATTCCGATATGAATTGGTCATGATGTAGATGTCCACAGGATATCCGGTGTTGTATGGAATACTAAGGCAAACTATGTTTATATTGTGTCGAATTATTTTTTGTTGATCTCGTATTTTAATTTATAGAACCTGGTTGCATACAATTCAATGCCAATCTCAAACTCTCTCGAAATATCTCAAACTCTCGACGGATCCTGCAACTTTTAAATATATTCCATATATTTTCTTTGAATAAGCAGGCACACTAAGTGTTCCAAAATAAAAATGTAAGCCACTCTTTCAGCGATGCACAGGGGCTGAAGCTGAACGGCAATACAGTTGAATTAAAACGATTAAATGCATTAGAAACTGTGGTTTAAGTTCCGACTCCACAATGGCGTGTTTCGTTCAGATCAATAAAACTATCATACTTGATTCTGGTCACGGTCCCAACCGTATCCCATGACACGCATTATGTTCCAAAACACATTGCCAATCTGTGATACAGCCGCACGATTGGACATTCGCATCGAAATAGTGACCATTATATCACCGTCGAATGATTGCAATTTGACGAATATGCGATGAGTCAACGGCCAGTAGAACTACACAATGTTTGTGATGAAGAATAATCAGGAGCAGGGCTGATCAACTAAAAATTAACTTCACCCAAATCGAAACGAAGCCTCTTTTGTCTACAAAACCTTTAGATGGAGCGGCATGTTCCGGAACTTGAACTGGGATTTCAGGGCCAGAAATTCATACCCAATCAGATATCCGAAAAGCACCTATACTTGTGGGTCTACGCTCATCATTTGGGACTCTAAGACAACTTCCAGCAAGGAACCAGGTCACAATTGAAAAAAGGTTCGTTCAACGAAGTTGACCAATGATATGAGACAATTGCACAGGTTGACATTGACATGCTGGGTGACATTATCGCGTTTCAGTGGCTCTCGCTTCAGTTACTACCACTGACCACGGCTTCCTATGATGCCTGTTTCCATCACTGTTACTCATCGCTTATGAGGTTCGAGTTTGGAATGATTCTTTTCATGTTTTTTGTGCATTACGTACGCAACTTCTGAATGAAGTTATCTTGGGGGATATAAACAACAAGTCTCCAATGTGGGGATCACCAAATGAAGACAGAAGGGGGAAATACTCTGGTGTGAATGAAAAAAAAAAACAACTTTCTTTAGAGAAAAACTAAGTCCCACATCGATATCACATGTTCGACTCGAGATGTTCATGGGAGGATAAGTAAAGGGGAAGTTTTGGAGGACAAAACGCTAACCGAGCACCAATACATGAGCTTCTCGATGTCTACAAAATATAATGATCCCCAGGACCTGATAAAAAACGAGCCAACATGTGACTGGAACCTCTTAGAGAACTCGTGACCTTGACAATCGCAGACAGTTTGGAGACAACGGAAGATCTGAGTAGACTAATGAAAGACGCATCACGGAAGCATCACAACAATAGATAGATCAAGAAATCCCTTCTGGTGGAATGAAGAGATCAAAGAGAAGAAGGATTGTCTCAAGCTCAGAAGACAGGTTACACGAATGAACAAAATGGTATCTAGAAATGACGACAACGTGAATGAATTACGAGAGGATTTCAAAAGATGCAGAAAGGAGCTGCAGTTCATGATCAATCCGTCCAAAAAGAATCACTGGAAAGACTCATACGACGAATAATTTTTTTTTTTTTTTTTTATCTGTGGACAACACGAAAGGGAAACCTATGATGTTCGAGGAACATCGTGTTAGCCAGCGGTGGAATTTTGGGAAAGAAGGAAGGTGTTGGAATTTTTCTTGAATGTTTGGAGGTTGTAAGCATCAGGAAAGACTTCACTAGGCAAAGAATTCCACAACTTTGCCGTTCTATTGATGAATGATGCTTGGTATAGCGATGTTCGACAGGTCTCGAGCCTGACAGTGTAGGGGTGACCAGCTTGAGCTCGTCTGGTTTGTCTACTAGGAATCGCGCGTGGTGGCATAATAGATGATATTTCCGTTGAGCACCGACCGTGGAAGTACCTATAAAAAAGGCAGAGATCGCCGACCTTTCTACGATGATCTAGAGAGGTCAATGATTTGGTGAGTGTTGTGTCATCGACTAGGCGAATAGCTCTCTTCTGAATTGAATCTAAGAGCTTAAGCGTATGTTTGGGGGCTGAGCTACAAACATGTGAACAGTACTCCAGGACAGGTCGAATTTGTGCTTTGTAGATCATAAGCAGTTGCTGGGATGTGAAGTATCTCTTCGCACGGAAAAGAAAACCGAGTTTTTGTGAAGCAGTCTTCGCAATGGACCTCACATGATCGTCCCATGAGAGAGCACTGTTGGTGGTGACACCCAGCAAGGATATTGACGACCTCATAGGAACAGTGGTACCCGACATCATCAAATTGGGCATTGTGTGATCAGCCTTCTTGGTGAACATACAAGCTTGAGTTTTAGTTGCATTGAACTGTACTAGATTCTCAGATCCCCATTTCAGAATTCTTGTCAGATCCTCATTTAAAGCATCAACCTGTCTTCGCCTTGCACCTCTGGCCTCATTGGATGATATAGGGGCTCTAGAGGAAAAGGCGGAATGAAGTGTACTATCATCCGCAAAGCTATGAACTGGGCTGGAGGTCACATTCAACAAATCATTGATGTGGAGCAAAAACAAAGTTGGTGCCAAGACAGAGCCTTGTGGAACACCAGCATTGATCGTCATTGTATCAGACGAGACCCCGTCTACCACCACGTAGAGTGATCTATCTGCAAGAAAACTCGATAGTAAAAGACACAGTTGGGGCGGCAAACCATATGACGGAAGTTTCGCTAGGAGGCCTTGGTGCCAAACTCGGTCAAATGCTTTGGAGATATCCAAGGCTACAGCCAGAGACTCCCCATGTTTCTCTATTGACACCTGCCACTTATGTGTCACATAGGCAAGCAGATCTCCAGTTGACCTCTGGTGACGAAAGCCATATTGCCGGTCGTTCACGATTCTTGAGCTCTCTAGATATCGGATGAGCTCGATGTTGATTGCTTTTTCCATTACTTTAGAGATCACAGATAGTAGTGCAATCGGTCTATAGTTGTTAGGGAGTGTTTTCTTGCCCTTCTTTGGAATCGGTTGGACCCTAGCTTTCTTCCAGTTAGAAGGAAATACGCCGAGTTTGTACGAAAGGGTGAACAACCTGCAAAGAACTGGTGTTAGTTCCGGGGCACATTTCTTGAGAACAATAGGCGGTATTCCGTCAGGCCCCATAGCCTTCTTGACGTTGAGGCTAAGCAGAATGTGTCTGATGGTGCGTTGCCGGAAGACAATTTCTGGCATACGGTTATCGATGGTAGCGACTTTCGGAAGTTCCTGGCCTCGTGGATCCAAGGTAGAATTGTCTGCAAACATTTTGGCGAAGGTGTTGGCTTTTTCATGAGGTGTTATAGCCAATGTATTATCATCCTTTGTGAGGGGAGGAAATGAGCTAGAAGTGAAATTTCTCCCGATTGCCTTGGCAAACGTCCAAAATGAACGGGAACCATTTGGACACTCTATGAGCTTCGATCTTATTTTCGTGTTGTATGCCGTATTCATCTATCGTTCGATTGCATGTATTCCTAGCTTCAACATATTCAGCTCTAGTTTGAGGGCTTGGGTTTCTGCGCCAACGACGGTATGCTGCTTGCTTCAGTGCGACAACCCTAGAACAGGTTCTATTGAACCATGGTTCACCAGTGGTTCGTGATTTGGTGCTATGTGGTATGTAAGTTTCCATTCCCAGCATGATGATTTCCGAGATCTCTTCAGCACATTGCGTAGGATCTCCCGATTCGAAACACATTCTCCTCCAAGGAAACTTGGAGAGATATCTGGGGTAAGGGACATAAGATTGCAGCCAAAAAATCAATTGGAGTTTCTCCATTCAATCTGGGACCAGAACAAAAAATCGAAGTGGCGAAAAAAAATGGAAGAAGACTAGAAGCAAAGAAATAGCCGACTCATTCACGGGGCGAGAACTCAAGGAGGTTCTAGAGAAAATGAAATCTGGTAAAGCACCAGGTCTCGATAGCATCCCTATGGAAGTCATCAAGATAGATCAGAAATCTTACTGAATCTTCTGAATAGTATCCTCAGAAAAAATGAGTTTCCAAAAGAATGGGAAATAGAGAAACTAGTTTTGATACCGAGAGGAGAGAACCAGAAAACATGGAGCTCAGACCAATTTGCCTACTGAATATCATCAGTAAGGTATACGAAGGTCTGATAAGAAGCAGGCTCGAAAAACAAATATGCGATACCGGAGTTCTATCAGAAAATCAGTTTTCGAAAGAGAAAATCAACAATTCAGGCCATTCTAAGGGTAGTGAACATAGCACAAGAAATTGCCTGCAGTAATAAATGGACCGCACTGATTACACTTGACGTCAGACGCATTCAGCCTCTTGGGACATAATCTTGTACAAACTGAAGGCGAGGGCACTATCAGGATACCTTCAAGACATAATAGACAGCTACCTGGAGGATAGATCCATACAAATTGAAGAAGACGAGTGCCTGGACGTCACAGCGAGCGTGCCTCAAGGCTCCTTACTCGGCCCCATTTTATGGAATGTTCTTTATGACGATGTACTGGATGAGCACGTACCAGAAGGTGCCTGATTGCTTACGCAGACGATCTAGCAATAGTCATTACTGCCAGAAATAAAGAACAGCTAAACTGGAAAGGGAACGAAGTACTGCACCATATCAGCACATGAAAATAAACGAGTTGGATCTTGCAAGTAGGAAGTTAGAAGCAGTTATTCTCAGAGGAAAATGGGGAAAAGAAGTCAGATTCATCTTCAACGACGTCGAGATACCCCAAAAGAGGAGCCTGCACAGAAAGCTAAAGAGAAAGTTTCTGCTCAGATCAGTATAACTCTCACATGATCGACACCGCCGAGCACACCATATTTGTGAGAGAGAGATCAAGTATCTCATAACTTGGGCTAATATATACTTTTGCCTCCTAATGGCATCTGGCGGGACGTATCACCCAACAGTCAATCGAAACGCTGACAATGCATTTCCCACTGTCTTGTATATAAATAAAGTCACTGTAGTGTGGAGTAGCTCTCTAAGCTATGACAAAGAGTATATATGGGTACTGTGATCTTTGGCTATAACAAATAGTGTATTTACATTCTTTAATCTTTTTAATCTATTCCGGCTCCACCTGAGCAAGAAGAAATAGTTTACACAGTGAGCACAGCAAGATTGCTCCGTCGCATCCAGTCATAACAGTTTTTGGACATCAATCGTTATCGTGATCACTTCCAGTGCATCTTGTTGTTTGTGGTACAAGTGTACTTGATAAAATTCCTTTTTTTGTCGATTCATGATTCATCAGCAAAACCATCAGCAAAATTTCACGAAGGAATATTCTAAAGTAGAACTCATTCATTCATGACCAAATTTTCCTTATAAATATTCACTTTCTTTATACACTATAGAGTTAGAATTCTTTATACATTGAAATTTGCAAACCGCGGAATAAAATCCCAATGCGCATGAATAAGAGTATGCAAAATGGTCACAACAATTTACTTTTACACATGGACTATTTCACAAGAGCATAATACGATATGAGACTGTATCTTGGTTCAAGTAAGTACGTATCGTGTACGGATTTCACGGAAATAACTGAATTAACCTTCACTTGCTTCCGATAAATCTTCATGCTTCAGAATTCAGGATATAAAAATAAAAGGTATTGACGTGCTTATTAATTCAAATAATATATTATCACGGCTTCAGTTGAGTTTTTCCATTAACACAAATAGTTAACATAGGTATTCATTGAATATAATAATTATAATTCCACATTTTGTCTATTGTTATCTGATACCGTTCCTCATAACCTGTCGCAAGGGTTCGAGAATGGCTGAATGATACAAAATACCTTATATACAAATCTGGTCATTCATTTCCAAATATATTGTTTTATATTCTAGGTAGAAATTTGATATACGCTCCCTGCAAAACGACAATCCGAACGTTATCACGTGATTAATGAGTGGTAGCAAAAAACGCCGGTGTTTTGAGTGCTTCAAAGGAGTGAGCAGAATTATTAAAAATATCTATGGACGATGATGATACTATAAAGAGTACTCATCTGTTATATTAATGAATGGAGGAATAAAAAACAACCAATGGCATTGGGGCCTCAAACGGTGCAATGACGATTGAATGAAACGAAATTGCTGCATCTGATTGGTTGAAAAATGAAGTGTACAGACGTTGTCAGTCTTGACGCCAAAGAGTATATATCAAATGCTCTAAGATGACGATTGGATTCTCTGATAGATTATTAATTTCTCGACCAAACTCAACATTCCGAACAACATCGTACGAAATTTGGAGAATCATATGTGACTTCATCTTCAGACTATTTTGCTGTTTAACTTTCTAATGTTTTGATTGAGATGGTTTGTTTTGTTCAAAGGATTGATTAGTTCATTCATTTCATATAAGAAAAATTGAACCTTGCTGAACTTGAAAGTCATTGGCAATTTCCAGAACAGTGTTTTCGTAATTAAAAATTAATTAATTCCGAGGTTGATTCATAAATAGTACTGTGCATGTCGTATTGAGAGCTATCAACATCTTTCAGGAAGTCAAACTGGAATTCAACTCAAATTCATTTTTTAATATTTTGTGGCAATCGTGTTAGAATAAGTACAGTGATTCAATAAACCACAGTGGCGACAATGGCATGACTCCTTTTCTATTGGTCGTTTGAGGGGTGTACTGTTCTCGGGTTGTTCGAGTTCGATCAGTATGCAAATAAAAAGAGACAGAAATACATAACCAGTGTTTTTGGAGACAGATAGTACAACGAATTCTCAAACAAGAAAACTCGAGAATAGTAAGCCGGGTCGCAAGAAATAGATAGATAGATAGCTCTTTATTTCCAACAGGTATACACCCAATTACAGGAAATGCTAGAAGGTAATATTTAACATAACAAATTACAAAACGACAGATATAAATAAATGTATATACTTGCATGTAAATAAATAATTGAATATATATTGAACGCTACAGTTGAAAAACTAAAATGAGAAAAAAAAAGAAAGGAGAAGTTTACAATCTATTGATGATACATTCCAAAATATATTTGAGAGTGCTCACATTGATATCACATACATCACAGATCAAATTATAATTAGAACACATTAACGACACTGGCGCCCTGCGCATTACGTTTGTTCGAATATTCTCACAATAAAAGGTCGTCTCACTTCTAGAATTGAGGCGAGGAATATGAAAGTTGATTTTTTGTAGAAGTGAGGCACAGGAAATTCTATTGTGCAGTAAATTGTAGAGAAATGATATTGTACCAAAGATACGACGAGTGTGCAAAGAAGTTACATCGGATCGATTCAGAAGGACTGAATGATCAATCCCTCTTTGCGGATACGTTCCTGTTCGTTTGAACAGCAGGTATTTCAAGAATTTTCTTTGAACAGCTTCCAAAGAATTAATTTCAGAGTCGTATAAAGGATACCATATCATTGCCCCATATTCGAGTTTGGACCTCACATACGCATAGAAAACTGTGAGAATTGTCCTAACATTGCGAAACTCCCTAGTACTTCTCATAATAAAGCCCATCATCCTATTTGCTGAAGATATAATTTCCTCAATTTGCAGAGAAAATGTGAATTCACAATCAAACTTAATCCCAAGGTCTTTTATCTCCCTGACCCTATTGATGATAATATTATCTATTTGGTAAGGAAACTCTATCATCTCTTTCCTTCTTGAGAATGACATAATGAAACATTTTGAAATATTCAATTGTAGATGATTATGGAGACACCAATCGAATACTAAATCTACATCTTCTTGTAAATTACTGCAGTCTCTATTATCTTTGACAACTCTGAATAACTTCAGGTCATCAGCGTATAAAAGTTTCGAGAAGGTTATTTTTTTTTGCTAAATCATCAATAAATAATAGGAATAACAGAGGTCCTAGATTTGAGCACTGAGGAACACCGGAACTGAGGTTATACAAAGGGGACTGAAAACTTTCGTACTCCACGAATTGCTTTCTACCAAATAAATAAGTTGTGAATAAGTTAATTAAATTCACAGAAAAACCAAATGACTTTAGCCGATGTAGAAGAATGTAAAAGTCAATTTGGTCAAAGGCCTTTTGAAAGTCTGTGAAAATAACATCGACTTGTAATTTTCTATCGAGAGCCTCGGTAACACATTGTGATAAGCACGCCAAGTTGGTAATACAAGACTTTTTTTTTCTACAAATCCGTGTTGATCATCTGATATAACATTTCTGATCAAGTCATAAAGGAAAACATACATGATTGTTTCAAATACCCTAGAGAAGTTACTCAGCACGGAGATTGGTCTATAATTTTTTAACAATGTCTTATCGCCTTTTTTCAAAAATTGGACAGACACGGGCTATTTTCCACACATTTTGAACACAATCTTCAACTAAAAAACTTGGTATTTGATCGGGACCAATAATCAGTTTATTCTTCATGTTCTTTGTAGCTTCTATGATATCCTTATCACTCACTTGTTCGATGTTGATACATTGATAATGACAGGGAATATTTTCGAGTGCATTGGTTAGGGTCATGTCAGATATAAGGTAGACACTCTTGAAATAGTTTGCAAAGGCGTCGACTATTTTTTGCGGTTCACTGTAAACATTATGATCGTCCTTCATGACTCCTGGTATTCTCGAGTTGCCTTTTTTATTTTGAATGAAACTCCAGAAGGCAGTCGGATCTTCGCATATCTTAATCTCAGCGTCGTTGATAAAGTTTTTATATGCTTCGTTCATTTGAGTTTTTACTTGAGCTCTTAATGATTTAAATTGCTGAAGATAAGATGATGTTTTATATTTTCGATAGTTTTTATGAGATTGCTCTTTCTTCTGAATCGTTTTTATAATTAGTGAATTAAACCAGGGCGGGTATCTACTGGTTCGATTTATTTTGAGGGGAACAGTTTGATCAAAAATGTTATATAGTGCATCATTGAGATTCTGACATGCAACATTCACGTTATTTTGGTCTAATACATTACTCCAGTCCATGTTGGCAACAAGTTGGTACATCAACGGAAAATTGGCTTTTCTAAAGTTGTAATTTCTTGATATGTCATAAGAATGGGAGAAATTTATGACATGCGTGTGTGAGGTTCTGATCCTGAATTGTAGGGCTAGATGATAATCATCTTCGGTCACAAGAGGGTCCATATCTCTCTCAACATCACAATCAGTTTTCATTAAGACTAGATCTAACATACGATTATTTTTATTGGTGATTTCATTATATTGCTTCAATTCAAAAAGTTCCATGAAGTTGATTATAACCTTGCTTTTCTTATCATTCACATCAGAATTGAGCATTGGAATATTAAAATCTCCAATAAACAAAACATTTTTTTCATTAAGATAGCTCAACAAGCTGACGTTATTGAAAAACTCTTCAAAATCATCATTGTTAACTGTAGGCGGAATGTAAACAACTAATATAAAACAAGAATGATTTCCAAGAATTCTTCCAGCTACTATATCAATGCTTGGTGTTGTAGAAATAATAAACGATAGGTCTATAGGTCTAAATTTCAAGTGACTACGAATGGCAAGAGCTGCCCCCCTCCCTTTGTTGTATTTGTTTCCCCAAATTGTCTGTCACATCTCAGAATATTATAATTGTCCGGAAAGAGTTCTGCATCAAACACAGCAGGGGAGAGCCATGTTTCAGTTAGGCACATTACATCTATTTCTCTAGAAGAAACCGAATTATGAAAGGCACTTGTTTTGGAGTTAAGTCCACGAACATTTTGGTAATAGCATGTAAGAGTAATTGGGTGCGGATTTTAAAAATTCACTATTTTTGGAATGCCATTGAAATGCTTTATTTTTATATTAGTTTCTCCGTTGTTTTTGCTTTCTAGAAGCTCCTGTTTGACTTGCTTGTACAATTCTAGCTGTTTTGGGGTTTTATCGAAGGAAATGGAAATATGTTTAAATGGAGAATTTTTCAGATTGGCGGACTTTTTAATCAACTCAAAAACCTCTTCGTGGCTACTCAAACTGATTTTAATTGGATGAGGAGTTCTCCTGTCCTTATCAAATTTTCCCAATCTGTGCATCTTGGTGATGGAACTAATACCTGGTGATATATGAGTTAATAACCTCATTGCCTCTGTTTCTTCTGTAGTTATTCGTTCCTCTTTCGAAATATTAGAAGACTGTTCATTCATTCCAAATACCAGCAAGTTATATCGACGATTTTGTCGTTCGAAGACTTCTTGAACAACTTCTTCGAACTGGATGTTATTGAGTGACGCATTTTCATTAGGTTTACCATTCCTCACTTCATTCTGGAGGGCTATTATAGCTGCTTTCAAGGAATTTATATCATTGCCAATCTGTTCCCATCTACTACATGTCCAATTAACTGATTTTTTTGAATTGATCAGTTTCGTTTCAGATGAAGAGATATTAACACAAACATTATAAAATGATTTGTGACAGACACAACATCTCAACAGTAGATGAGCTTCAACCGCTTTAGAGCAACAGCTACAAACTTCCATCCTCAGAGAAACTTATTCAATACGCCAATGGTGCGATGATTCCATTCAACGTATTTCTGTTTATTTCATCTCGGACTACGTTTCAGCGTGAGTACCGATCAAATAACTTTTTAAGAATAACTGACATCAAATATGTAATTAAACAGTTAGATGTCTTGTGAATTTAGCTTTCGATACATATAACTTAAGTCGATTATATACAAATATTTACCAGGAAAAATTAGCATTAAACAGCACTGTTCAAACACACACCTTCCACACACTAACTAATTGTGAAGAAATAATGATAATCATAATAATAATAATAATAAATGTATTTATTCCTCTGATCATTTACATGATATGGAGTAAGTCAGTCAGAGTATCTAGTTATTATAATGTATAAGTACAAACACAAAAGCATAACATACCTATGAAGATAAAAGAGTTTGAATATTAGTACTTATCTGTCTCAAAATGTAAAATTAAAAAAAAAACAGAAATTCATCTACCCTGTAGCACATGATATGGAGTAAGTCAGTCAAAGTACCTAGTTATCATAATGTATGAATACAACACAATAAAAGCATAACTCACATAGAAAATTCACATAAAAAATTCAACAGTTTGAAATATAAGTATTTATCTGTTTCAGAATGTGAAATTTAAAAATTAATCTACACTGTAGAAAGTCTGTTCCAAAAGAAATTCCTCAACTGTTTTCTGTTTACTCAACTGTAAATTGGTTTATGGGGAGTTGTTTGATGTGTTGGGGAAGGTGGTTGAAAAGTTTTATTGCCATGAGCTTAGGACATCGTTCAGTTTTCGCCCTGTTGTGCCTAAGTACTTCTAGCACTGTAGTATTTCTGGTGCGATAATTTTGACTCAGTTTCACAAAGTTTTCTAAATCTCCCCTTACATAGACCAAAACCTCCAATACATATGCACACGGGACTAGACTGTTAAAATTTTCAGTTTTCTGAAGAGTTTCCTGCAGCTGGTTCATCTGCCGACTCCTATAATATTTCGAACTGCTCTTTTTTGTAGTACAAAAACTCTTTGATAGTCCGATCATACTCCCCATACGGCAATTCCATCAGAGATTACTGAATGAAATCTGGCGTAGTAGAGCAATCATAAGATACATTCATCTACAGTTTTCTTCAGTTGATGAGTCGAGTAGTATATAGGGACAACTTTTTCACATACTTCATTGATGTGAATAGTCCAGTTATAATTTTCAGCAACATATACACCTAGAAATTCCAACGATTGGACTTGTTCGAATATTCTGCCATTTCTTATCATTAGGCTGTGATCATTGCCTCTATTTAAGTAGTTGAATCTAATGAATTTAGACTTTTCCTCATTCAGTATTAAACCATTATCTGAAAACCATTGTGCCATATTTGTTAACTCTAAATTTGAACTTTTCGCAACTTCCGCTATAGTTTTCCCTGTAACCGTTGAAGTGGTGTCATCTGCGTACATTATGCAATTTTTGCTTGTGATACTGTTGACCTAAATTATGCACGACAGTGGCCCTAATACTGAGCCTTAGGGGACACCAATTGTCGATAATATATGCTCTGCTTTGTGCCAATTGATTTCAACGTATTGTTTTCTGTTTGTCAAATAACTTTCGAACCAAGCTAGCTGAGTTCCCCTGAATCCATAACATTCAAGTTTGTATAGATGGCTATCGTGATTTACAAAGTCAAACGCTTTTCTCAAGTCCAAAAAGATGCCTCACATTTTTTCACCCTGTAATTCATTAATAAATTTTATAATAGCTAAATCCAAATTGTCGGTATTCAATAGGTTTGTATTTTTCAACTTTTGAGAATAGGTGGTTTATTATATTATTATTATATTATAAAAAATCTCAAATTTTTTTGTTTGCATCAACATCTGTATAAAGATCCTGCCATTGTTTAGGTAAAGTACAAATATTCGAATTTGTGTTGGATATACCAGTGTTCTCTCTTTAGTTTTCAACAATTTTGTTTGGACTTTTGTAATATAATAGTTTCGAAGGCTTGTGAGGTAAGTCATAATACATATATATATACTCTTTGTGTAAAGCGAGAATAGGCAAGTGGAATGATGTTGAATATTAGAATTTTAGTCACTCCATCAACTAGTTACAGATCTAAATTCATTCTTGCATACATCAGAATATGATTTTGATGCATAGATGGTGCATCTCCATTCGAGGAGCAATGTTGCCAAGTCGTTCATTAGGAACAATTCGGAACATTTCGAATCACATTCCATAATATCATTCATTATCCACTGCATGAATTAATGCAGAAGAAAGACCTAACAAAGTTCTATCCATCCATATATATCTTGTTATATTGTCAGTGGCTGATGAAAAAGAAATCTGATTTAAAGGGGATTTACACGGAAATAATCATGATGTCAAATGGACTCCTTCAGTTGAGTATTTTCTAACGCAAAATGAAGATTATAGATACCTAGCGAATCAACTATAATCAATGAGCGATTTCATAATTCAGTTCGAATACAATAGCAGATTAGTGACAGTTCTCACATTGTTTTCCTAATAATAACACAATGATATTTTATCATAGAGAAAGGGACAGTTCCGGAACTATTGTGCTAAAATTTAAGGGTTGGTAGATCTCGCCAAAACAAACGTTTTTTATCAATTGACCCATAGGCGCATGCGCATGCGTTCAGTGATAATAGCGCATTAAGGTCCGCGCAGTGGTATCCAACCTCGGACACTGGGAAACGTGTTTGTACCAGAATCCGTGTTAGTAATTAACACAAAAACACAATGAATATATGGGAGAGTTCAAAAAAAAAACATGTTTCAATTTGAAAGATGTTCAAAATTCTGACCACCCACTTCGATGTAAGCGTGACAGCGTCGTACCATTTCCTCCTGCACACGTTGAAAAACTTCCGGAATTTCTTGAATTTTAGCAGCAGCCGCAACAATCCTCCCTACTAACTCTTCCTGTTTGAACCGGAGTATCTTACACAAGCGCTCTCATGTGAACAGATAAAAAGAAGTCTCATGCGCTCAGGTCTGGTGAACGTGGGGGCCATGCATTTGGTGCGCCCCTGCCAATCACTCTTTCCTGATGCAGGAAAGAGTGAATCAGATGTTACCTTACGGCTAAAATTTTCTAATAATTCGGGAAGCGTTTCTTGCAGAAATGTCAAGTAATATCCTCCATTTATCGTGCTTTTAACGCGAAGACCGTCAGGGACTGTTATTCGCTCCCAAGAGTTGATGAGCATCTTGAAATTTTGAAGGACTGCAAATATTACAATAAACTCGATATGGCAAGTGGGTATCTGTAACCTCTTGTAACCTACCTCGATACTGTTTTTTTTATCTGTTCTTTTCTATATATTTTTTAGAAATCTTATGAAAAATATTTTATAGTACTATTGATAATATGGCAGACTTCAGGCGCCAGTCAATAAATTGACAGGTTAGGTGTGCCAGTTTTAACAAACATATACAATTTAGTCAACAATATTCAAATGTATATATCTATGTATATATATGTGTGTGTCTAGACACCACAAAAATTGAATGATTAAATTAACAATAGAGATATATCGAGATCAACAGGAAATAATATAGGTATACTAAAGTGAAGATGAAATTATTATACGACTATTTTTGTTAGACAGGTGTTGAGCGAGTTCTTGTTATGTTTCACACCCTGTTAAATTTTGCTATGAGATCGGTATATTTTATTCATTACTGCTAATTTAGATACAACGATAAAAATACTTATTATTCACGTCAACAGCTGTTGAGTCGTTAATAAGTGTACAAAAAAATCAGGGAATGTAAATCAGGACCTCAAAGGCATAATAGATATAAGTGACACCTATAAATAAAACACAAAATTGTTCTTTATTCACCTACATCAGCCGAGACCACGTGAAAATTGAAGATATATACTTACAGTACTGTAGATACCATATGCTGAAGTAAAAGGGATAGGTATATTTATCGTACCCAGACTCTGATCATCCAGTAATATATTCTAATCACTCTCGTCTTTTACCAGGGTGGAACTTCAATATAAGTCTCTCCGGCATTCCAATGGATTAAAACAGTTTTATAGGCTAGGCGAACAATATCGGATATTATAGAATTGTCACCTCACAGGAATCAGCTTTGTTATCGTCACTTAATTAATATGACGTTTTCCCACGAGCAAGAGTGAAGGTGGTACCACAAAACTTGTACTAGATCTTATGACCGTTTCGCTTTATCATTCGTACTTTCGATCATACCCAAGAAGCCTGTAAAAACACATTTAATGAGATTCTCTTTTCATCGATCAATCGCTCTGCACTTACCCTAGGTATTCTTAGGCTCTCAATTCATTCAGAGGAATCTTTTTTTTTTCTATCTAACATTCAGTTAGTATATATCTCGTAGATCATCAGAATCGATTCGTTTTCAGGCGCTTCAAATCATTCATTCGCGCTCGGGTCTCGTTCACTCAAAAACATTCTGGCCGATAAGCGGGCGGACAAAAAATTAACAGGGTGGTCATTTAATGGAACCGTTCGTTACATATCATCAAATACCGATATCAAAAGAGTCGTAGCATAAGACTGTATTTGTAACCCCAGACGGGCAATATGAATATAAGAGGATGCCCTTTGGGTTGGTGAATAGACCAGCTGTGTTTCAAAGATCTATCAACCAGATATCAAGATCTATGAGATTTACGACAGTTTTTGCATATATGGACGATATCCTTGTTTCTTCAACAGAGTTCGAATCGGGAATTATAGCTCTATCAGACGTTTTGGAAAAGTTCCGAAACGTTGAAGTCACATTTCGATTGGCGAAGTGCCAATTCGTCCAGACTTAAGTTGACTACCTCGGTCACGAAATTGGTGCTGACGGCATACGGCCTGGCACCATGAAAATCGAGGCAGTTGAGAATTTCCCGACACCAATGAATGTACATGAAGTACGACAATTTGTTGGTCTTACCAGCTATTTCAGAAAATACGAGGGAAGTTTTGCACAAATAGCCCTCCCGCTAACTTCATTAACCATTCAAATGGAGTAACGAACAAGCCAAGGCTATGGAAAATCTCAAGGAAATTTCATCGAGTATACAATCAAAATACAATCCACAGTCAGATATGGAGCTCCACACCGACGCTTCAAAACTTGGACTCGGAGGTATTCTCATGCAATGACAACGGACAGACGGCAAGATGGAGCCTGTTTTGTACTTCAGTCGACAAACCTCGAGAAGCGAGCAGAGGTATGATTCTTACGAATTGGGAACTCAAGCTGTTATCACCGCTTTAGAGTGTATTTGCTGGGTTTGACTTTTGACTGAAAGACATAACCCCGTATCTTTCTGTTACTGAGTTATTCGACTGACTCATGTACTGACACAAGGTCCTTGTGTAACGTAAAAAGAGCGAGAAGTATCGAATAGGCAGTTGTTAGCGAGCTGTGAACGACGGTACTTTATAATTATCATATAGTAGGGTTATCAATTAATTATCATTTGCAGGGTTGAATGGAAGAGCAGCCTTCTACATTCTTCGAAGGTGTGTGGCTGAATTCCGCCCTTCTGTACCATTGGTATAAATAAAGACATATTACTATCATTATTATCATTATTATTATTATATTTTGTTATCAATAGAGACTGGATAAAACTAATCTAGTTCATTGTGTATTGTAGTCAGTTGGCTGGACTGAATTTTTTTTCAATCGATTTTTTCGTTTTCAATCTAAAAAAAGTTCAGATCAAGTACCTACATATACCTATACGGACGATACGAATAATCGACTTTATTGGTATCTAAATCTCTAGCATTGCAAGAACTTGCCAAAATGAAGACACTACCAGATTTTGTTTTAAAATTGAGTAGCCTTTGTCTGAATGTTTCTAAAGCTGGTGTGTGATTTCATCTGCATAGTGTAATAGCAATTCTTGAAGTTTTGTTGTGATATCTGTTAGGACATTCTATCCATGTTGTAGATATTCTTCATAATCAATTTGTTTCAAATTTTTCATTTTCATTCGGGAATTTCACCATATCATTATTATTGAATGCTTCTTCAACATCAGGAGAAATCTCAGTTGATATTTCGTCATCTCCACCAAACAGAGGCTTTAGCAAGTCCTGTGGAGGATCACTACCTGTTGCGATTATATAAAAATTGTACTTCAAAGTCAGTATATTTCATCAATCATCTCCATATTGGCTGCAGAACATGGAAGGTGCATAAAAGGCACTTTGATTTTTCAAACACATTCGTAAGGGCAGTAGAATCTATAAGAACTAATTCACTAGCTGCAATAATTCGTTCATGCATCCTTCTAAATAATGGTGGGCAAATACCAGAATTTAATCATGGCAATTAGTGCAAACCATAAAAAAAAATATACAATTACTTACCAAATGATATATTCAGACTCATGAAATATAATTTTGGTACTTTCATTATTACCAGTTGATTTATTGAAGTCTGCTAGACAGGCGCCTCTGTAAAAATTCTTTACACCAATTGTGTTAAGTTCCAGTGGACCATATGTTTTATTGAACTCCTGTCTATGAATATAGTAACAGTAATTACAATCAGGACAATATTTACTGTCAGCTGAAATTTTCCAAATTATCTTGAAGGAAGATTATATCCATTTTAATTGATTCTAATGCTGCAGCTGGTATATGTCCATTTTCATACGGCTCAAGCAATTTATCTTTGACGTCTTTTGATACTTTTCTGAGAAGAAGAGCATCTGCATTCTGTGTACCATGATTATGCATGCAGATATCCCTTGTCTGTTTGACATTATTTTTGTTTTCCATTTTGGCAATATGTTCTGTGAATAAGAAAAAAAATTTCTACCTACTGTGATAAATGATATGTCAATATCATTATTTCCAAATATACCTTTTAATGGCATCGGCTGCCACATTGCTAAGACCACATATTACTGGCTGTGACAACCCGACAACACAGTACACTATCTTACAGAAGATAAACCCCTCTTCTGTGATAAATATACTTGAAACTGATAAGAAAGCAAGATAAGATACCGCGGATGTGGAACGTGGCTAATGTGACGTCAGCTTTTGAGAAATTCTGCCATATTCGTTTTGTTGGGCTCTATTTTGTGTGTGTTTATTATTGCAAATCAAGCAAAGATCGGTTTAAAATAATAATGAGTGCAAGGTGTGCCTGGTACAAAGTTTTTTTTACTTTTCTAAAGACAAGGAAATGCGAAGTGTTTGGAAAGGACTGTGTAAACGCCAGGACAATTTCGACATGAAATTTGCTAGGGTTCGCTTAAATCATTTCACTGAAAATGCGTTTGAAAGAAATCTAACACATGAATTGCTGGGATATACACCAACAAAACATCGCGTCTTGAAAAAAGATGTTATTCCATCCTTGATCACCGAACATGTAAAAATATATATTCGGTGCCTCTATCCTCCAAAAATGAAAAGACTTCTCGCAGAGACAGATAAAAGACAACAGAAAATGAAATTCTTCTCCTCTACTTTTGATGGTGAAAAATAGTAGTAAGCATATGTGTTGGAATGTTTGAGGCTGGGTCAAGAACTTCCCTAGTTCAAGATTAAAATAACTTGGCTATCACAAATACAATAATATATAACATTAATATTTCTGATCTTGGTATATTGACTAACATGAATTTAACAATATTTGTACTACATAATAATATCATTGGAGCTTTTTTACTCTGACAAAATACCATATATGACGACAACACATTTTATATTCACATGCAAAAGCGATACCAAGAACTAGGACTCTTCTTCACAAACTGAAAGGAATAATGAATAATTGCTTCATCCTTGAATATTTCCCGTTGTAGGGTGAGAAGTAGTTATAGGTCAGGTGAGGCCAGAGGTGCAAGACAGAAATAGGTCGATGCTTTGATTGAGGATCTGACAAGAATTCTGAAATTAACCCAGTTGACCAAAACATGCAGCAGCTCTTATGTCTGATTCATTTCGAATGTTCCATGTTTTATCACAGAGACGCTTCAATTGGAGATATAGAGTAGATGAATGAATGTCCGCCTCAAATGATATCACAGATTTACTTCAAACTCATCACATGTTTTATCACATTTGATTCAGCAGTTCTATCACTGTTGCAGCTCAAATGCTCTATGTTTCATCAAAGGAAAGTCGCAGTCGAAGATATAGCTTCGATGAATGTCCGCCTCGAATGAAATCACAAACTTATCTCAGACTCAGACTCAGACCAGGGAACAATGGTTCACTGGAATGATAAATAACAAATTACTTCACTACCACTATCCTGAAGAGGAACGAATAAGCGGCCAAAACACAGTATATCACTCATCTACTGCACAATATTTGCATAACCTCATGTAATTTTATATCACACATACCTACCTATTCCCTACTGTAGTCGAATCATCTCATTACATTTCATCAGTTTTCCGCTTCCTAAACTGTTCACCACTATTAACCTTTTGGAACCTTGCGATGAAATTGAATTCTTCAATGAATATTTCGTGTGACTCGTTGTGCCTTTGTTGATCACCTACGCCTGATCAACAAGTATGCATTTTTGAGTTGAAACTTTGTCAAAACGAAGTTCTCTATTTAGATGAAGTCTGGGGATGAGTCAGTTTGATCTCGGTGATAAAACCTGCGATGAGACACTGTTCTGTAACAGGCATGAGTTGCATTTTAGATCCAAGTTGTATATGTTTCAAAACGTCGCGATGAAACAAAGTTCCTTTTTTGACCTTTTTGTGATGACGCATAAGATGCCTCAATTCATTTACCTCTCTAGAACATCGTAGAAAGGTGGTCGATCTCTCCCTTTTTTGTAGATGATTCCATCGTCGGTGCTCAACGCAAATAGGGTCTATATTATGCCGCCACGAGCAATTACTGGTAGACACACCAGACGAGCTCATGCTGGTCACCCCTACACTTTCAGGTTCGAGACCTGTCGAAAATTGCTATACCAAGCATCATTCATCACTAGAACCGCAAAGTTGTGGAATTCTTCGCCTAGTGATGGTTTCTTTCGTGTTGTCAACAGATAAAAAAATATAGTTTTCAACGTTTTTGTATTCACTCTTCAGAAAACAAATATTGATTTTTATTCCTATGAATAGAATTGACGATGAAATAAATTTCAAAAAAAGAACAGGTTCATACCTGCTTTTGATAGAATTTTTTGCTCAAAGTTATGCAATAAATTTGTTTTCATTCCACACATAATTCTTCATTGGTGTATTGTACGGCCATGATAAATCAGAAAAGTCCGATATCAACAATCAACGTCAATAAAACTCGACAAATCAACACAGATGAAACTATGGAAACCAAGAATGTGAATATCACTGTTTTCGAGCAGATAATAATAGTCTTCAGAAAAAAAAACCAGTGCTACTTATTTTCAATAGAAATAACCTATGCAAAAAGTACATCTCAACTTTTTGCGTCGTATAAATCTTTGTATACGTGAAAATGGTGAACATTTTGAACAATTTTTATGAAATATCTGTTAATCGTTTTATTATTAATTATGCTCTAAATCACTAAAATTAAAATTTTGTCGAAACCATGAGAGGAATCGACTTTTGTCAAGAGTACCTTTTTTGTAGTGAATGAGTTGAATAATTTAGATTTCATATTGAAACTAATTTTTTTTCCATTGGCGTAGGAGTTTTAGATGTTTATTTACTGAAAAAATCAAGTTCTACGCCCATGGAATGATATTCATTATGATTATGATATGAGTTTCATTGCCCGATGAGTCTATGCCAACGTACCAAATTTGAAAAAAATTTCATGAGCCGTTCAAAAGTTATGAAGCAAAATCGATTTGAAAATTTCAACTTCAGAGCCGTCTAGCGCCCAAACTAAGCAACTTTTTACTGAGGTAAGTTTGCTTGTATCGAATTGTTTTGGTCTGAAGAATATGTGGTAGCTTTTTGTAAAGACCTCTTAAGGACACCCTGTATATATGTCTGAGTCATTCAAGAAACTTCCAGATAAGTTTAGAACAATTGAGACTGAATACAATTTCAAGTTTCATTAAAGAGACGTCATGCATAGTAGTCTTGGAACCATATATATAATTTGAATGAAGTGTCTAGTACGTATTAGGATAAATATTGTTTTTTTCATTTGCATGTAATATGTTATGGAATTACCTTTTCTTCGATGTTGGTATTTTCAAATTTGACGTTCTTATGATAATAATAATAATAATGTGATGTAACTTGAAATTCCGTTAATAAATAAATATATGAATAACCTACCATTAATTTATTTAAAAGTTCTGGAATACTGTGAGAGTCGTTTTTGGCGTATCAACTCGAATCTCTCAGAGAATCCTTTTCACAAATCTTATCATCAAATTGGGAAACTGATTTTTCGAAAATTAACTCAGGAATACTTTGTTATTTATCTTCAGAAATTACATTATATTATCTAATGGATAATATTATCTAATGGAAGCGAATGTGCGAAAGAGACAGGAAATTGTTCAGGGCGGAATATGTCATCATGATATTCACAAAGCATCACAAGGGAATTTTAATAAAAAAACCGCCACGGCGATAGAACCAAACTGAGCGAGAGGGCATTATAGTTTGTTCTCTCTCGTGCGATAAACTATAATACTATATATACTATATATACTATATATACTATATATACTATATATACTATATATATACTATATATATACTATATATATACTATATATACTATAGCAATTATTCTATGCCCCAGGGCTGGTCAATTTCATAGAAATATAATATAAACTAGAATGCCAATACACTGAAAATTAGCTGACGCCTAGAGTTTATGCGCACATGCACTTTTGAGCTTGCGCAGTGAACAAAACTGATACCGCGTTATTTGAAATGAGACAGAGTCGGCCTACCAAATTCGTTTTCCAATGTACATAAAAGAAATATTTAAAACAAATCAATCAAACAGAAGACTCACTAAAGGATAATCCTTGCAGTACGGATACACTACAGCAATAAAATCCAAAGATATTCAAAAAACAACCACAAAGATTTCCAATAAACAGAAAAGCAATTGAAATCGTGCCTGTACACGTGACTTTACAGCTATGACTACGCCCATTATTTGACACAGGGTTGCCAACTCGAGAAAATTAAATACCTCATCCTATTGCTATTTTCAATTCTGTGAAAATATTCAGCAAAATGGCCATTAAATCTTGGATAAATGTATTCTGTTTTCCTATAGTCGAAAAATTGTGCTGATGATTGGTTAAAAATTCCTTTTTTCCTCATTGATATTGATATGATTCATTAGATTCCTTTCCTATAGCAACAAAATATTCGTAGATTTGGCAACAATATGTTCGCAATGCGCAAACTCAGAAGTGCATGTACCCTCTTTGGGCCTTTGGTGTGTCATTTCGTTCACGCGCATCCCTATCTATTGGCAGTCTAGTTTATATTATATTTCTATGGTCTTCTCAGTTATAGTATCATGGTGTAGAGTATCTAAACCACTGAATATATACCATATTTTCTGTGTCTAAGCAACGAACTGTGAATGACGTATAGAGATAAGTTACCCGCACATCTGGCACGGTGCACACAGCACTTGCACAATGACATCCAGGTGACGTGTTGGATGACAAATTCTAATTGGTTTCAGGATAGTGCGTAGTGCTAGAAATTTGCCGAATACTATTATTGACTTGATTGTGCACTTCTCCCAAAATACGATTTGCTCTTCGTTTCCAGTTAAATTTGTATACCGGTCAAATTGCATTACGATGAATTCGAGTCAAAGATTTCTGAGGATAGACGTGATCAAGTGAGTCAACATTTTTGAGGACGATTTGTTTTTTTTTTAAGAAATTACGTAATTCCATTCAAAAAAACTATTTCAGAAATCTTCGCCTAATGTCACAATTGGGTGATCTCGGGAGTGGAGCTGGTAAAGGTGGAGGCGGTGGAGGAAGTATCAGGGAGGCTGGGGGTGCTTTTGGTAAACAAGAAGCAGCTAGGGAAGAAGAGTACTTTTACAAGCAGGTAATTTTGTTATTCACTATCCTTTGGGCAACTCTAAAAATACCAATAATATTAATGCATCATGACTTGCTATATTATATCTATAAATGAACATGTTTTAATTTTTACAATTTATTGCATTTTACAACTATCGAATGATGTCTTGCAGGTATTAATAAGTGTATAAAGGCAGGAGGACAATCTCAGATAATCAAATGATTTGTGTATGATGAGTGATGGGTTTAGATTACCCATCATGAAAGGTGAAATTAGTTGTATATAATTATATATTTTTTTCAAATACATTTCCTCATGCCCCACAGAATTTCTTTCGGTTCAAACGAGATGTACAGAACATATGATTGTATAAAAGTAGTTACATTGGTGTGTTTCTTTCATAGAAAGTGTTCTTATATTTTATTTTTAATAATTTTCGAACTTTTTCAAGTTTAATTCATTTGTTTCAGTCATTCATATGTCCAGCATATATTCAATAAACCTTTTTCCTCCATATTATTTCCTTTTCACCCTAGCATATTTTGATTTTATCATTGAATTTTCTTACATTTCCTTGAAATCGAATCGTTTGACTTTTGAAATTTTTTAAAAAAATTACTGAAAATTATAAAGGTATGAGGTATTGACTATTGATAATGCAAATGTTCACATATAAGGAGGGTTTTTTAAAATGTGCACATCAGAACTGCATAACTTGAATTATCATTTTTACTTGTTGATGGCGAGTTTTTACAAAATCTAGTATACCTTATTTTTGTATTCAATTATCATTTTCAAAATGGTGGAGCTGTTGACCCTTTGAGTCCATTGATCTCCTTATATCCCATTATCCAAGTTATATTCTTCAAGGTCATTCCATAATCAAAAAATCACATGAGTATACTGAGAGGAACCTTGCAAACACACCATTTGCTTTGATGATAGGATTTGCACACCAAGAAAACATATCATTCATAGGCTATGATACCCACATAGAATAGACTTGATTCTTTATAGTCAGTAGTATTTGTACATTGTTATAAATATGAATGTTCATTTAGGGTTTTGAAAGCACAATAATTGCTGTAAAGTTCATTTTACTTCTTAGGAATTTCTTTATGGTCGGTAGTATTTGCATATTGTTATAAATGTGAATGTTCATTCATGGTTTCGAAAGCACAATAATTGCTGTAAAGTTCATTTTACTTTTTATGAATCCTTTTTCTCATATTTTGATAAAAACCCTCGGCGCTTCCAAAATAATGAATGCTTCTGGAAATGTGATAATCTTTCAATTGATGCCCATCAAAATTTGAAGTGAGACACACTGTATTAAAATTCATCTGTGATTTCTCGAGTTTCAATAATTTTCAATAGCTCAATTTTTTCAAATTTGCAGTGTTGTAAATATTCACATACTCGAATCATGTTTCTGTTCATAACTAAATAATCAATTGTTTTCAGCAAAGAGAACAGTTACAGAAATTGAAGACTGATCTGAAAGATGAGATAAGCTTCCATGAAGAACAAATCAAGAGACACCAAGAAGCTATTGCTCGCCACAATACGAGAGTCAATGAATTGGACAAAAACAACTAAGAACATGAATAATTATATTTGAGTACTAATTAGTCTGATAATTGGAAGTTTGAAAAGCCATGTTGATGTAGATAATGTAGTCCTTTTGTTTATCAAATTGTGTTTCACTTTCAATTGTTACTTTTCATTTCAGGAACATTATCCTATGCAAAATAACATTTAGTTCACCGTAAGTTATTGTTCATAAATCATTTTTTGCAGTAGTAGATGTAAGGAGGCTTTGTCTAAATTCACTGATGCCTTAGTAACTATCCATCAATAAACCCACATATCTTATAATCACTATATAGATAACAACGACGTGGAAACTGAGGTATAGACTCTATTCATCAACTGGAGCAAGAAAAACAAATGAGGTTCACAGCTCATACGTGCGCAACTGCAGTCTGAAATGGGGACAGAATTATGGTATATTTCTATAAACCGTTGCACAGAAAACCCTTTTCACAAGGTATTCTGTGCATAATGATATTCTCATCTAAGGCTTTACTCAAGCTGATGTAGGAGTTTTCCTGAAGGTAGCGCTATTAGGTTACAACTATTTTGCGTTTCAAATTCGATAGTGTATAACAAATGTTTCGATTTCACTCATTCGAATCATTGTATCATGATTTCATCAGATATACAATTAAATTCTTCTGAATGCATAATGGTTTATTCATATTTCGATTTTGTTTTATTACAAGTTTGGTAGAACTACATTTCTCGTTGTTTTCAGTTCTGCCACCATGAATTCAGTCGAATCATAGTGGCCTCTTCAGGAAAACTATTTACTCCTACATCATCCAGGTAGAGCGATTTGGTTCAATTTCTCAACATCGCATTTCATATTGTATAGGAATGCGCGGATCAGTCTAATTCCATAATGATTCTGTATTATCTGTATAAGCCGACATCAACACAGATGAGTACCAATTGGTCAAATCCGCGCATGCACATATCTCTATTTCGATCGCACTGACGTTCATTTTTTTTTGGCTCCACTACCGCATAAAGGCAACAATAGGTCTTATCTGAGATGATTAATCTCGAGTGTTTTCCATAAAGCTATGATCAGGTATATGAATGAACCACAGTGACGACGGACTCACAGCCATCATTTCTAGGCTAATTTCAGAATCATTTGGTGGTTGGATTGGTAGAAATGTTAATAAGAGGTAAAGGTCGTGTCTTCTCTATATACAGGGTGTCCCATAAACATACCGACAAACTCTAAGGGATGGTAGAGGACATCAAAATAAACATTTTTGCTTGATAAACATAAGTCCGCAAACTCTTCGTTTTCGAGATACAGGGTGTTGAATTTTTTTTAAAAAATCGATTTTTTATTAATATCGTAAAAACGATTCGGTCGAATTCAATGAAATTTTCACAGATTATTGGTAGATTTATAAGGTATCTTTTGGAGCTATTAGAATTTGCCCAATAATTTCGGGGGCGTGCCCACGAGCTATGTCTGATAGTTTTTGCACCAAAACAAATATCGCCCAGTAGATTTCTTGTAATTATGATATTTTTTTTCAAATGAAAAACAAATTAAATGCTTCAAAATTATGCCTTACATTTTACCAATGCGTTTATTGAAATATTGAAAAACTAATAAAACTTCCAATAACTTATTTTTACTAATCATTAATTATTATTAATGACTTTTGATCATTTTTTGTTTTGTATTTAATTGGAAAATATTCGTAATTTTCAATATCTTGGGAAGAGTATCCAAAACATACCGACAAATAAAGGGTGCTAAAGCAATAAAATGTTTTAAATAAAATAAAAATGACTAAATTAACTCTCAGTTTAGTTGAACACCACTGACTTTTGTTTACATTTTTTGATTTGGGAGCGAATTGTTTTTACAATAAAATTCCACAGATACCAATTTTAATTTGGAAAAAAAATTAAACACCCTGCCCCCTCCAGGGAGCTGTGAGACCTTGATCGCGGTGGAGGGGCTCAGTAGCTATGGTGATTCTGAGAGCGATGCCGGCGGGAGTTTAATTCTCCTGGTAGGGCCACCCATGCCGGTAAGGTCGAAGATGAATAGTGAAGCTAAGGACAGCTCAACAGGAGTAAACCTGTAGAAAAATCCGGAATCTAAGGTGGAAGAGATCGTGCCGAGAGATGAATGACTACCCGAACGTAGTCGCTAACGATTCCTTGTGAGCAACAGGCGAAACTCACATGTACCCCAGCCCCGCTGTGATAAGGGAGCACTGTCACAGTTGGAATTATATTTCTGCCCTACTCGTGGGAATTGTATGGACAATCCACAAATTCAAATTGAGGTGCCTCCCTCTCAAAACAGAGGCAACACAAATCATACGAACCAGGGGACGACGGTACAACCTCGGTTTCTGGTCGTTAAAAGAAAAGAAGGAGATTTCAGTACAACAAATCCCTTCTTAATACAAAAATATCTGTATGGACAAGTAGGACAAGTGAAAAATTTGAAGAAAATCAAAGAAGGACTGCTGATCGAAACTTCATCTGCTGCTCAGTCAAGACAAATAATAAAGCTGAAGAAATTCCTAGAATATGATGTTGATGTAACAGCTCACGCTAGACTCAATTATTCGAAAGGTGTAGTAAATTGTAGAAATCTCTTGAACTGTACAGAACAAGAGATTTTGGAAGAACTGAAAGATAATAATAATAATAATAATAATAATCGTCTTTATTTGGGCGAAATTTAGCCATAGGCTATTCTTACATTTAACCCATATTTAAATAACTAACTTAACCTAACTAACTAACCTAACCTAATGCACAGACGAGAAACTAAATTTTCATAAAGATTGTGTTGAACAATACTCGGAGTGAGAACCATAAAAATTGAAAAGGGGTTCAAATCAAGAATTCAACAACTCATGCTTCAATTTGTATTTGAATTTCGTAGCAGGTAAACATTTATGGTCAGTAGTCATTTGATTATACAAAATAACTGCATTGTATGTGAAAGATCTCTTGAATAACGAAGTAGAGTACTGATCAAGGTATAATTGATGTCAGAAGAATCAAAAGTAGAAGAGAAGGTAATTCTTTTCGATACCACAAGTCACATTTTGACTTTCAACTGACCCAGCGTTCCGAGAGAAATCAAAGTAGCCTTTTATGTACTAAAAGTCCGTCCATTTATCCCAACCCCACTACAATGCTTCAGGTGCCAATGTTTTGGTCATATAGCTCTCAGGTGCAACAAAGTCCAAGTTGGTGTTTGTGGAAATCCATTACATACAGAGGATACTCATGTCAACCTCCTATCAAATGCGTAAACTGCGAAGGCCCTCACTCTGCTAGGTCAAAAGATTGCCCAGTCTATAAGCAAGAAATTGCCATTCAGGAAGTGAAAGTCAAAGATAATATCTCGTACAACGATGCAAGGAAAAAAGTGATTGTGAATACTCCCAAACCAAATACTTCATACGCCCAGGCCAGTACAGCTCGCCCTGATATTACTACGCAAAACATCATTAAAGATCTACTTCCACTCCTGATTGATGCAATGAAAATTCATTTCCCATCAACTCCCTTATGGCCCCATTACCCTTCCCTACTCGTTCTGCCCAGTATCCAGAAGTCTTATCAGAAGGACCTTGCTCACGTCCCAAATGTCTAAACGTGGCCGAACTGACAGCTCCGACATCGAGTCAGTAACGAGCGAGACCCTCCCGAACTCCCAAAATAAGAACAGAAAGAGAACGATGAAAGGGTGGCCTAAAGGCAAACCCCGAAAACACATCCCGAATTCGCAAACAGATACGGATCATCTAGATCCGTTACCGCCGGACGCCCTTCAGCCACCTAGTACCCATCCACTGTGATATAAATATCTGTGATATAATCATTCGTTGTTGGTTTTTTTTTTATATGTATATATTTTTTTTATATGTATAAACATTAGTTACTTTTCAAATACCAACTTGCAATGTCTAATAAAATCATCCAATGGAATTGCAATGGCCTCAGAAGTAAACTCAGTGAAATTCAAATTATAAAAAATGAAAACTCTCCTATCGTCTTAGCCCTCCAAGAGACACATCTGAAACCCAATGAAACCTTTCGTCTAAGAGGCTACCACTGTTTTCGTAAAGACGTCCACCCTTGCAATAGAGCGAGAGGAGGCGTTGCTATTTTTGTCCGTAATAATATACCTGTAACAGAAATTGGGCTAGTTAGTGATCTACAGGTTACTGCAGTTCAGATTGAGACTCCTTTGAAAGTTACTATATGTAATATTTACTTACCTGACGGAAATTGACACCCTGACCACATACAAAACATTATCGACCAGTTACCCCGTCCATTCTTGATGGTGGGCGATTTCAATTCCCACTCTCCCACATGGGGGGATCTCAACCATGATACCAGAGGACGACGTGTAGAATCTGTGATAGACGAAAATAATTTAATCCTCCTAAATAATGGAAAGCCTACACATTTTGAAACTCGATCCGGCGGGACCTGAGCTATTGATCTCAGCTTATGTTCTCCTCATCTCGCGACCAGGCTGATATGGGACATCTCAGAAGACCTTCATTCCAGTGACCACTTCCCCATACTTATTCATGTTGAAGGCACTACAAGATCTTTTGAAGTGAAGGAAAGATGGCTTCCTAAGACAGCTAACTGGGAAAAATTTTCTGAACTCGTAAATATTCCTGACATCGAGATTGCAGTTGACGCCATCACCAGCTCTATTCTAGACGCTGCTAAAGCCAGTATCCCAATGTCGAAACCATCTGAGTCTCACCGCCCAGTTCCTTGGTGGAATGAGGATATAAAAATGGCAATTGCTCAAAGAAAGAGAGCATATAATAAATTCAATCGATATCCTACTCTGGAGAATTTAATAGCATTCAAAAAGGCCAGAGCTACTGCTAGGAGGCTTATCATACAAGCAAAAAAATCTTCTTGGGAAGAATACATCTCCTCAATCAATCCCGAGGTGGGGCTTGGTGAAATATGGAAAAAAATCAGAGTAATCGCCGGCAAAAATACTTTGGATAGTCCAGAAATATTGAATTGTGATAATCGGATGATATCGGACCCCGTGGATATTTGTGAATCATTTGCAGACCTTTTTGTACAGACGAGCTCTTCAAACAATTATGAAGACGATTTCATAAATATGAGAACAAATGAAGAAAGCAATATCCTTAACTTTGATACTCAACGCGATCTCCACTACAACCTCCCCCTTAGTATCAATGAATTAGAATTTGCACTCCAGAACTGCTCAGAAGCCGCAGCAGGCCATGATAATATTTTGTACAGCATGATAATACACCTGCCCAAGAATGAGAAACTGAAACTATTAAGATTATACAATAATATATGGGAGTCAGGAGTTTACCCAAAACAATGGAGAATTGCCATTATCATTCCGATTCTGAAACCAACGAAATCACCTACGGATCCAAACAACTACCGCCCAATCTCTCTAACAAGTAACCTTGGTGAAGTTTTCGAGAAGATAGTGAATCTGAGACTCTCATGGTGGATAGAATCGAACTGCCTGCTTTCCCAGCACCAGGTGGGCTGCCGTAGCAGACACTCAACTACTGATGCTCTGGTATACCTCGAGAATCAAATACAAGACTCTTTCTTCAACAGGGAACATTTGGTTGTAGTGAGTTTTGACCTACAAAAAGCATACGATAGAACATGGCGCTACTCTATAATGAAACAACTACACATTTGGGGCCTGAGAGGCAACATGGCGATTATTCTACAAAGTTTCGTTCAAGACCGTACTTTCCAGATCCGAGTAGGCTCTATCGAATCTACGATCAGAACGTCCGAGAATGGAATTCCTCAAGGCTCAGTTTTGAGTGTTCCCCATTTCGAGATTGCCATAAATTTCCTTCTCGAAACACAACAAACTGATATCGAAAAAGTATTATACGTAGATAATTTGATTCTTCTTTATCGGCATGAATCCATGGAAACAATAAACGAACATTTGAATATTGAAATAAACACCCTGGATCAGTTATCCAAATCTTCCTTTTTTCGAAAGAAAAAACAAATTGTATCCATTTCTGTCGACTGAGATTAGCTCACGCAGACCCCGAACTGTTTATCCAAGGTCACCCAATTCCTACTCGAAACTGGATCAAATTTCTAGGTATTATTTTTGATCGAAAACTGAACTGGGCAGAACAAATTAGCCAACTGACTTCGAAATGTCAAAGGGCTTTGAATATTATGAGATGTATGGCAAATATAGAATGGGGCGCCGATAGAGAAATACTTCTGAATCTATACAAATCTATGATTCAAGGCCGAATGGATTATGGAGCTGCAATTTATAACTCTTACATTCAAGGCTCAAACAATTGGATAAAATCCAATTATCAGCCACTGGAGCCTTCAGAACTAGCCCTGCAGTTGCAGTACAGTGTGACTCATCCATTTGTCCCCTTGATCTGAGGAGGGACCTCCAAACTATGAACTACGCAACCAAAGTTCTTGCCAATACATTGCATATCAGCTTCTCATCTGATAATGATTACTCAAATAGACCGACGACAACTAGACCAACTCGAATTCGTTACCATGAATCCTGGAGGAAATACTCAATTGAGAGATACACCATTTTGAATGAACACGTTTCACCGGTTCCTCCGTGGCAATTCACCTTACCTGCATTGAACTGCAGACTATCAGCATGGAAGAAGACTGAGACATCTACTGCAACATACAGAATTCTTTTTAGGAACGAATTAATTTCCTATAACAACTACCTCACCATCTACACCGATGGTTCGAAAACGAGTGATGGGGTCGGCTCAGCTGTTGTGATTGGAGAGAACGAGTACAGCTGGACCTTGAATCCCAACTGCACAATTTTCACTGCATGGCAAGCTCTCCTGTTCTTTTCTTTCTCCGGTCACCACAGCTGTGTCATATGTTCAGACTCATTGAGTGCAATACAGTCGCTAGAAAACAGTTTCACAAAAAATATGTATTGCCAGAATATCTAAGAACTTGTTACTCACCTATCATCAAATGGAAGACAATGCACCATCATGTGGATACCTAGTCACTGTGGTATTCCTGGCAATGAGAAAGCAGATACAGCAGCAAAACAAGCAACCCTCATCCCAGTAGATGAAGGAATCCCTATACCAGTTCAGGACATGAAAATGAAAATCAGATCAGAAATACATAAATCATGGCAAGACAGATGGACAAACCAAAACACACAACTGACTAATGTTAAACCTGATGGACATACTCACCTTACGCACTCTCACCTTTTAACTGGAGATCCCAGACCTCGCTGCGACCATTGCCATACTAGACTCTCTCTAGCTCATATCTTCACTTGCCCGATATATAATTATCACAGGATTCTTCTTGGAATAGAACCAGCATTTGAAAACACGTTGAGTAATGAAGAAAACATCACCTTCATGGAACAAATCAACATCACCAACAGAATATGAAACCATTTGGCAGCTGAACGTTCTTGGTAATCGAAAGCTGCAAAAAAAAACACCCTGTATCTCGAAAACGGAGAGTTTCCGGACTTATGTTTATCGAGCAAAAATGTTCATTCTGATGTCCTCTACCATCCCTTAGAGTTTGTCGGTATGTTTATGGGACACCCTGTATAGTCAGAAATGAGTATTGATAACTTATAGTCATCTCCTTCCACCCACGCCCACACGATTCACAAAACTGATACCAGAACATGAATTCTGTGACACCACGCTTTCACATTCCAATCGCTGCGCTGTCCATATTCTCGCCTATAGCGCAACCATAGAATAATGGTTTCATATATACTCTTTGGCGCAACCCCGTTGACAAAGTTCAATGAAATATAAGAAGTCATCATCTGTCACTTCATGTCATAGAAAATACCCTGTCCGTTCTATGTCTATGTTATCTGTGAAGTTATGCGTTGATTACATTTTTGTTAACTTTTGATGAAATATTTTTCTCTATGAAGAAAATAACTCTGTTGGAAGGATTTTTGGTGCAGAGGAATTCTATGAATACGTTCAATAAACAAAATCGACCCCAGCAGTGTGTTTCTGTCATAAATTTGCACAAATTATGATGGGTAATATTGTGTTTTTTCCAAAATGGTGGGTGTTTGTTTTTGGTTTAACGTAATATTTGTAATAAGTTTATGTTTGGCGAAACCTAAAGATTGCCCCAAAGTATGTACATGTCTGGGTTCATATGTTGATTGCGCGTCGAAAAGGTTTGAGACGATTCCTTCCAATATCCCAAAATGGGCAACACACTTGTAAGTGGTTTCTTTGTATGTTTTGATTTATTGTTCTCATTAATATCATTGATTTTTGCAGGGATTTGCAGAACAATTCTATCAAAAAGCTCAGTGATATCAATTGGAAACAGCTATCTGACTTGAAGGAATTGATATTGAACAAAAATAACATAGCTGTCATTCCTCAAGATGCATTACAGTACCAAAGCCAGCTTAAAATTTTGTGAGTGCACTTTAAACTTGAATAGAATTGGTTTCTTGCAACATCACTCAGTGTTTTCACATTAATTCAAGCTGAAAGCTGTTGAGTTTCACCAATGAGATAATTGTACATGCTGTCATTTGATGCAATTCTCCCCATCAAAAATTTTGTTCAGATCTTGAGTTGCAAGATTTAAATAGGATTCAGATCACCAGTAAGTTAGTACAGATATTCTTGTGAATTTTGAAAGAAAAACAAAGTGTAATGATTCCAAGTTGATCATTATCAGTGAATTTTGCTAGTTTCTTTTCATGAGTTTCACAATAATTGAAATTCACCATGACTGACTAGTGAGATAAAAAACCTCTGGATTAAATTTCTTAACCATTCAGCCTATTCTTGAAAAAACTTTGTAAATCAGTTCATTCAGCATGAAATGATGCTGTAATAGTCAGCACTGTTGAAAGGTTCCTCATATTCAGGCAAATTCATAATATCATGAAACTGACATTTATACAATGTTCAATAATCTAAATACTTAGTTACAATACATAACTTTCAAGTATAGTTCAGACTAGCTCATTTCATTCATTCTTTTATCATGCTAGTAAAAAATAAATCTATTTAAACATGTCAATACTGAAAACTATATAGTTATACTACAAACAGATGTAAAACAATCCAAAATCATCATGATTAAAGTTATCTAACTATTTACACAAAAACATTCTTTGTGCTGAAAATAAATGATTGGTTCAATTTTCTGGATGCCAAGTTCTATCTATATAAACTGAACAAGAAGCAGAATTATTGTCTCCGTTCAGAAGAATGCGAGCAGACTCTTTGATTTTCCGTTTTTTGTTGTTGTCTTCTTTTCCTATGATCTTAATATCACTCCAATCGGCCATATGTTGTCCATTTTCAATAAGGATATGTACTTATGCTTGATTGATATTGTTCAAAATTGATCTCACTGTATTTTTTGTTTTGAACACTGTTTTTACTCGAAACTTGTCTCCAACACGTTCAATTCACAGTATTGATATCAATACCAAAATAAACGATATAAAAGATGTTCTTCAACTCTTCACTCATCATATTCTATACTTCTCTCTTGTATGTTCAGTTTTCGAATGTAATGCTGACATTCTTCCTATGAATTTGATAGAAATCCTAGTGTTTTTCAAAATACAAATATAAATCAGATATTAAGATAGGTCATTAAATCGTTTACCATTTTGAGAAATTCAAATGCAAATGATGAAATATAAACATAATAAGTTTTTGTAACAATTTAATGATGTATGAATCAATTTCCGACGTTCAGTTTTCTAGTGACTTTCACTGTATGATTATTGAAAAGAGATAAATTTTGAATTGGTGTATTTCCGAGAAAAGAAAAGAAAAAGTATTTCTAAGAAAAAATATTAATAAATATCAATTCTTTCTATGAATGAATATCATGTACTAATAAATGTTTCCATTTATTGTTTTATTTCTATGTCTATTTATATGTCTATTCATTGAAAAACATTGTAATTGGTCAGGATTCATGTAGAATATTTGTGTTTATTTAAAAATTTTTAGGAGAGTGTGGAAGAATTGGTCATTAGACCTAACACTCCACCTTTTGTTTGCCGTAATTTTTGTCAAATAGCGGATCTATGTATTATTTTGAGGCAGACAATAAAATTATTATTAATTGTTTTATTCCAGAGAACTCAATCGTAATAAAATCAGAATAATAGAAGGATTGAATTTCAAGTCTCTGGGGCACCTCAGCACTCTGAAATTGAAACGAAACCAAATAATTGAACTGAAAGATGGAGCTTTCTATGGACTTATGAAAATTGACAAACTGTAAGTTCTTACTAACTTTCTTCAAAATAATTCCTTTATTGTCAAGAAATGATTTTTCAGTAATAATTATTTTCTGGGAACTGAAGAACTGAACATCTAAGTTGTATTTTGATCTTTGTGTTGGTTTCTCCACCTGTATTTGAATTTAATATTCTCCTAGATACAAATAAATCACAATACTGGTATATTTTCAATAAATACTTTCATGCTATATATCTTTATTCATCACTATGCACATTGTAATTTTTGTATTGGAACTGCATGTAATATAATAACATGAACTTTATTAAAAACTTCTACTCGTCTCCAGTTGAAGAAGACATCGGAATTTCAATAACTATCAATTTGATATTTGATCATCAGCTGATGATTTCAGGGGGTGCACAAAATTTGTTTATTCATTACAACTATATTTCATTACACGTACGTCTCGTTGCAGCCAATTTCGGTTCACCCGTATTTCTTTGTGCCCACAGTCTCCAGACATGCCAGAACGGTGGGAATATCAAAATGTGGCTGCAATGACATGTAGTTGTGATGAAATGAAGTTGCAACGAAATGCAATATGTCAGTATGTTTTCATCAAGGAAAACATATTTTCCCATGTTTTTCAGGGGTACCAATTTGCAAATATCTTTTGAGGTGCCAATTTTTGAATAGCTTTGAAACATGGACTGTTGCTATTTGAAATTCTGAAGTAAGGGTTGCCTGGAAACTGGTTTGGGCATTGGTTGATATCATTTTCTATTTCCGAGATATTTCCATTGGCCACTTTTAAATTTGACACATTGTAAAATGATCATCAACAATACTGAGTTTGCTTTTTTGTTTAGGATATTGGACTACAACTTACTGAAAGTGATATCTAAAACATGGTTGTATGGATTGGAGGCTTTGAAGGAACTCTCAATAAGTCATAATTTCATCGATAAAATCGAACAGGAGTCATGGGAGTTTTGTCATGCTCTAGAAATTCTGTAAGTTTAGAAGATAATATGATTGTATACGAGTTTCATATGTTATCTTTTTAGTGACCTCTCCTTCAACAACTTGGAAACCATTGAAGAAGATACATTCAAAAATCTAGGGCACCTACAAAAGCTATCATTAAATGATAACAACATAACATACATTAAGGACAAGGCCTTTGTTCATTTGACTAAACTGAGGATTTTGTGAGTATATAAATATTATGGTTCTGCATTTCACTCCTCTCATCCAAATTGAGAAAAGAATTTTCTGAGGTATCCTTCTTGGCCACATTTGACTAACAATTATATGATTTCATCTTTTATTGACCTACCAAGAAGGTTCATAGATCAGATGAAGGATTGCTGCTTGAAATTTGAAGATGAACACATAAAGGGCCAGTAGTAGAATGTTGGGAGAGATAGAAGGTATTTGATTTTTTTTCGAGAGTTTGGAGATCCTAAGCATCAAAAAAGACTTGTATAGGCAAAGAATTTCACCACTTTGTCGCTCTATTGATGGATGGTGCTTGGTAGAGTGAAGTTTGGTTGGTCTCGAGCCTGGTAATGTAGAGGTGACCAGCCAGAGCTTGTCCAGTTTGTCTACCTGGTATCGGTCATGGTGGCATATTAGACGAGATTTTCTTTGGGTACCGACCATGGATATACAAGGTTATTCATGAGGAAATTCCCATAGTCATATGGTGAATAGAGTGGGTCTAGATGAGTTGGTTTGACTATGCTTAACGTTATTCGGCCATCCATGATATAGATACAGGGTATTATGTGAATTTGTCTTCTAACTTTCGCGACCTATATTTAAGAAGTGGTTTACCATAATCTGCTGATATCTGACAGCGACGTATCTTTCTTGAGACTATCCAAGATAACATAAAATGGAAGAAGAAATCCAGGGCCAGACTGGAATAGAATATTTAATGTAATTTCACAAATGATGACTTCCTGATCGTTTTCTGGAGAAAAATTCTGCCAGATTCAGAAAAAGCAGGCAAATCACCATAGGAACAGCTCTACAATTTCCAGGGCACAATTCAACGGTTTCATTGAAAAAATAATTTGAACCCATATATTTTGAATCAATTTTCAAATTCAACCTGGCATAAAACTCGTATTCTACTGAATTTATACAAATTGATTTCTTGCACATTCTTGTTGAGTAAGAAGAGGGATTTTCCTCATGAATCACCCTGTCTATGTGAACAAAATTTAGTGATCGCCCACCTCTCTACGAGGTTCTAGAGAGGTCAATGACTTCGTGAGTCTTCTGAATCGAAACTGATAGCTTCAGCGTATGATTTGGAGCTGAAATTCAAACATATGAAAAATAATCCAGGACATGCTGAATTTGAGCTCTGAGATCGTGAGAAGTTGCTAGGATTTAAAATACATCTTCAAACGGAACAGAAAGACAAGTTTTTCTGTAGCAGTTCTCGCAATTGATTTCACATGATCGTCCCATGAGAGAGCGCTGTTGGTGGTGGTAATGAGCATAGATATTGACTACTTCTTATGTTCAATATGATTGACATTCATCATCATATTGGGCATTGTGTGATATGCATTTCTGGTGAAGATACAAGTTTTTGTTGAGTTGAATCCTACTAGATTTTCAAATCTTAATTTCGAAATTCTTGCCAGTTCACTATCTCTGGCCTCATTGGATGTTATAGGAGAACGCGAACGAGAAGTGTACTATCATCCGCGAAGCTATGGACTGGGCAGAGGGTTGCATCCAACAGATTTTTGATGTGTTGGTGTCGTTGATGATGAGTGAGAAAAAAGTTGATGCCAAAACAGGTTCTCGTGGACACCAGCATTGATAGTCATTGCATCAGATCTACCACTATCTGCGAGAAAACTCGATAGTAAACGACATATTTGAGGCGGCAGTTTCGCTGGGACACCTTTTTGCCAGATTCGGTCAAATGCTTTGGAGATATCCAGTGCAGCTGCCAGATACTCCCCATGTTTCTCGATTGACACATGCCACTTATGTGTCACGTAGGCGACCTGTTCTCCTGTTGATCTCTGGTGACGAGAGCAATATTGCCAGTTTTTTCTATTCTTGAGCTGTCTAGATATCGGTCGAGCTCTATGCTGATTACTATTTCCATCACTTCAGAGATCACAGATGGTCGTGCAATCGGTCTATAGTTGTTAGAAAGGGTTTCTTGTCATTTTTTGTGATCAGTTGGTTTCTAGCTATCTTCCACTTAGAAGGATATATAAGTGTTATTTCTGGTGCTAGTTCTGGTGCACATTTCATAAGAACAATAGGTGGTATTCCGTCTGACCCCATACCCTTCTTGGCATTGATGCCAAGCAGAAGACAATTTCAGGCATATGGTTATCGACGGTAGCGATATTGGGAAGGTCTTGGCGTTGTGGATCCAAAATAGAATTTTCTACAGACATTCAGGCAGTGTTGGCTTTTTGTTGTGGTATTGTAGCCATTGTAGATATACTATCATCCTTTGTGAGGGGACGAAATGAGCTGGAAGTGGAATTTCTCCCAATTGCGTTGCCTTATTATTGATTATGGATATATTTTGGTTTCTTTCTTAATGGTGATACTTTTGTCAACCACTGACATCGCGTACCTTTTTCCATGCGGATTCAATTATCTTAATCAAAAGTGAATTCAAATTACAATTTCTAATTATATTTTTTGTGGTAAAGTTCCATTGAGCTGTTCCTCTTCTACTATCATTATATTCATGAGAAGAATCACAATATTCCTTCAAGTATAGAGTAATGCAAATTTCATGGTACATTATTGAGTTGAGTTGGAAACGTTCAATTATCAAGTTTGCAAAGATTTTTTTTTCGCCGATTCCGAATATTCAGAGTGAACTTCAGTAAGTGTTTAAAATTTCAGAACTCTATGAAAAATAATTGAGATTTCATTGATGATAACTTGAATGAAAATCAAGTTTTCATCTTCATCTTCTTCATTTTTCATCTTCTCTAATATGAGAATAGTGTACCAAGAGATTTTGTTACCCCAAATAGTTGATTCAGGATTTTTTTCGTTTTAGGAATTTGAATAACAACAAGATTTGGGTAACAATTGAGGATTCTAGTGGTGTATTCCAAGGCCTTGGTGATTTGATGAAGTTTAATTTGGCGGGAAACAAAATCAAGTCCATAAATGCTGATGCATTCTTGGGTTTGAAGAATGTTAGCTACCTCAATTTGGGTAACAATAACATAACTTCTATTCAGAATAATGCTTTCGCAGAACTTCCCCACCTGAAGGTAAGAAAACGAAAAAGTTAATAATTGTCATTTGAGATTTTTTTACATGTCAAAACGTGACTATTTTCCAGATTACCAATTTATTTTTTACCAATACACATTGTGGTGGGAACCTGTTTCCAGCCTTTTTTGTAATCATCTTCGAGAAATGCTTCAATATAAACCTGTATTTCTCCTAATTCTTCAAAAAATACGTTGATATAAGTTGGCTTGCAAAAGATGTCTGGGGACGAAACGGAGTGGGTCGATCGTATTTGTGAATAACGTCGCTTTCAACATATCCTAAATGATATGATTGCCAGTATTACCACCATTTTTAGCTAGCGCTTCAGATGGCTTCCATATAGTTTTCTGGACATTCCGCTAGACTGATTTCATAAGCTAATCTTCACGAAATGAAGTTGGAAATCTGAGAACGATAATACGATTCGAAATGTCTGAAATGTTTCGGATGGATGGAAAGTAATCATTGTTCTATGTACTGTAGAAAAGTGGATCTAGAAAGTGGATGCAAAACATTGAAAACCTCAATTATTTCCAAATGGAAACCCCATTTTTTCCATTCATTTTTTATTCATCTGTTGACAACACGAAAGGGAAAGCTTTAATGTTAGAGGATTATCGTGTTAGCCAGCGGTAGAATTTTGGAAGAAAAGGAAGGTGTTGGAATTTTCCTTGAAAGTTTGGAGGTTGTAAGCATCAGGAAATACCTCACTAGGCAAAGAAATACAAAACTTTGCCATTCTCTTGATGAATTATACAATTCCACTTCAAAAATGAGCCCTAGTTCTGATTCAATTATGGATCATGTGTATAGGTAAGTCATATAGAACTAGGGATCATTTTCAAAAATTGAATCAGGAAAACAATTGGTACTTTTAATGTTTCACATTCACTTTGTGGACCCACTTTTCTGCGCGCCCTTTAAATTATTCATCGGTTTTGATCATGGAGAGTGGTCCATTGAGCCTGTGAGGAATCCAAAAATGAAGAAATATAGGGTGTCCAATTGAAAATAACAAAGATCACGTCATTTCCGAAGAAACCGAAAGCTTTGCTATAAATTTTTTTTAGCTGTATTCTCAATTCTTCCTCCACCATCTCTACAAATTCTCAGAATCATTGCAACTTTCAGTTCTTGAAGTAATATCCATACTCATGAAGATAGACCCTGTATATTCCTCGAGTAGAATATTGAAAATCAAAAACGAGAACCTACATTTCAGTATATATTTTTTTTCAACAAAAGTTATTCTAGAAGACCTCCCCAACCTAAGTCTTTATCATGGAAGTCTTCTCCTCCAAATTGAGGTATAGCAATAACTTTTAATTCATGCGATTATCCTTTGAATTCATATTATTTCTGTTACGATTCTGAAAACTATAGTGACTTCTTTGTTCCTACATGAGGGTAAATATTTGAGATGAGTCTTTTTTTCAATAATAATGGTGTAACTTGAGTTGGCAAAATAATTCAGGCCACGATTCATTCAGGTGAAATATATATATATATATATATATATATATATATATATATATATGAAATATATATATATATATATATATATTAGAGTCAGGTGAAATATATATTTATATATATATATATATATATATTAGAGTCGATCTTGGAAAAAAAATGTACAACCTTGAAGTATTTAAGGAGTGATTTCATTTACATTTTGGTTTTTTAAAATCAAACAGTGATTAGCGGCGCAATGGCTTGACACATTTTCTGTCGATCAGCCTGTATAAATTTTTGCAAATTTTTTTTAGCTCTTATTGTAATATACTCAAGCAGAATATAATGATTTACCCTGTGCGCTTGTGATTGGTCCTTAATATATTCATTCATTATTTCCTCTACTTTGTAAACAGACTCATATTTTCCATGAATTTGTACCCCAGTTCCTAGTTTCAACCAATTGTTTTTTTATTTCCAGGATTTGGTGATAAACACGACAAGCTTACTATGTGACTGTAATTTGAGGTGGTTTTTCGAATGGTTGAATTTGAAACAGTTGAAAGTTCAGGCAACTGTTTGTGCCTACCCGGACTGGTTGCGCGGACAATCTCTACTATTAGTAACCAGTAATTTGACATGCGGTAAGTTCAAATCCTCTTACCCAGAACGATGAAAATTATTTTGCACGAATAGCACGCAGAAGTAGCACTTTCTATCGCACGGCGGGCTATAAACTCATTGAGCAGAAGCTAAAGCATTAACTATACTATACTATATATATAAATAGACAAAATCAACTGCGCCGAATATCCTAGAGATATCGCTATGTGTTTCCAAAGAGCTTACGAGCAAAAACCAAACACATTCAGGTGGGTAGTTGAGGATCTTCAGGTCAAAGTAGACTCATTGAATTCAATCTCGCATCCTCATCTGCTTTATTCATTTCTGATGCAAGTACATTTTTGTACTTTTTCACTAGAATTCATTTCAAAATCACTAATAAGTTTTCTGTGAATACATAAATTGACTGATATGGCTACTAGTCAACTAGTCTATTTATTCCTTCGAACAATGAGGGTATACACACCTATCTAATTTCCAACTCGAACCAACTTTGTAATTATGTTCTCATATAAAAAGATGATGTAATGTCATCATTCGTTCTGAAAGTCAACTCACATGGTTTATTTTCGAATTCAAATTACTTCACTATTCAAAAACCCATTAAAACTGTTGACGTAATTATCCTGCCTAGGTACTTGGAACCTCCGAATTTTTTGATGAACCAATGAGGATAACGATTGATGAATTGCATGACTCCGAAATTGATACTAAAATTGAATAGTTGTATCAGTGTATCACAGATGAATATGATTCAATTACAATAATACTATCAGAATTTCACAATGATACAAACTTGTCCTTGATTGACGACAGCAATATTGCAGAGTTACGATATTGTTGGAGATGTGATAAATTAGATTTCAGCACGATTATTTTGCTAATAATTTTATAATACATCAACATACGTTCCAGATGCTAAAAATATGTACCATTACCATCGAGCTGGTCTTTCCCTTCTTTGAGAGAACCGGTCAGTGTTCACTACCGAGATCCATTCTTTTCTTCGTTCGACATTAGTTGGAATTGACGAAAATATCTTGAATGTTCACTAATATTCTTGCATCCAAGCGTTCAATCAACCAACATCATTTAATCATATTCTTCAAAATAAATAGAAAAAAATTGTGTCAGCTATTCGAGACCACACGTAATTGAAGGTTAAATGAATTCTCTTCTTCTGATGTCTATTTCTATCGACACTTCTAGCCCATCTAGTTAATGCTATATAATCGATACATAATATGTCGTGATGAGTGAGGAATGTTCGTATTAATTTTCATGGGTTTCTCTAGCGTTCATGTCTGTTTGAGAATGGCGGCTGAATGGCATGGATTTTGACGTCACTAGATCTGTTCGTCTTCTACTAATATGAAAATCGCGAATTGCAATTTCCATTTCATTCATTCATAGAATAAGTATTCACATTCATGTCTTATTGGTATTAGTTAGTAAGACTTGTTTAAAATTTGCACCTAGGTGCTTTAAGTTGTAGATAATTTCACTAAGATTCCCTAACTAAAGGATATAGTACAATTTTTTCATCTTATAAGATAACTTCGATGAACAAAAACAATGCTACCAATAATGCTTGAATAATGAAACAATCAAGACAATAAAAATTCATCAACTCATTAGTAAAATTAAAGCTTTTGATTATTAGAATTATTATGATTATCGAAAAACATAGGAAGTACTTAGACAAAAACGGGTTATGCCAGAAAACTACTTTGGGTGAGTACTATCAAGTGATGAAATGATTGTTTTTCTCTAAACACGCCCATTGAGTGAGTTGACATTTGGAACGTTGACTCCATCACTTCTTGATGTATTGTGTTCCTGATATGATCTGAATAAATAGCCTCACTGTAACACTGATGTATTTCTTTCGTGCTTGAGAGGTAAATAGGTATTTACAGGAGATATCAAATATACAGGTCGTCCATAAAATGTTGTATGTATTTCGGGCGTAACTTGCTTTCATGCCTTGACTTTTTGCCTATTTCATGCCGTTGCTTTATAAATAACTATTATAGACGAACTGCCAAAACCAAGGTTGATTGAGGAACCCGATCCAGCCATAATGGCTTTGAAAGGTGAGAACGTGACGCTAGCATGCAGAGCGATGTCCAGTTCGCCGAGCCTGATGACATTCTTCTGGAAGAAAGACAACGTCGAACTAGTCAATCCCAACGTCGTTGTGAAATCCAGAGACGTCGATGGGAAATCTACTGAAACCAGTTCCCATTTGCATCTGCTGAAAGTCGATAACGCTGATGCGGGAAAGTACCAGTGCGTGGTGTCCAACAGCTTCGGTGCCACTTATTCGCAAAAATCCACGATATCCGTGCTCGTCTATCCCACGTTTACCAAAGTTCCTAAGAACGTGACCGTTCACGCCGGTGAAACCGTCAAATGGGAGTGCGCAGCGGACGGGGAACCGCCGCCCCAAATCGCTTGGCACAAAGGCGGGGGCAACGACTTTCCCGCGGCCAGAGAGAGGCGGATGCAGTATATGCCGCTGGATGACGTTTTTTTCATTATTGACGCCAAGCCGATCGACGTGGGAATCTATAGCTGTTCTGCTCACAATGCAGCAGGTATGTAAATATTGCATTATAGTATATATAAACGTGTTAGTTAGATTCATAGACTTATTATCCTGAGGAGACGGAACATCTCATTCATAAAACTGCTTTTGTTTTGAAGCAATGATTGAAAATGAACTGCACAAGTATGAGAAAGACTACCGATCGAACCTCTTTGTCTTCACCAACTTGTTGGCAACGCTGTTATGTTTATGTGTCTTGTTTCCCTGATTTCAGCCAGTGGCGTACCGTCCTAATGGTTCCATGACTTGGAAATATATTTCATCTATAACTTTATTATTACATATTGTTCTGTACGGAGTACGGAGAAGCGTCGTGTTTGTTAGTTAGGAAGACAAACAAATTCCTTTTGATAATGAACAAGCTACGAATGTACTCTCAATAGAAACATGTAATTTCTCTCTGTATTTGTCAATCAACATTCTGAAAAATGAAACATAATTGGAAATATATAACCAGATTCTTGTCAGTACCTGTAATTCCCGATATTATGTTCAACTGAAACAAGTGCAATATCATATGCATTCAGACAGTTGTATAAAATTGAATTTCCTTATAATTTGCACACAGATTTCTCCGCTTTGATGAAAACAAAAAACACAGCTTTCATACTTTTAATATTCATATAATACAACAAATTTATTCGGATAATGATGACACATTTTGATTCATTACTGGAAAGAAGGTGTTGGTTCAAATTGAACTGCAACTAATTTTTGGATTTTTATACAAAACAATATATCATTAAATACAACGACAATTCACAAAGAAAATAAATGATGTCGCTCGTGAACATAGTTTGTTGTTTTTCTGTACTGTATTGGAAAAATGTGATGTTGAAACAATGGAGTATTAACTGCAAATTACCTATCAGATGCGAACTGAAACGCTGAATGGCATGGTAGTGGATTTGCATCTGGCCTCAAGTATTTGTTACCACTTTTCTTTGTTATGACATCCTCGAATCGAGATGATCAGAACATACATAAAGATATTTGCTCAGACAATTCTTCTGCCAGCCAAGAAGAGATGCCCAAATTTTCCTTTTTTTACTATCAGCGGGAAACCTGAAGTAATACAGAAATAGGTTAACAGGAATAAGTTGCTTAGAATTTTTGATGCAATGAACAAGAAAGTCTATGCCATGGAAACATGAACACTACCTAAATCATTAACAATCATGAATAAACAGTACCTAATCATCATATATTCACGCCACTGGAATAACAAACAAATTTGGAGGTTAGGTATTCCAACTTACTTGTGAAAAGAAACATCAGGGCTGGAAATGTCAAGTTATTTGCACACTCGGCAGTGACGGACCATATTGTCCAAAAATTCACTCTGAATTCCACAATATCCTTTCAAAGTCACTAAAAACAACACTTCAAAACACAAGATCACTCGTCTACAACACCGCAACGAGAAATGGGCAGATCGTAGTTTCGTAGTAAAAATCATTCATACAATAGGCGTGGCCTGGACGCGCCGATGTCGCTTTGCGGGTAACAAATCCTATGATGCTACAATGTGATAGTTCACAAAATGAATATTCGGTAATTCCAACGTGTACATTTCAGGTTTTTATTATGTATAAAAATACCGTTCAGAAAAATGTTCCATCGAGACTGTATTACTTGCAATACAATAGAAAAATGATATGAACGTGTCAATAATTATTGCAGATCTCGTTCTCAATCTGGAAATATGGCAACGACACTTTCCAATCGGTCACAATAGTATCCTACAGTGGACCAGATATTGGCAATGTCTGATCTTCTTTAAATGTAAATAGTTCCGTCTCCTCAGGATAATAAGTCTATGGTTAGATTCAACTGCTTCACGGCAGAAGAGTCTATTTGGATCTATGATTCATTTTGTAATGAACATAAATTGAAAAACATTAATTACAGTTGGAAATTGAAAATGATAATATCGAATGGATAAGTGAGTTCAAATACCTGGGATTTATAGTTGATAACACCCTATCGTTGATAGCCACAGTGAATATATTTGTAACAAAATTTCTAAGAAATTATTTTTTGTCAGAATTTCCGCCTTTCTATCTCTCCAGAGTTGAATAATGGTTTTTAGAACACTGATCCAACCACATTTTGGCTACTGCCCAACATTACTTTATGTAATGACATGGAACAAGTTGCAGGAATTGCAAAAAATTCAAAACAGCGGTATGAGAATTATATTAAGATCCAATAGACGCACACCAATAAAATATATGTTGGAAATACTAGATTGCAACTGTGTTGAAAAAAGGCTCTACCTCATGGCTATGGTCTTCATTTTCAAACTCACAAAAAATCTACTTCCTGATTATCTGGACTATTCTTCAACTTATAACAACAAGATACATATTTTAACACCGGAAGCACAAATAACTTTCATATTCCTAAAACACGATTGGGAAGTAGTAATGTATAAACTACCCACTGAAGTAAAAAATAGTATGTCCCTACAAATTTTCAAAAACCAACTGAGAAAGCTGATTCATCCATCAAACCAATAACAATAAATATATAACAATTAGTCAGTATCCATCGAGGTATCCAACTGTGAATCTTGTTGTTTTTCTGGGGTGGTCATTTCATTTCATTATAATTTCATTTAATTCTAATTCTAATGTTACAATTTTTCCAATTCTAAATGTCTATATTTGAATTTGTATATACAGGCAGTAAATTCCAGTGGGTGATTCCTTGTCATATTTCATGAAAAAAAGTTAATATAAACGTGCGTCCTAACTTGCTTCTTTTCCGAGTATCAAACTGTAAAAGTGTTACTATAAAATATTTTCATTAACTCAACAATCTTTACGCCGATCATGATTCTTCAATTTTGAAAGCAACTAGACTTAGTTATAGGGAAGGCTGATAGATATAATGCTAAAAATAAATAACAATATAACGAAAACATTTCCATTAATCAGCAAGTCATCGATTATGGCTCTCCAGAAATGTTCAGAGTTCTATCATCATTGGAACCTAATTTATTCCAGTTTTGTATATTGGGACTTCCTATTTCAAATGAAACATTTATTTACTAAGTAATGGATTGTTTGTTACAAACTGTTGCATGAATTTCATCTCTCTTCACTGCTCTTCATTTATCATGCAAAATAGGGGTACCTCCAACATGAGAACACACTTGACAAATTATATGTTGTTTTCTTTGTTGATTTGTTGTTGTGTAACTCATAACCGAATATCAGCAAAATCAGATTGAAATAAATTTGATATCTTTGATATGCGTCTTTATCAATTCAAAAAGAAGATCAAAAGGAAATTTACTCTAAATTGTTAGGATGAATGTTTTCACCTGGCTTATCTTTTTAGCTTTTTCCCCTACTGCTTCATGGGTGTCGGATGTATATGCTTCTACATTCATTGTATTTCATTTGGCTCACTTTAATTTGAGTAATGAGTGCAGGTTATGATTACGTGTAACCCGTTGCATTGCCATATTATTTGGTACTTGATATAGTGATGCCACCTCATTATTGGGTATATTCACCTGTGAATATATATGAATAAATAAATGAAAGGAAACATATTCCAGATATATATAATGTTTTCCTTGTTTTGGCTTCTATTGATGCAATACACATATTTTGCTACGCCAAAACAATTAGTGACAGTCACGGAGTGGAAAATCTAACCTCAAAAAAGTCGTTCAAATATACTCGGTACGAACCAAAACTTGGAGCTTCCATCATGAAATTATTTTGCAGTGTTCTACGTATCTCAGCAACGAGGTCACGCTTTTTTGAAACAGCCTGTATAGTAATTCTTCTAATAAAAAATATAATTTATGGAATACATACATGGATCATCATCACTAGATAGAGTTCATATTTAAAAGTCACAATACATATGAAATAGCACAGTATAATATTAGGTGGATGAAAAAAACATATATACATATTGAAGGAGATCACATAAACACTGAATACAAAATTAGTTGATAATTGGTTGGTTAAATGCTGTTTAATTTTCTATTGAAAACATCTATTGATGAAGAACCTTTTATATTAATGGGGAGATTATGAAATTCACAAACACCCTTCATGTCATATTAGGATTATGTTATATGTAGAATTTCTAGTGACTACAAGAATTCTTAGGTTCTCTCGGTTCCTTGTATTATATTCATGAACGCTTGATGGCTATAAATTTGCTGTAGGCACAAAAGTAGCACACCGATCCGTATTTCAGGTATCAAGAGAGGTGTTTGAAACAAGAGGTACTTTTTTATTGACAGCCATTTCATTTCATTCTCTCACAGAATGAAGATCGTGAACAGCAGAGTATTATTCGCATTGCACGATAAAGTACAGTTATTGTCCATATTGATAACTGCTGTGAACCTTTTTCTTTCATTAATCGCTTCTACGTCGGAACCCAACGTCCCATAAGTCGAAACTTGTGCGGGTTAAGAAGAGTGGGAGGATTCTTCATAGACTCCACCAACCACTACTGAACCTATTATTTTAATGAAGAATTAACAGCCGTACCGGGTTCAAACTCACTACCGTTCGGCAGCTCGACTATGGCTCAAACACCTTAACCATTGCGCTACGGTCCCCTCTAATGAAATACGTATGCGCTCTGAAATTATTGATTTCAAAATATTTAAACTGTAATAATTTCCCAAATATTTTTCCCAAATATTTCAATTTATCTACTTTTTCGAAGGAACAATCGTTGCGAACACTTCACTGGTTGTGGAGGAGAGGCCTTCTCTCATCAAGAAAAACGGGGACAAAGAAGTTACCGCCGGCGAACATGTGGTGCTCCAGTGTCTCGCCAAAGGTCTGCCCAAACCCACCATCACCTGGATGAAGAACGGCGAACCGATCATACCGACCGAGAGGCATTTCTTCATCCACGAGGATCAAATGGTGATCATCATCGACTCCGTACAGTCCGATTCTGGGACCTACGAATGCCATTTGAACAATTCGCTTGGCGAGGAGACCGGAAGGAGTAGGATTGTCGTTAAACCAAGTGAGTTCATTGATATCTCAGATTCTCGGAAAAAAACAATTCGTAAATATTTTTTTTTGCTTTATTCTTAATCTGAGAAAGAATGAAAACAATTTTTCATTTCTCTCGGTTTTGACTCCATTCGATGAACAGATAATGAGGTGATATTTGGTACACAACCCAAATAATACACAAGAAATGTCACGAAAACATGGGATTTTATACAGAGTGAACTATTTTCCAGAAACAATACCCAAATTCAGTTTTTGTTTCGGCGGCCATATTGAAAAGAGCGGAAAATCATTTCATTTTGGTTGGTGTTGGTGGTGAGGTGAGAGAATTGATCTCCATTGGTAAGGTGGGGTGTAAGAAATCCCATTGTGTATAATGGATTTCAAAATAAAATATTCCGTATTTTGACTCAAAATCTGATATTTTTTTCCTATGGAAAAAGGAACACATCAATCCTTATGAATATATATTAAAATAAACAAACAGATGAAATAAAACATGCTATTCTTTGCAAGTGCAAGAATCTTATAGTACATGAGAATGAAAAGGAAAGTATCATTGTTGAGAGTTGAGGTGTCAATAAAAACAGGAAACAACGCATAAACGGTCGCATAAAAACCACTCATACCAATATTATTGAGCCTCTTAATCTGTCCATTTGTATATAAAATAATATAAAAAAAGAGTTACTGGGTGTGAAATGAGATATATTATGCAAATAAGCCATACCAGCAAAAAATCGCTTTCGCTCGACGATTTGGAAACATCTTAGACCAATTTCCTACAGTTTGATGGGAAAGAAAGAAAGAAACAATTATTATAATAGGTTTACTGATATACAAATAATATGTATAAATGTGATAACAACATTGCCACTGAATAATTATTGAAATAAGCATTAATAAAGCAATGCAATGAAAAGAACAGAATACATTCTGATGCTATGATGGCAGCAAGTGCGGACGCGAGTATAGAGCTCTGCTGTTATTGCAAGAAAAATGCATCTAAAAAAATCGTCAAATGTGTTGAATGTGGCAAAGTATACCACAAAAGTTGTGCAACACGGGTAGTTTGTTGTGAAAAAACATTTGTGGAAGAAGAAAACAATCCAATAGCTCCTCAGGGAAATTTGAAGGACTCTGACGAGAAATTCAATACAGTCAATGATCCATGTCAAGAAATACAAATGGAAAAACTGAAAATCGAGAATGAATATCTCAGAAAGCTCCTCGAAGGTACGGAACACAAATTCAAATTATTGGAAGACAATATTAAATTGCTTCATGAAAACAAACGACTCCTTCAAGAAAAAGTGGAACAGTTAAAAAAAGAGTTAGTCGTAAAAAACGACACTGATAAGATTACTACGGTAAATAAAAACAGCTATAAGGAATCCCAAACAAAAAAGTGGGAAACTAAACCTGATGACCAACAAACAACAGTGCACGTCACAGAGGGGCGTTCCTATTTACAGGGTGAACCAAGTGGCAATGCAATAGTAGTACCACAACTGACCAAGACTCCAAGCAAGTCAAACACCCTTGATGAACAGATTGCTGCTAATATCCTTGAAGTACAAACCAAACGAAAATTCGAGGAAATCATTAACCTAGCGAATCCCGTCGATAATGGAGATAATGGGTTCACCAAAGTCACCAGACGCAAGAAGAGATTTATGGAAGGCAGTGGAAATGGAGACAATTTTCTACAAGGAAGGTCAAATAGTGAGAAAAAGATCTGGTTATTTCTGAGCAGAATTCCGGACTCAGTAAATGAAGAAAACATTGAAAAATACATAAAAAGCCGCACAAACTCCAATAGCGTGAGCGTGAAGAAATTACAAACAAAAACTACCAGGCAGGACAATCAATCTTTCATGATTGGTGTTGAAACACATCTCAAGGATAAAATCTATGAAAACACCTTCTGGCCCAAAAAAGTTATATATAGCCGCTTCAATTTTAAACTGGGTCAGCATTTTCTTGACAATCCTCATCAGGATCAGTTTCAAGTGGAGAATGAAGAGCGTGAAGGTTCAAATTCTTTTTTAGGAACAACAGCCAAGTAAAAGATGCAGAACTAGTTATAATGCATCTCAATATTCAAGGCTTGGCTCCAAGGAAAATTCATCAACTGGAAGTTCTACTGAACCAACAGTCACCAGATATTCTATGCCTCTCGGAACACTGGCTCAACCCAGCCAAAATAGCAAGTCTCAATCTTCTTGAGTATAGTCTGAGGAATAGCTACTGCAGAAAAGTGTACGAACACGGTGGTGTATGTATTCTATCAAAAGAAAATCTATCCCTGAAACCTTTCACATTCAACAGAAGTATAGAGAAAAGTTTTGAAGTAACAATTGCTGTTTTAGAAATCCCGAATAAGAAAAGTAGATTGTATATTATCACAGTCTACAGGACCCCAAATAGTGATCTCAATATATTTCTAGACGAAATCTATGATCTGATGTGCAAAATCTTCACGACAACACAATACTACATTCTATGTGGTGATATTAATATAGACTCTCTTACAGACACTTGTGAATCAAGAAAAATCAAAAACATATTCTATGAATTTGACATGAGAAATGTCATAACTGAGCCCACACGTATCAATAGAAGCATAGATGCAATGTATACAAACCTCCAGCCAAACGATTGTCATGTCCAAGATACGCATCTTTCAGATCATAAATTTCAAATCTGTACATTCCCATTACCAAGACCACATAAATGTAGTGAAGAAACTATTTATAAACGTAAATACTCAGATGATAACTTGATAACTTTCAGAGAACTGTTAAAGAGTGAAAAATGGGAGGATGTTTATACAGCGGATGATGTAAATGAAGGATACAATATTTTTCATTCAATTCTTCTGTACTACTACGACATTGCTTTTCCATTGGAAAAAATTAGAATAAATGAAAATACGAGGGCTAAACCGTGGATAAATAAAGAAATTAAAGATCTACACCAAATGGTATGTGATTTGTGTAGAATAGCTAAGTGTTCAACAAATGAAACAATAAAAACCAGATATAAACAACTGAAATATCTTTATGAACAATTGGTGAAAAAAACTAAAGCAGAATATAACAACAAAAGAATACTGAATGCAAATAACATAAGCAAGGAGAGCTGGAAAATTATTAATGAAAGGAGAAAAAATACAAATACCAATGACAAATTTGAGCTCACTATTAATAATCATAATGTCACAGACAAAGCCAGCATTGGCAATCACTTTAATGATTTCTTCATGGGAATCAAAAAAACAGAACCAAAAATGAATAATCTGAAATTGTCCCCCTTCTCAAATTCTACATTATTCCTGTACCCGACAACATATATGGAGGTACAAGATATTATCACAAAAACAACAAAAACTCCATCACCCGGTATAGATGAAATTAATGGCAAGGCTCTAAGAATTGTTGGTGATTTAATATGCTATCCACTATCTCACGTAATAGATAAATCGTTTGTTGATGGAACATACCCGGAAGCGCTGAAAATTTCTAAATCGGTACCTATTTATAAAAAAAAAGGGTTGAAAAATGAGTTGGCCAACTACCGAAATGTGTGCCTGCAATCGCAGATTGCAAAAATTATAGATTTCAGCTACTACCTAAGGCTTGTTAAATTTGTTGAATATTTCAAACTCATTCCCAGCTGCCAACATGGCTTTAGACAACAAAGATCGACTTCAACTGCAATAAACGAACTCTGCAACGACATATATATGCAACTAAATAACAAACAATTCCCAATTGTTCTGTTCTTTGACCTAACTAGAGCGTTCGATACAGTGAACCATAGCTTACTACTGGAGAAGTTATATCGAACTGGAATCAGAGGGGTTGCCAACGATTGGGTGGCCTCATATCTAAAAAACAGATCGCAGGTAGTAGTTATTGATTCTGTGAAATCACAACCTGCGTCTGTGTCAATTGGGGTTCCTCAAGGGTCAACTCTTGCGCCACTTCTTTTTATAATATTCATGAGTGACATAGAACTCGCGAGTATGGTCCAGCAAAAAACGATAATCTATGCAGATGATACAAGTAAAATATTGGCAGAGAATAAACTGTTGCTCTCTATAAAATCAGCAAACTCAGCTGCAGAAGAATTCGCCAGATGGTGTGAAAATAATGGCTTAATAATCAATAATAGTAAAACGGTCTTCATGGTTTTCCAACAAAAAAACATTTCGTATGATCACTGTCCCCTAATAAGAGTTAATCACAACTCCATAGAGCAAGTGAGTCAGTTTAAGTATCTAGGCCTGTCTGTAGATCAGAAATTAACATGGGAAGTACATATAGAAAACCTTGTCACGAAAGTGAGCAGTATGTGCTTTGTAATAAAACAATTACGAGAAACAGTCTCGCTACATGTACTTAAGCTGATTTACTATGGACTTGTACAATCCATTCTATCATACGGATTGCCCTTCTGGGGGAACTCGGCACATGCAATAAAAGTTTTTAAAATTCAAAAAAAAGTGATAAGATGTCTAGCTGGTCTACATTACAAAGAATCATGTAAGAGTACATTCATCCAACTGGCCATACTGAGTTTACCCAGCCTCTACATTTATACGATTACAATGAACATTAAAAAAAATGAAACACACCATACCAAAAATAATATGATCCACATCTACAATACTAGAAGAGGTAATGAACTAAGACTACCTTATTCTCGTTTGGCTCTGGGACAGGACTCTGCGAGTTATCAAGGTATCATCTGCTATAACCATGCACTCAAACTATTTGGAAACGCATGTAGCTTAGGAAGTTTCAAATCAGCTCTATACAATCATCTAGTCCAAAATGCATTCTACTCTGTTGAGGAATTTTTACAATCTAAATGAGTATTCAATATTATAAAACTCTAATCCTTTAACTTCTATTTTAAAATGTTTGTGTCTGTTCAAATGTTTTTATTCCTGTTCTTGACTAGTCTGATAAAATTTTATAAATGTATGTAATACAGATGTAGAATTTTCAATGATGAATAAATTTCTATTCTATTCTATTCTATTCTATTCTATTCTACAGGAATAACTCAGTTTATATTATTTCGCATGAACAAATGGACTGGAGTGAAAATATATGAAACCGATTGGCTTCTTATATGAATCAAGTGTTTTTCGACTCCAGGTTTTAAAGAGTAGATTTTTTGATTGAATAACAGAACTGCTACTCGTGAAATTCATTGACCTTGTATAATTTGTTTTTGTCACATGAAAATTCATGTTTCCTTTAGTGGGGTAATCATGAATTTCATTCTGATAAACAATGAATGGGTTGAAGTAAGTAGGAAGTTTTTCAGATATGAGTTTGAAATGAAAATCATTGAGTAGTAATATAATGTCCCTAACAGATAGCCAATTGAGAAAGTGCAACATAGACATTATATATCTATTTCGAAAGTACTCTCATCACCCTATTCTGCAATTTCTGCAAGGGTGAAATACAGCTTGCATCGAGAAGAAAAAGTAATGAAGGGCAGTAATCAAAGTGAGGTTTGATCATTATATTATAAACTGTAAGAGTGGTTTGAAATGTCAAGCATCTACTGACACGTGTAGAGAAGAATATTTTTTTGCAGCTTCGTTTATAAACATAATGGAAATGTTTTTTCAGGTTCGAAAACTTGTCCATCATAAATCCCAGATATTTGAATTCGTCATCCAATTCAATTTCCAATTCAGTTTCGGATATGGCCTTTCCACACGTATAATTCAGGTAGTTCCGTCTAGCCAGCAGAATTAGTAGAGCATAAGGGCCTCTACGTGGTTGTATAGGGAGCCTGACTGGACTATCTCACGTCACACTTAGTAACTCTAATTTCGTAAACATATAGGGTCACGATGTGTTTTCAATTTGTTAGCAATCCGAGGGCCTTTGATGGTCCGAAATTATACCACATTGTTGGTACAATAAAATTATTCTGTTATTATTCTCTAGAAATCTCCAATTATTTGTTGTTTACATATTTCGTGCTTTGTCTTCAATACTTTCCAAATAATCGATATCTGCAATGATGTAACTACGAACCTGTATACTGAATAAAATGTTCTGAATGATTTAATGCTGTTCAGCAAATTTCAGAATAGTTATTAACGAATCCGAACCAAGATTGATAGATAACTTGAAGGAGCTAATAACAATTTTCCGGAAGTAACACACTAATAAGTCCATTAACGTGAACAATTTTTCAGGACCAGAAGACAGTATTGGAATGAGTCAGAAAGGTAATGTACAGGTTCATGTCCGATTTTTCTTAGTTTGATATATTTTTTTTTTCATTGGTGTAATATATCGGATATCGTTTCATGTTTGATCTTCATTTCTGAGGGTTTTTTAAATGAAAGGTTTTTCTCTGACAGAGTTATTCCTCAGGTCTTCGAGATAGATTTTATGTGATTTTTTGAAGGCAGATGGTTCTCAAGTCGAAAATCGTTAAGGTTGATAATCACAAGCAAAAACTGAAATTACTTCACTTGAGATACAGTGTACTTTACAAATTGTCACATTTGAAATGCCGCATGCCGAATTTCCAAATGAAATAATATTATGAATAAATTGACTTGAGTCATTTGAAAGAATAATTTGGTTAATTTTATCGATGCATCTTCGAGATGGGTAAAATATTGCAGATAAATACATTCATGATGTTTTTGTCGCTTTAATATGTTTCTGCACTCGGAAATAAGAAAAACTAGTTTTTTGTTCCCTCAGAATCGTTATTATTGTGATAGTCTGAGAATGAAGTTTTACCACAAGTGAATCCACAAGTTAATCACCGAAGGATGCACGACGAGCTAGAAGAATAATATAGGTTGTATTCCGTGTATTATTTTATCAATTTGCAAATTGCATGGATTTGCATCAGTGCTTCATGTCGAGAACAGAGGTTGTTGCAATGACATAATTGAGTATTGAGAAAAATACATAACTGAACATTGAGAAAAAAAAATAATAGTTCGACTTGATAGTAGAAAGCGCTTTGCAGATTAGTGCAATTATACATGGAATACAATCTTATTCTTCACCTCATTCCAATTGAGATTCCTATACTTTTATAGAAGTTTTGTTGTCTCTGTCTAGAAACTATAAATATGGCAGACATATAATGGATATCATGTGATAAATGAAAAATTTTTTTTCATGAATTTTGATTTTTTACTCTAGCAGTTCATTTCTTTCTGGGGGTGTTGGCCGAATGGCTCGGTCATTAACGTTACCAAATGTGTTCGATTTCAGATAATATCAAAATCACGATTTTCAATAATTATTTCAAAACGTAGGTAGTACTTCGAAAAAATAAACGATTTTTGTTTATTTGGGTGGGTACCCTCGAATGATGAAATACGTTTTTTATTTTTTACAAAACAACATTCAACATACCCACTTTATATGAATTACTTATCAAAATCAACGAAGTGATCTGAATAACATGTGAATTCATCAAAATGTTTGAGGGAATGAAGTTTGCGATTTCCGCTTTCATTTGTTTTCAACGGAGCCAATCGACTAGCCATTTCCAACTAATCATTATCAATCCAGTTTCCAATAAGGATTTAGAAATATCAGATTCGGATTAGCATTGAGGATACAAACAACAGTCAACTTTATTTATTATTGAAAAAAAATCTCAAAAATGGGTTTCCTGTCAGTTTTTTCCTTTGAATGCTGTTTTAGCTAGAAATGAGTTTTCCGTCATAGAAATGTAAATAAAATGTAAATGAATCCTTTTTTTGTCATTATTGCTTGAAGAAACTCGTGCGTCTTATTTGTATCATACGATATTCTTTTACTTCATAGAGTGATATCTACCTTAAGAATCGGCGTGCCTGAATAAGAATGGTCGAAATCTCAGTTCAGCATCATCATTTCTCACTGAACTTTATTATTCTGTGATGATTCTCCAAATGATCAAAAAATATAAGCAACAAATCGATCACATTTATCACAGCTGAAGATATTCGAATTACAAATCAGTTGTTCTATATTGTATTTTACTTGATTCCACAATGTACCTAATTTCAATGAATGGAATTGTTTCACCTGTGATAAAAGTGGTTCGATGTTGTGATTCTTTCCATGAATAGGCACATCAAATTATAATGTCAAAACAATAATCATTATTGAAATATGTTAATTCTGGGCGTTTAGACATATATTTCACATAAATGAATGAAGTAGGGACCAGGCGTGTTCCACAGGCATACGAATGCCGACAGCAACCAAAAAATGGAATCTAATAATAATAATAATAATAATAATAATAATAATGGTCTTTATTCATCGATTACAAATTACAAACTACATATTGCATCAAGATTGAGGGTGTTTGATAATGCATAGATGAAGGGCGAAGTTCAGCCTATGCTGTTTTTCAACTTAACCAGGTAGAAGGACATTTCTATTGCCCAGAATATATTCCTAAATAGATCAATTCAATATTAGAACGAATAAGAGGAAAAGTCTTATAATCATAGTGAAAATAATAATAGTTACAAGAAAATAGTAAATATAAGTTGAATATTGAAAATAATGATGCCAATAATAATAGCAGTATGATAATGAAATATTCATAATGTACATATATAAGAATAATGAAAATAATAATGATAATAATTAAAATAACAATGAGAGTAACAATGATGATAATAATAATAATGATAATTTCAATGAATTTGAAATAATAATTAATAATAATAACGATAATGGGGATAATAGCAATGATAAGAATAGAAGTCATGTACCATTTCATTTGCCTGTCCAAGAGTATCTCAATTCACATCCTGCTCAATAGTAATTATTTTAGCCGTTTCTCAAAATTCAGTATCGTGTAGGACCTAATTTCCACGGAAAATTGGTTATATTCGGTGCAAGCCTTATATGAAAAAGACCTCTCGAATAGCGCTGTATTATGCCTGGGTATCACTAAGATAAGTCTATCACGTGTAGAAATTTGATTTATGTCTGAAAATGTTTGCAGTTTGTTCAATAAATACTCAGGTTGCTGGAGAATTATAATTTTGTGAACAAGATTCAATAAATGTAATAAGCCATAGTTCTCAAAACTCAGCCAGCCTGAATTCTTCAGTTTGTGAGTGACGTGGTCAAATTTCCTGATGCCATAAGCGAAGCGTAAACAACTATTTTTAATTTTCTGCAAACGTAAGGAATCAGATTGAAGTATCGCAGGCCCATATACTGAGTCGCAATAGAATATTTTAGAAAAGATTAGCGAATCGCTAAGTTGTAGTTTATGTTCTCAATGACTTATTACATTGCAAAATTCAAATAATCCAATTTGGGAAATCAGAATATTTCTTTTTCACCTAATTAAATTCACGAAACCTTCAATGAAAATCAGAAATTCAGTAGTGAAATGGCATGCGGAACAATGAAAGGTACACAGTTCGATATTCTTTCAAATATGAATGCGAATTTAGGAAATTCGAGAATACAAGATGTTGTTTTGGGGACCCAAAAATATGTTGAATTTTTGTTAATCAGCACCTGGATTTTCCTTTTGACTGATAGGCAAGTGGTCCATGCAGAAGTAGGAGAACCAAATATACCAAGTAGTTCGTAAGTTGGTATGTGACTCATAGGATCTATTGTGTCCCCTCTTCTTGCTATGCGTCCTAGGACTTCTCAGTTCATAGCTGTTCTTATATTCTTATTTTCTTCAGAAAATTCAAGGTGCGGTATGGCTTTTAGAAGATAAATCTTCTAATTCATCTTAATTCATTCATTTGCTCCAAGGCAGATAGCCCTTGCTTTGCGGAGTGCTACGCAATTCGAGAAGATGTGTTGGAGGTTTCGTCTTTATCCTCACAGAATATGCACTATGCCTCCTCTACTACCCGGAGTTTTTTCATGTGGAATGTGTGAATTCTATTTTTATTGAGGTTGATGCATTCAGTAGATCTCTTGTGGTTGTGGGTTCGAAGTCTCTCAGTGGGTATCTTCGATTTTCTCGTCCCTTGCAGATCCTGCCAGTATTTGGATTCCTGAAGATCCATTTCTTTTTTCAGTTTTTGAATTATTCCTGTTTTGCTGATTCCCCAAGTCCCATGAAAGGTGTTTCAGTCCCTTTCTTCGCGCGTATGTCTGCTATTTCATTCCCCTCTAATCCGGTGTGCCCTGGAACCCATAGTAGGGTGACCTAATTTACTTTACCTAGTTCATTACGTTTTCCCAAGGCAGTCCCAGACTATTTTAGTGCTGTTTTCAGGCGAACTCACCGCTTTGATGGCTGCTTGGCTGTCGGACATGATGATGATCTTTTCTCTGCAGTATTTCTTCTCAATGTTGAGCTAGAAGCACTTTTCAATGGTTTGTATTTCCGCTAGGGGATTCGCCTAAGCTCTCTGAGAATTTGGTTCTGAGCCCACATATTCCAATACAACTTAGAACCACTTCAGTGACCTCTATCCACCGTCGATGATTTTCAGAGGAACATCCTGTAGAATCAATCAATCAATCAATTGAAATATACTTTTTTGTAAAAAAAAATAAACATCTCGTATACAATGTATATAATGAATAAATATAATGAATAAATGAGTGTTTGACGCAAGCAAATATAAGTATAATTTAAAATTTGCTATTGAAAATGTTCATAAAGTGTTGAACCTGCCTCGTTACAGTCATGAAGAAGAAATTTAAATTCGCACAATTCAGTCATTTACAAAATATACAGATATAACACTGCCATTTCAAGGGGGGGGGGGGGGTTACTTTATGGACACATGGTCTTCTGGCTTGCTCTTCTATTTGCGTATCAATTATAAGTTTATGATTTATGTTTGTGATATACTCACGTATTATGTCTATGTGTAATGCTCATCTATTATGATTTGTTTATTATGCCTTATGTTGTATATATGTTTTGTGTTTGTATGTTGATGTCCACCTGCGAATTGTTTTCATTCATAAATAGCTCTAGTTCCTACTATAAGGTTCATTCTAATCTTCTAATGAATAATGGCTAGTAACTCGAAAAATATATGATTTGTTATAACACGACGTGTTACTTGAAATTGAATTGAAAATTCAAATTACAGACACCTACAATACAAGCAACATGTTGGGCTACATCATGATATCTGTCGTTTGCTGCGCCGTCCTGACGTCCATCATCTGGGTGGTGATAATATACCAGACGAGGCGTAAAATGGCGCCGCGAGTCGTCCAAACCGAGATGCAGGAGCTGCCGGAAACGGCCGAGGGCGGCCGAACGCAGCAAATGCTGCCAGACGACCTGTCCGACCGATCGTCGTGCAAAGACAGCGGCACGGGCGATTCTGCGAAACGCAGCAGCGACGATCTGGCCCCCGAGGAATTCTCCTTGGTGATGAGCGACACCGCGGCGGATAATTCGCACGCGCCGCTGTTGCACTATCCGACTAATCACGACAGGATTTTCAGCGCGAACGGCACTTCAGGCTCGGGGGAGCTGACGGATGTGTAATCGGGTTTGGTCAAAGCGCCCGACAGTTACAAGCCATGAAGTACCAATTTTCTTATTCAATTCAACTATTTATATCAATATTTACTTTCCATCCATTTTTAACTCCAGACTGCATACAATTTCCGAAACCTACGACATTGCAGGTCACGTCTTGGAACTGTAGGTGGCTTGGTATGGTGGATTGCGGATATAACCGGATTTCGATGCATTGGTAGTGACACATCATACTTGTGCACTTGTCAGTCTTGCCAGTGATGGTACAATCGTATCGAATTCAATGCTTATGGCAACTGAATTGTACGTTGGTACCCATCCATTCACATCCTGTACCTTTTGTAAAAATTCGCCTTACATATTAATATGTTTACCACAGAACATAAATGATTAATTCATTTCATAAACAAAAGTGATAACTCGTAATGGGTGATCTGTGAATTGGTGATATCTACATGAACGCAACACCCGGTTTCTTTCCCATCATGAAATAATTCTTTCCATCGAGCTGAATAAAATTCCCCAAAGACTTGCCAACCAGTGGTGGTTATCTTCATTACGAAACATTTTTGTGCAGTGAACCTATGTGTGGGATGAGAGCTTTTTAATCCTTTCTGCTCGCGCTTTCTGTTTCTAATGCGCTCAGCCTTAAGGGCTTCTAGAGCGACATATAATTAGCCCAAATGGCACAAGTAGTTTGGATTCCACTTGTATAAACTGTAGATCCCCGTCTCCTTCACTCGCACAAGCCGTTCTGGGCTTCTGAGGGTTGCTTCGACAACTAAGGAGATGAGTAACAATAACAATGTGTTCGTGTGTGAGATTGGTTTTGGAACAAGCAACAACTGTAAACAGTTTCTGTCTGTTTGTGTAGTCGCACTTTGGCTTTTCGTGGAACGTACCTGGTTTCCCAGGTGTGTATTATTAGGTTATAGTGCTGATCTATATTGACCGACTGTTCAACATATCGTCTCAATCGTCTCGGTTGTGAGTGAGACCGGGGCAGTTAATTCCCAATCGCTGCAGTTGCACTATCCTAATAATCACGACAGGATTTTCAGCGCGAACGGGGATTCAGGCTTAGGGGAACAGACGGATGTGTAATTGGATATGGTGAATGACACCTGCTGTTACAAGCCATGAAATAACAATTGCAACGTCGCATTATCTGTCAACAGTAGTCGTAATATGATTGATCAAAATCTACTCCCAATTGGGAGACAACAATTCATGGTTGTTTGTACACACAAGTTTCAGTTCACACTTATGCTAGAAAATACTTTCACGTCACTACCGTCACAGTGCCAAACTTTTATTACAATCAGTATTCAGAGACTAAAAGTACAAATAAATGTCAATACATCGGTTACTCCACTGTTGAGGTTCACTTTCTTTGTGAAGAGTATACAATTCGAAATTTGCTACGGTATCAGCTGAAAACTTCTAAATATCATCGTTCTGCTTCTGCAACACATCTCTTTTCGAGATTATGTGAAGGTGCTGGCTAAGATGTAGGAAGGTACTCAAGTTGGTCAGGAAATGTATGAGGAATTACACCGTCCTTCTAACTATGTAATATGTAAGTTTGGCTACTTGTATATTTCATGACGATCTTTGTGAACCTGAACCAACCGCTCTGTATGAGTATTTTATATTTGTATATTTTTTTTCTTCGTGAAAGAAAGAAGAATAAATGCAATGAAATGATGCATAAACCAATGCCGAATAAAGAGTGACAGACAAATAATCGGACGACCTACGGCGTTGCTAAATCTCATACTTCACGGCTTGGAACTGTAGGAGGTCGATTGCCGGTGTAACGGGATTTCAGTGCATATTGAATAATAAATAAAGGCGATGTTCATTTCTCGAGATTTTTTTGGATGTGCTCTCTTCATTTATAAAAATGAAAATAGAAACTATCGTTATTTCAATTTATATGGATAGATCAATCATCTGCCCGGAGATATCAATGAGTTCAACATTCAACTTCTAGATACCTGAATGAAATTCCGTGCTAATAGTGAAGCTCGTTTTCAAGTTTTTTGAGAACTTTTGGGAACGAATCTACTCCACGATTGAACATGAAAATAGAATATCGCAATATTTCATTCCTGTTTTGTCAATTGACACTTTCCAGTGATGAGATATCGAACAGAAATATGGGTTACCAAATGTATTTTTATCGTTTATTGTTCTTGAACTCACCATTTTCCTATTTTAGCTGCAACAACTGAATAGCATACAGTACTATTTATTACCCTTTTTCATAAGAATGCAAGCACCTTCTTTGATTGTTATCGTCTTTTCCTAGGTTTTTATATTACTCCAATAAGTCATATGTTGTCAAGCTTCAGGAAAGAACTATTCTGTCAACTTTGACTTGTCGATCTATCTTCTTTTCATTCAAAATGCATTTTAATATAATAATCGATATGATATTGATATCAAAATGTTTTAATAAAACGAAGATATGTCGACCAGCCAAAACTAGCTGATGGTGGAGAACTGAGGATGGACAACTTATAGCTGATTGAAATGATATCAGAATCTAAGAGAAAAAAAATATGAACTAAAATGAAAAACCAAACAATTTGCTTGCATTCTGAATCGAGTCGTAAAACACTGCCAGAATAGCATGATACATAGGCGTATAGTGTAAAAATAGGAATGAATATTTAGTCAGAAATAATAAAGGTATATTCGGATAAACATACATAATATAAAGAAAAACTGAAACGTGAATAGATCAGCAACTCGATCCAAAAATTATGATAACTCATCCATATAATGCCAATGATTTCAATCCTTTTGAATTTGGAGAAGTCATTCAATGTGTTTTTCATCATTTATAGCTAACGCATGAGATTCCGGAGTTTTAGACCGTTTTAAATCAACATAAAGTAAGGACCACAACTTTCATATAGTGTCCAAGATCTGCTATTTTGTTGAAAACGGAAGCAAATTCGTTCCCGTAACTTTCGAAGCTAAGTAGGAATTGATATATATATATATATATATATATATATATATATATATATATATATATATATATATATATATATATATATATCAATTCCTACTTAATATTGATATATATATATATATATATATCAATTCCTACTTAATATATATATATATATATATATATATATATATATATTAATATATATTAATATATATGTTTTCATCCAAAATTATTCGAAACAATGTCACTGGCTATTAGCAAGAATTCTTACAGGTATCTAAAAGTTGAATTCCAAATGCAGTTTCATTGTAAGACAGATCATTAGTCCTCACTACAAGTGTATCAAAATAATCATCTCTTCTATTTTTTTTAAATGAAGGAAAATACCAAAAAATCAATGTTCCTATACGAATTGCAGAATACATAAAATGGCGTTAGAAATGTCTAAGCACAGTTCTTTCGTGGTGGATTCCAGTTGAATTTGTGATTGGTCCTGATAATAGACTTAGAACACAAATTATACATTTCGAGTTACTTTCATACCAATCTTTGTTACAGGCATATCTGGTCAGGTGTGATGTGTCATTTTCAATTGATTTTGAGTGATTGTGATCAATGATGAACTGTTGCAGCTTACAGAGTAGTCAAATTTTGGTTCGATTTTTTCGGATGATAGTGCTATGCGTTTTAGGTAGAACTTTGAATCCACCTAGTGGATAATAAAGTACAAGAAAAAGTATTATGATCCAAATTCTATTATAGTTATGATTTTCAGTAAACAATAACAAATTAACTATACATATAACGTTCAAATTTTGAACAAAATGATGTACTTGATTTGTTCTATACAATTCGTATAATTCATTCGAAATTGAAGAAGTTTTATGGGCACATTTCAAGATGAATTGCTGGATTCACGTATGAATCGAATTACATTGGATTAATCATCATGAATGAATTCTTATGTTTTGTGAAAATATTTCATTTCATTGTATTAACTATTTAGAATTGTGGTATATAATTATGATACATGTAAATTTTGTAAATAAGAGGTTTTATTTCATTTTTATACTTCAGATAACTGTATACAGTATACAAAACAATTTGATTTTTGTGTAACAAAAAAATATGGCCTTCAAATATTGGAAACAAGTGCTTTATTGTTTGCCTGATATGATATTGTATGGAGCTTTTGAAATGCCTTCCTCATAAAGTCCGTCATCTATAATGATATATGAATACGCTAAAATGATATATGAATACGCAGTTATGGAAATGTTCCTATTTAAGAGTAGAAAAATTTTTCTATAACAGTTTTTTTACATTTTACTACATTGGAACTTTTTCCAGTCTTTCTGAGGTCTTGATGGTATTTATCATTTTTCTTTGGCGGTAAGGGGATTTGGATTTCTTGTGATTTCTTCACTGTTTTCTTTTCTTCTTCACGGAATTTACGAAAGTTCATAGTCTTCTACAATTTGGCATACATTGTGATATCCTGAAAAAAAATAAGATATTCTAAAAAGTGACAAATAACCATTCATGTTTCAAATCAGAAGTGCCTGAAATTATTCCGTCTTTTGATCCTGATTCTGTCTCACAGACATATTTCCGCAAGTTCCTCATCTAGCTAAGTTAGTTGATTGTATTTCAATCAAATGGTTTTCTTTTTTAACTGAATTTTCTTCCTTAGAAGTCGTTTTTATTCAACCAGCTGGAAATATTTTATTATTATCAATTGTTTTGTTTTGGGCTTAGGTCTTTTAGTAAGGGAAACTATATTATTTGTAAGTCGACGTTTCATCATCAGCATTGTATTATCTAAACATTCATCTAATCCTTGTGATAACACATTAATTGAAAAAATATATATTTATAAAATAATCAAAATAATAATCACAGTTAGTACATCAATGGAAAAATAATCAAGAATTCAGCTCAGAATCTGATTCAAGTAAAGCTGTTTTATTTTCATGTTATTTCAAATTTTGTCATCCATAATAAAAGATGACATCTAGATAAAAAACTGCAGTTCACATTTTCATATTGAAAACTTATTTTCATGCGAGTTTCTAAATTCTTGATCAGTTCTATGATTTATTATTATGCTGTGAATATGAATATTGTTTAAATTAATTTATATATATTTTTCCAATCACTTCATGTATTATCTCAAAAGGATCACATATACTATCATATCTTTCAGTGCTCTCATGATAAACTGAATAAACTGTCGAATCGTCGGTTTATAAATGATATAGTTTCTGTAACTGGAGAACTGAACCCAAAAGAACTCATTAGGAATTCGAGGTCTTCAATATCATTGAATAATATTTTATTATTTTCAACTCGTATCGTATAGTGATATGAGTGAACTTTTAGCGGAGTTTTCAACAGCTAGAATATATTTTATGACCACAAATATACCGTTGATTGAAAATTTCAGTAATACCTTGTGATATTATTTAAAGGTATGATTTTTACAAAACAATTATTGTACAAATTCTTAGTTTATATGCTGCCTTTATATACACTAATGAGCAGTGGTGGTTTCTCGAAAATGAATTTGAAAAATCACCTGACAGAATTCTCGCGTTTTCCACGAAATCATGTGCAGTATTTCATATGCTGAAAGGCTATCATCGATAGAAGTGTCAGTTCATAAGTTTCCGGTAGTTTGACATTTCGTAGAGTTAAAACAAAACATGGACTTTTTGAGAAATCTCTGCGAGTTAGCAAGCAAGCAGTTTATGTCAACATTTAAGATTCAACGTCCCTTGAACGGTAAACGTTCAAATGAATTGTGTTTTAATCTTTCTGAACTGGTTATTTTTTTTGTCCGACTGTTTGTGACTTTGGCGAGAACTACGCAATTCATGAATTGTTTGATAAGTTTTGCGAAACTTCATTATTGAAATTCTAAAAAGTGGAATTCAATTCTCAAGAAACTGTTGGTGATTAACTCTTTAAGAGTCTTTTTATATCTTTAATTTTTGACTGACCATCACTGCTACTAAGTAGAGCATGTATTTTTTTGATTTTCGTTTTCTACTTCGGTTCGTGAGATTCTAAAATAGTTTTATCTCCTCTGTCGTTGTGAAGTCGAACGATGTTAAAATTAATTCACTTTCATACATTCAGTATTGCTGGTATCTTTACAAAGTTTTGAAAATTTATGTTGAGTTTGTCCGTGAAATAAGGTCTCCATTTTTTTTTCACAAAGAAAATATGAATCACACATTGTGTGATTCATTATATGTATTACGTAACATTCATACCTAGACAGGAATCAAAGTTTCCTATTACAACTAATATTTCCGTAACCGGTATGAACTCAGATTGACGGACGACACTAAGAAACTGATGAAATAGAGAAATTCGTATACAACCAGAGAGGGAAATATTGGTTGGAGTAGTATGATAATTGATAATACTAGGACTGTCTACTAAGACGCTCTGAGAGTAGAACAAGGCGGTTTTCCCTTTGCCCATTAAAGATGGACACTCAAGTCCAATTTGTGAGTACCTTATATTTCAATCAATAAACATGTTTTCTTTGCTTTCATTGAGTCATCTTTCAAATATAACGAGAATGTAGTAACAGATGGTTTAACCCTTTTTTAATCTCACGAAACAAATTTCAGTGGATTGGTTGCTTTCTCTTGCATTGCTGATTGGTTTGGTAGTAATCTGGTTGCTAGTGTATATAGCTCACAAGTGTACAATTTAGTTCTAATTTTACATTTTTACTGTTTTTTCCGAGTGAATGTTCCAACTATTTATTTTTGTATGTACCTGTGCGTTATTGAATACTTGTCTTATTTTATTTGAAATTGCAATATTACGTTTCAAGAATGTCCTTTTATTTATTTTAATCCGTAGACGTTTAAAGTATTTAAAAATTGTACTCTCACTATTATAGTATTACTAAGTATACCTCATTATGTCTATATTTTCTGTTCAAAATTAAAACAATGTAATCCCATCGAATCTTTGATTTGGCGCCCTCAAATTTCCCTAACAAGGTGTTTTGGAGATAGTGAAATGAACTGGATGGGGAGAAAAGTGATTGAGAATCGATTTGACAGTTATTATAGTTATCCAATTAGTGTCTATTTAGTCAACTTTGTCTTCGTCCCAGTCTTTCTTCAGTCTTTGTCTGAGAAATGATGTCATAACTATTTATATACAGCTTTTAGGACTATCACAAACACATTAATTATAACCAATTTTTTTTTGTTCATTAATATTGTTTGGCATTATCTGAAAAACCTGAATTATGGATTAATGTAATAATCAAACAATAACCAGGACCACTTTGTATTTTTTTGAATGCATGAAGTAACCTAAAGAGGTTCATGAATACAGAATATGAGTATGAAGAAACCTAGTGAAATTTCATACCCTGATTAATAGTGTCTCGCAAAATTGTATGGTTGGTATACACCTCCGTACGGTATGAAAATATGTCCAACAATTTTCGGCAGATGCGGAATGATGAAAACACCATCTTGAGAGCTAAAAAATCGTGAACGACTGGAAATAGAGTTTTCGTCACCAGAGATCAACAGACCTGCTCGTATACGTGACGGGCATGCGAGGTTTGTTACGAGAACTGCTTCGCGAAAGCGCAAAGTCGACCTGTTCTGAAGTACTGTTCACATGTTTGGAGTGCAGCTCCCACACATATACGCTGAAGCTCTTGAATTCTATCCAGAAAGAATGATTTTGTGCGAGATAAAAATCTACTCTCATGATTTTCCCAAAACACAAATACTGTCTGTAAGTTACTCGAGGAGGTGGTACATTATTTTTTTTTTTAGTTATCGTGTGGGATTTTCTCTCCTTGTTTCTGAAAAATGAAATAGAAGTTATTAATGATTTCAATTTATTTGTAGTGAGGAAAGATTTGTGATGTCACTGCGCTTGAAATTTAATATTCAGATACCTATTCTCTTTCTGTCAGTGACACCTTGTTTTTCAAAAAAAATTGGGAATTCAAATATATTTTCAATAAAAACAAAGCCTATACTTCTCTTAGTGGACATTTCGGGTAAGAATCTGCTCCTGTTTTCAAGACAATTCGTATATCTTTTCTTCGCAGAAAGTGAAGACAAATCATTGAATATTTGAAAAATGAAGTCACTGAAATGATCATAATAACTATATTTCATTTTTCAGAAAAGAGTAAGAATCCCACACAAGGACCCAAATCACAGGTTTATTGACTTTTAAATCTGACTTTCAAAAATTCACCCCAGAAAACACAAAATTGAAAGTACAAAACAAGTTCCTTGATATACTTGATATACTTGGTTCCATATCATGTGTAAATTATATACTTGGTTACCTTCCAAATGATATAATACTATATCCCTATGCCTATCTCCAGCGGTTTTTGAAAAATGAAATATATTCAAATGTGTTTGAGCGGGACGTGAGTCAAATCTGACAAAGAATTGAAAAGGTGAAGTTTGAGTGTTCAGGATGGATAATGGACATGCAGAAAATCGATGACAGATGCCTGAAATATGCTGTAGGACGTTCAATTCAAATGTCGATTCAATTTTTATTACAATTCCATAAAGTATTATCATAGATGTTCTATATCTATTTCAATACCAGACAAATTCATCTGCCACTCACATGTTTCACATATCATTTCAGTATATAAACCAAGAAAAATTTGTCATTGTTAGGTCAATAATCATTTGTTTCTGACAGATAGCCCGCGTCAATGAAATATGAACAATATGTCATTTCTCACCTAAAATATCTTATGATTCAAAAACCGTTGAAGGTAGGCATAGGAACGTATATCATTCGGAAGGTAATCAAGTCTCGAATTCATGGGAATGATAGAAAATACAGGGTGTTCAATTCAAAAAAGCGACTTTTTTGAATTTTAATACCAGTTATAATTAAATATGCCTCAACATTTATAAGCTATAGAACATGCTACAGCAGATCTGCTCAGAATCTTCTGCCGAAAATCTAAAGATATATAGGATGTTTCGATTGAAATTCCAAAGTTGCTTTCAATAACACTAGATCTGGCAACATTGCATAGGGGAAAGTATTTTCGAAAACTAGATCACAGCTTACCATAACCGATTTCAAATATATATTTCTTATCGTTCTATTCTTACTGAAGAATTTTATCTCCAGTATCAGATGAACAATAATTATCAGTGTTAAATTTTTGTTACTTCCATTCATATCATCTAGCAGAATGGAGAACGATGATTATTCAAACATGGATATTTTGATTTTGTTTTACATCCATGGAGAATGTCATAGGGTTGTCTAAAGAACATGTCGTTTGTTCAAAATGAGATATCCTCATTTACAGCTAGAAACTGTATGAAAATTCAGCGAATGGAATCATACTTCATGAAATTCAAGAATGTGAAGATTATAATACGTAATAATAATCATAACATAAGTGAAAACTGGAATTCCATAGCCATCTAACAATAAACGTCGTGAAATTTGTGGACGATAACAAAGTTGAACGAGGATCATCAATAATTGCTTGTAATTGAAAAACCTCAGTGGATAGGTATAGGTATGATATACATGAATGCGTAGGTAATCTGAACTGCTATTCGATGCGATGATGAAATACAGGATGTTCCATTTGAAAAAATCAAATTTCACTTTTTCATGTGAATAAATCAATTGAATTTTTGGATTACCCTGTATGAAATTGAATGAAATCTCACAACAGGACAATAAGCCTCCTGGTGTATTCCTTGAATCCATACCAAATCGAAAAATATCGACTTTTTTCGAAAGTCCTGTTTTCTAAGAAAGAAAAAATACAAAATAATTATTTACTCTAAAACACTTACAGATAGGTATAGGGAAATTTCAAGAGAAGTTCAGAAAATTGTTGGAGATTCTGAAAATAATATTGCATACAGAATATTGTAGTGTGTTACAGGGAGTATACTTTTTCGAAGAAGCGGTAACACCGCATTATTGATATGATTTTAGAAAGATACAGCTGGTTCGTTTATGCGGTCACCCCAACTTTCAGAACGATTGGCTGGTTCGCTAGGAACGTCTAATGAACCGTTGCAATCAATCACCCTGTGGTATTGCATTAGTTTAAAAAAAAATTAAATTGGAAATTACATATTTGGCAGAATGGGCATGTTCACAAAAAAAAATGCTAGTTATGCTTTTCGGCATGAACCGTTTTTCTCTAGGACTACGTTTTTTTAGATGAATATTGAAATTCGCGATTTTCATATCAGCAGAAAACGAACAGATCTGTAGTGCTGTCATTTGAATTCGAACATGAAGCATATGTCAGGTTACTTTCAGAACGAATGATGCCGTTATATGATGATTTTATATGAGAACATCATTTCAAAAGTGGTTTCAGTTGGAAATACGATAGGTGTGTGTACACCCCCATGGTGAGTTTTTGACAGCAAAATGATCATTTATAGTGGTGACGATGAACATTCATCGTCTTTCTTGATTTTCAGTTTCCCGAGAAATTCGGTCACAAGATTGCATTTTATTCCTGGAATCCACTTTCAATTATGATGAAATGTAAATGCTCATTTGCGAATTTGTTCACAATAAAGGTGCACAATCACTTCATGAAGTTGTATCCAAATAAGACGATTATGATTTTTAATGATTCATAAAAAAAAATAGATGATGTAAATGCTTATGATGGGTGCTACACGTCACGATATTTTGATGAATGAAGAATAAACTATTAAATTAAATAGACACAACATTATTCAATAATACTTTATTTGTTAATATAGTTGTTTTATAATATTCATAATTATCAAGGGCGCCGACTTTTAGAAATCTCCGAGAGTGCTGCCTTTTGATGACTAAAGAACTAGAATAAATATGCATAATCGTGAAAGTCCTATCTAAATTTGTTCAGACAGACAGGTAATAGGACAGAAAAATGTTGCATTTCATGGATGTAGAGATACACAAATAGAAGAGTAATAAATGAATACAAGTAAAAGGTAGAAAATGTGTCAAGTTAAACAATGGAGAACGCTCATCTACAGGCTTTATTTTTTTGTCGGCAAAGCTCCGTGGTTGGTTAGATAGGACAAAAGTTGCATATTTATTCAGTGCTCAATGAGATGACATTGATCTTCAATTCGCAATGTTTCAATTTCCAATATGAAGTTTCGATCTTTAAGGGCCACACTCGGGCTTGAATAGCCTGAAATACGGAACTCTTGTCACATTCAACCAACATAAAAACGACATGAAACTACAGCCTGTATATTAAAGATAAAAAAACAGCCTGCGTATTTATTGTATTCAACTTCACGCTGAGAAAATTGTTTTCATCCCAAATATTCGGAAATCGAGTTTTCATCAGGTATCGACGTTATAGAGTTCTAGGAAGCTATCGCTCAAAGCCGTTAACTGATCAGTTTCGTGGTCAATCGCCATGGATGCTTTGAAAACACAATTCATTTCCCATAGGTTCTGGTGCCCCCACGGAGTCGGCGCCTCTGATTATAATATAATGAATTTTTTTACAAAAGCTCATTTTCATTTCAATTCATAAAACAATCCGAAGAAACAATTTGAAAATCGACAGAATGAATATCAGAATCGGCACCAACTAGGCACAATCACAGTTGATGATGTAAACATGTAATACATTTTACACAGAGGAGTTCACAGTCTTTTATGATCGAAATACATTTTCGTTTTTGTCTTCACCACAGCAGTGGATATGCTACATACAAAATAACAGTGAGTGCCAAATAAATGTCGCTATGCAAAATCGGTCTCGATTTGAATTCTGTCACCCATTGGATCAAACTATTACCCGATTCTATCACGTTTATTAGTAAAGAAGAGTTTTTACTAGCCGGAATATTTGGAAGCGGTTTTGATAACCTGCTAAAAATATAAGGAATGCAAGAAATCTACTGTAGTCCTAGCATTTTTAATATTTGTTAGGTGGCGATTATCTCCAATTTGGGCAAGGATAAATGATAAATCAGCATATGGGATGGACACATGCCAGAAGAGGTAGCAGTTAGTAACAGTTCCTTTATCAAAGGACCCCTTACGCTGCTATGTAATGAATATCTTATCCAAAATCTTCTGAATTTTTTCATATATGCAGAGCAGATAAGTGCATGATAATTATTTAAAATAATATTGAAGGCGATATCTATTGGTGACGTTGCTATCGCAACGTCACCTCTCGAGGTCAAGTGGAATCCGCAAAAATGCATTCAATAAGATCGCGACACAGAAAACCCGCTATCAGAGATTCCCTCTAGTAGATACCCGCCTCAAAAAGAGAAATATGGAACAATGTCCTCTACAAAATTATGCTCCAAGCGATTACTATATTACCACCGACCGAAGATGCAACAACAAGGTGCACGCTATGAAAAAATTCTTGTCACCGACTAATAGAGCATTAGCGTAGGTATCTGAAGGTTGAATTTCAAGCGCAGTGACATTTCGGGGCAGATCGTGAATTTGTCTTGCTACAAATATATTGAAATAATGATTATAATTTCCATTTTCATTTTCAGAAGAGAGGAGAGTGATCCTGGAAAATCTAAAAAGATGAAGATATTTCATTTTGGTTATAAAAAAACTTGGCAAGAAAACTGAGAATACTTGCAATGTTCTTGACAAAATATGTGTGAATTGCATTCCACTGGTTCAATTATTGTTCTTTGTTATCAATCCGAGTATGAAACAAAATCAAAAACTGCATTCACTACATCCCAATGATTGTAGATAAATCAGGTACAGTAAAAAATTCAGAGAATCTTCTACTGCATACGAAATGAAAGCAAAATGCTTTGCTGCAAGATTATGAGAACTATACTTGGCACAATTGTCCTCTAGCCGTAGTTTTATGTTTAACCGCTGGGTTTCATTTGAATTCTTTATAGTTTTTAGATTATGTATCATTTCGCTTGCACCTTTTTTGTTATATCTCCGTTCTCTTCAATCACATATAAAACATGAAATGCCCTTTGAGTAGGATGTTCACAAGCAGTATGATGAGCTGATGAAATTCAACAAAAAACTCGGATTCACATCGATCATTATCTACAATATTAGTGCCTAACAAATTTCAACAATTACAAAAATAAACAGTACCTATATATACACCAAAATATGCTCTAACTTGCGGTAATATGAAGACATCCTAGGAACTATTGAAATAAATATCAACTACTCGACACGAGTTATTTGCTTACTTTATAACTGCATTTCCATGTGAACACCTTGATTAATATCGATAATAACGGGACATATTCTCGACTTTTCTTCTTTGATTAACGAAATCAATGTATGTAGTATATGACAAAAACGAACGGCATGAAAACAACATATAATGCAAAATATAGTTTGTTCCGAATCCGTCAAATGAAATATATCCGAAATAATTATTTTCTCGTGCATTGAATATTTATTGAGATCGATCAAGACTGCAGCATACCAGGTATCAACTTATACTTGACACAAGCCATGGGTTTCCAGAGTTCCTAGGGTACGACGTTCAGACTTGGCAGAGATTGGCAACGTGCCACAATTTCTTCATTAATTCATACTCTCTCACCACTTCTAATTTCACCGGAGACGACCCTGAACGGAAATTTCAAATGGAACATCCTGTATATTTTGATTTTTCACAATCTGATGAAAAATTGGAAAAATTTTCATTTCTTGCCCTCGGAACTCTGGAAACCATGGCTTCTCTAAAGAATACGTTGGCATCGAATGTAAAAGCTCGCAATAGTGAAAAAAATCAGAATGCAAAAAAAATATGAACATGGGTTTTCATATGCGAAGCTAGAGAAGCGTCGTAAAAATGAATTTGGCAAATAATTTCCTTGAAATAGTAAATTACCAAACTTGTTTGAATCAAAAGACTAATCGTCCAACTTTCTATGTTCATGTTTTTTTTTTTCATTTTCATGAATACTATCACACTCCAGATAGACCATTTCAATAACTCCTCGAATTATGAGTTAAATACTGATATTTTCGAATCAGATTTGGAACAGTGTGAAAATAATCACAACTTAAATAATAATAAAAATTTCAACAAAAATATTCAATATATTATTAGGTAATATCTAAAAATCTAAACACTGTACAACGAACATCTGTAATATGATACAATAACCATTTATGTAATATTGTTATGACAATACGGAATGCTTGTTTCGAGTTTTCCACAATTCTGAAAACAATGAACAATAAATAAAATACGTCTAAGATGCTTCATGGCAATCTGTATAATTTCAGGAATAAAAATTCGAATTCAAACTAGGAATCATTCCATAACACTCTTATTGTCATACCAAGAAATATACATGAAGGAGTCCATGAACTTGAGAAGAGCCTGTTTGTAATGTGTTTTTGTTGAGGCTATAGGTGCATATCCGAATTCAGATTCATCATGGAGATCGTCTATACTTATAACTGAAGGATTATAGTACATACGCAGTTTGAAAAAAATGTTGGCGTATGTATTAATTGGATAATTATCTCATTAGATTGGAATTGACAGAAGTAACTTACTCAACAGCTGCGAATTTTCGGCTAATAATGTGTTTTAAAATTTTCTACAGAACATGTACAACTCCGAAACATACACAGTTTCATGAATTTCAACATACTGAGGTCGCCATATACATTGGCGATATCGTAAGACTTCCCTGAAAAGAGATCAATTCTAATTTTTGATAATACCGGAGGTGGGTTATATTCATTTGTACTGAGAAATAATTGAGGATGATGAAACTGTACAAAAGAAAGTTGTGTCATTCATGCATGCAGATTCCACTCAAACAACAGCCATAAAATATGTATTTGAAAAAATGTTGATATCATGACGAATGCCAATTTTAATTTGAGAATTCAATCTTTAGGAAGTCATCCAGATTGGACTACTTCATGTCTTCGGGTTTGTCGAGATGGATGGATATCCATAAAATGCACTGCGACGAATGCAGTATATCCAAACTTGAAATGAAATGATTTCTACTAAAAGGTGAATTATCCGATGTTTTTGAGACTGAAGTTACATACATGCACATCTCTTCCTTCCATACAATTTTTGGTATTGCCACTTATCTATCTCATTCGTTATGAATCTGAGCCTCAAGAATAAATTCATATCAAACTCAAGTTTCCAGAAACCCAACTATTCTTCATTTGTACGACCTTTTAGCTAGACGACTAACTGTAGAAGTTATCACGCTGTTGATAAATTGGCAAAGGCGTCAATGGCGACGAATCTTCTTCTTCAGTGCTCATTTGATGAACTTGGAGTGGAAGTTTCGCTAGTGCCTTTACTAAACCACCAACAAGAGAAAAACGTAGAGTATAATATTTATATCTGACAAAAAATATATACGAACTAATATATAGTAGTAGCTGAAATGGAATAAAAAATACCCTATAATTATAAAACAAAGAAGTGGATAGAGTGCATCAGTCAGATATTGCATAGTTTTATTATTTGATGAAATCGTTTTTGAATGAACAAGAGTTCTCCTGTATACTTTTGCACCCTACCTGCAGGTATTATTATTATTTAGAAAGTAATCAAAAATTATTACCTAAAAAAGTTGTATATTGTTTTCTGAATCGTTCTTTCTTAAAATAAGCATTCAAATTTTTTCCCCAAATGTAATAATCTGACATTTTGTCAATTTTTTTCAATAGAACACTGTATATCATCTTCCGATTCCGACAATATATACAGATGGTTCATTTCATCCATTCTACAGATGGTTCATTTCATCCATTCGTTCTCGAAATATGAGCGAAAATTCATTTCGAATATATTCATTTATTTCATATATACTTCATGAAATCTTAATTGATTTGTACTGAAACATAGTTAGCCCCTGGAGCCATTTTTGTTCTTCACCTTCATGGATTTATAATTTATTGACAATTTTCCAAATAACATGTTATTGTGGTTATTGCACAGTTATTGAACAAATATAATATAAATAATTTATGAATCCATCAAAATCTACATTCAATAGGTAAAAATAAACATGACACCAGGTCCTGTCATTCCCGATTGCCTCTTGAGCATGGCTAACTACGTTTCAGGCACATTATTCAACAATTGTCAGAATATTGAAATGCTAATATTTCGATGGATGCAATGGAACATATGTATTCAATTCCGATATAAGAGAAAGCTATTTGAATATTGAATAATATACAGGGTGTTGTATATAGTTCTCGGCCAAGTGGGTAGTTAAGCAAACACTTATAACGGGTTAAAGTTGAGACCTTTTTCGATATATACATATATTTGGCAGCATTGGTTTGAGATCAGGACACTTTCAGCGTCTGAGTGTGGATTTCTTAAGAACGATAATTATCGAGGGGAAGAACATATCTGTAGGGGGTTTCGATATGTTGCATCCTTCTCAACTTGCTATAAAAACACATTTCACAATCGCGGAAGGGGATTCTCTCCGAAACCGTGGTAGCGTGAACATCTGAAGAATTTTCGTCTTAGACAGTTCACTAATTCATCCAATTTGAACTGTTCCGAGGATCTTTTACGAACGTTCAAGATAGCGCACTAAGTCATCCGGTTCAATTGTTCTGAGGACCCTGTCTAGGCAACGCACTAAGTCATCTCGTGAAAACTGTTCCGAGGACCCTACCTTTAACGTGCGTTCAAGATAGCGTTTTATACGTATCAACCCTTTCTTGTTCTTTTTCAACACAGTCCCAGTTTTTTTCAAGTCCCAAAATAATGTCACGTCCCAAAAGTAAAGTTACCTTTCGAAAAATTGGTGTATCTGTGGTATCCGCGAGAAGAACCTCCAATTGGTGAAATTCCAGGGAAGGAAACTAATTTAACTTTATGTATTTATATTTATTGATATCTGATTATTCTGAACTCTAACATAATTGCGCATGTTGATATTACCCCATTTATGTATTTCCGATTTTTCATGTGAATACGAATCTTTTGTCGACATTAATCCATTCATCATTCGATTCATTCATCTCAAATCATTTATTGAATGAGGGTGTCTATTCTATACCCTGTAGATAACGAGATCGATCGAGTATATATTAGTTGTTACCTACTTGTGAATATGTGGCCATGTTTCGTCTGCCATTGGCGGGGTTCTTTCACGCTTCATACTACTTTTACTAGTTTTCGAGTTTTAAGGAACTTCCTCGGTATATGAAAGCTTGTATTCGTGTGACTGTGTGTATGCACTTGGGTTTATATGAAGGAGGCGATTATGTTATCCCCGTCAATACCTCGTCTAGCTGGCAAAACAGCTTGAATTGCATAGTGCATAAAGACGGAATATAATCCCACAAAAGAGGTCTACGTTCCACATGACAAAAAATGCCTAGTGCCAACCTGGCATTCTTACACTTGGTGTCAGGGAAGCTTGCTTGGTGATTGGCGGTATACATCATATTCTTCCTGGAATTATTACAACCCATGGTATCATGGCATGGTAATAGGATATCGACAGCAGTGAAGTTCTGAAGGTTCCCCTTCACAACTGATATCAGTGTGGGGTCATTTGGGGAGAACACATTTGATTAACCCGAATAGATCCACGGATCGAATTGAAACATTATCCCTTTCTTACCAAAGGGACGTTTCTGAGGTCGACAAGCCTATGTGACAATGCATGTATAGTGCCGGTGTTAGAGATGTCATGACATGTTAGGCTCACGATCGGAGAGGCGTTGTTCAAATATATGTCTAATCCTCTCACACGAATCAAAGGCCGCTGGCTTAATACCTGCATCAGGTATCTCACTACTGAAAAGATTATTACAGACATGAAATTGGCAGCTGGTCTAATACCTGCATCAGATATATCACTTCTGACAAGATTAATACCTGCATCAGGTATCTCATTACTGAAAAGATATTAGCACATACAATAAGTAGGCTGCTGGCCAAATACCTGCATCAGTTATCGTTTCATCCATATATCGGAGAACATTGGCTAACTTCATCAATACATAACACTTGAGATCCAGATGGTAACGATACCTCGTTACCAACACTGTGTAACGCCCCTGTGATCGCCGAGACCTAGTGATGCGATTGCGAGAAAGTTTCTTCGGACCGATGAGGTAGTTTCGGCATCCTACTAAAGTAACTATATCTCCACTTCCCTCCCTCACTGTGCAGACGATTTAATTTTCGAATGATTCAGGAATGTATGACCTCCGAGTCAGATGTGCAATGGTACTATGCTTTTATTGAATAATAAACCCCTTCGACTTCCATCTGTTTTATTTGCTACAATTGTATTGAACTTTAAAACATCCACAAGGTTATCAACAACGTATTGAGGTCCTAACCATCAATCAAATGATATGTTATTTGATTTATAGACGATCACAGCCAAAATCAACGCCATTAAGACAGCCCCCAGTCTGTCAAGTTGTACATGTGAAATTATAAAATTTTCGGAAAAATTCTGAAATAAATTCTGATGAATCAAGAAAAAAATATAATTCTCTCATATAAATTATTCTTTGATAACTTTCCAAATAACCCCTGTAGGTTGGGTGCAGAAATACACAGGAAAAGCCTCAACATAGTGTCTACCTACTCTTCAGTAATCTTTCGATTGAAATTACCAAACATGTTGATACGTCTGGATCCTGTACCATGGCGTGGTTGAAAATAGATCCGAAACTATTTCCGCGAAATCAACCTATACCGGGAACCCGAAACCAATTATTTACGCCCTATATCTTCTTTGTTTTTCTACTAAAATATTCCAAATTCGGTGTCACAAATATTAGGTAGAATTATTTGCCTCTTCCGGTGTGTCTGGAAGTAGGCCACAACTTTTTTTCATGCAACAACAATAAGTCTCAAATAAACCAGTATATGTGAATCGGTAGCATTCCTGATGATTGTTGTACACAATTGGACAAGTGAATTAAATGGAGTGAAGTGAATCATAAAGTCATACTGAAAAGTTGGGTGTACTCCCTTGTCCCAACCAGAAACGACATATTTGCTGTAATATTTGATATGAATTCTGAATTTATGACATTAAATCGATGTACAAAATATGGAATATCTAATCATAGATACAATGGTGTGAATTGGTTGCGGATCGACCTGTTTATCGTTGTATTTTGGTAATAATCGAAACAGGCATATATTCCAAGCAAATCATAACTACTGACCACTTTTGATACCAATGACGTATATAGGTTTTGATTTTTTCCCAAAAATGTTCAAAATCTCATTTAAAATTTCGCAACATGAAGGTTCACCTAGACAAATAAGAAATATGTACATCGTTTCTCACGTGACCTATGAAGACAATTGTTATCGTATTATTTTAAAAGAATATATACTCGGAAACCTTCTCATGAAACTTTTTTTATAGCTCTCATAATAAAATAGTTGATAGGGTTCGACTTATAGTGGCTTATCCTGCACATCTTCAAGATGTCTCAAAAATGTACTCTGGATGATTGAGATGAATGAATATGATTTATGGCATTCTCAGCCGATTACTCCCAAATAATAAAATATATAAACGTCTAATTTCCAACTTTGATAGGTAGACTGTAATCATCAAAATATTTATTTGTTTCAATTGCAAAAGTCCTAAGGAAGTGAGGTATATTCAACATGTATATTTGTTTAATACTACATGGATACGATAGTGATGTTTGCTGTTTCAGAACTGCGAAACCCTATATATCACCATTGGCGTGTTAAGTGGTCAGTATTTTTTTTTTGACTTTGTTGTCAATACCACTTGGTTTTTACGATTCATATTCTGAGGGTGAAAGCAAAGTATTTTGCTGCAATTATTGCATCAACTATATGATATACATATGACGGTTCACAAAAAACACCATCAGCACACTTTCCGATCATGCCTTCCAATTTTCATATTTCGCTTTCTATTATTTATTGGTAGTCTTTCATTTCATGATACTTTCACCCTCAGTGCGAGTACTGCAAATACCAATATGAATACGAGCTATTAATTTTTAATGAGAATTGCTATTTCTGAGCTCACAACTCATTCATGCTGATGATCTGTATTTCCTGATTTCTCATGTTATAGAAGATCAAATAAATATGTGAATGACTAATTCATGAGGAAATGTAGATTCAGAAAAACTACAATTCAATTACAATCAAGAACAAACATTTTATTTTTTCTACGAAATAGCAAATCATGATTCAAATAATGTGTACTGTTTGTAATGGGGAATTAGTAAAAAAAATAACACACCTTTAGCAAGCAGCGAAACTAAACTATCTATGTTTTCTCATCAGAAGTGTTGATACCTAAAAAATGCAAATAATAAATGGATAGTGCTTTCTGAAATCGAAGTGAAAACATGCAAAAACATAACGAGCATGATGAGAAGCAAAATAATCACCTGCAACAATCTTGCTCATTTCCATCACTTGTTTAGCCAATATCTGATTCAGTTGAAGAAGATGCTCCCTCTGCCTTTTTTCTTCGATCATTTTACTCGTCGCCTTGTTTGTAATGCTACTTGGAGACTTGTCAGCCTCTTTGTCATCTATAAATCGATAATTCAATCCCATTTTTGTTTCCTTTCAACATGAGTTAAGTTTCATTTTTTTCAGCAGTATCAATGTTCCCAAAGTTGTACACGCGTATCAATGAAATGTTCTGAGATACATTCGAAAAGAAAATGATTCTCCGAAGCCGTATTTAAACTTCCACCCGAAGTGGCTGTTCGAATCGTAGATCATCAAAAGGCCAACTATGATGTGAAAAATCAATAGACTTCATTATGTTTCCTTCTTAGAGCATTTGCCCATTTCCTTCCTGACTTTCTTATTTACCAAAGTACTATTATAGTGTGTTCACATTTTTATAGCACTCAAGATTCTTCATTGATCTGTATTTTATGTAATTACTAGAATACTGTTATATTGCTAATAACCCTCAGTGGTTGATGCAATAATCAATAAAAAATAAGCATAAATGCAGATAACAAGAAACCTGGATACACCTGCGCAAAAAACGGACAATTTTCATTCAAAATTCAATCTTCAATACATTTTTCACTTTTGCATCGTCTTTGACCATTATTTTTGTCAAGTTGTGTTTTCATATTGGTCCATCATCTGATATTATCATCTTAAAAAATCAATGAACAATATTGTATTGAACAGTGTGGAACAAAAAAATGATTTCAACGACATGTGTCATCTTTATGTAACTTTCAAGCCTTATCTATTCCCAGCATGGTTTTTCTCGATTCGTCACAATAACTTTCTCCTGAAAAAGATATTATGCAACAATGACGAATTGGTTTTGTTCCTTTGTTGAAGTCATTCGTTTCATTTCGATTTTTCGATATCGGCATATTTCTCTAGAATAATGACGTGCTCGATTGAAATGTGATGTTTTAATTGTTTGCTATATTCATTATTTGCACGATCTTCTTTGAAAATACGTATCATTTTCTAGAATAACGTCAATCAAAGACATGTTTGAAAAAGATGAGGCTTGACACCCAGATATCAAAGAACGTGATTGAGTCGTTGAGTTTTTCCGCAGTGCGTTCAAAATATAATACAAAATACAACTTTTTTCTTCACCTTGTAAATTAATGCAATATCAAAAATGGTATCCATTGGTTTCCTCCATTTTTTTCGAGGGGAGGAAAATAAGTGCCGCCTTTTGCCCCCCTACGGGTCTATGTGTGCCATGACATTATTAAAAATGAATAATGTTTGATGATGCTGATATCTCAAAATATAGAGAAATTAGCATATACGCTTTATATTTTTTGAAATCGAAACTGCAAAACAAAAAGTGCTACAACAATATGTAAAATTCCCATCATTTTCATAAATGAGAAAATTACGGAAGGAGAAAATGTAATGATCAAAATCAGGGTTTCGGAAATAGAACGAAAACGAAAATTTTTTTTTGAAATATTTTGCCGATCACAGTTTTACATTTGATACGCCATTCAACCGACCTCGTATATAATAATATCATTGTTTGGGATAAACCATAGTGAGCAAGTGACAGCCTGTACTTAACCATCAATGATAAATAATGATAGAACTTCGCATCTCCATATGAACTATATAGTTTATACTAAAGCACACATGAGTTATTTGAATACGATGTTGTCAGATGGTAATGGCTCATCAGCATTGAAAGAACAGTTTAGTGATGAAATGGTTAAAATCCAAAGTGATGAAATTTTAGATTGAATTTTTCCATTTAGCATTTGTGAAAAAAAAATTCATGAATAATTGATGATAACTATAATCATGAATCTTGATGTACTTGATTTTTCATCCTGAACTGACAGCGCTGGAAATGTTGGTTGGGACTGTTCTAGAATGAAATAAAGATGAGAGAAGAACATTCGAGAACAAGAAAGACAAGGATGTTCCAGAACCTTCTAGAAGGATGGAGAGCTATATCAAGGAGATTGTTAGAGAATGGGGGAAGTTCTGTCATTGACATCGATGGTTATCCATTCAGAATTATTTTGATATCCAATGGACGTCAAAATATTATCCGAAGAATATCCCAAGGACGTCATTAGGATGTCCTTAGATCACCCACCTGGACGTCCATGGATGGCAGAAAATGAAAAAAAACGGGAAATTGAATTAGCGACCTATTGATCATCAGGCTGATGCCTTTACTACTCAGGCTATCTCACTTGTTGCAGAAATTATATCTCAACAAGTATTCAGGGTGTCTGATGATTCTTCTCTCTCAAGCAAGCTTACATACTTTTTAGAACATATGTATGAAAGAGAAAATTATACTGGCCACTACCCAGGCAAATATTGAGTAACACCAAGAAATAATGTTACAACAATGCAAATTCCAGTCTTTAGCTATATTCGACGTAGGTTTGTTTGTAATTACAGTGATAACAATACTTCGATATGTTCAGAACGACCTCAACGATTGATTCGTCGTTATGAATCATATAATGAAGGATTCCCTAGATTTATTCAATAAAATCCCTTATTGAGATCCTCATTTCGGATATGTACTGAGGAAACGTTGTAGTTCAATGGTCCAAAAAGGATATTTCATAGATATCGAAGGATGTCAAAAAAACTCTGATCAAAACCATATTCAATGTTTCATCTCTTCTGCACTAATATTTCTCATCACATATTTCTGACTTCTATATTTCTTTATCCCCTTTGGGTAAATTTTGGATATCCCATCATGAATATCCAAAATTAGTCCAAGGATATTCCGACATAAATTGGACACGATTTGGATGTCCAAAGGATATCCGGTGTTATATGGGGAGTTAACATCGCAGTTGATGCAATGAATTAGTTATCGAGCGTAATAATAATAACGTTGTGTAACATGGTTATAGAATATTTTCTTTTCAAAGACTCACCTCCATTCAAGTTGGTAGAACTAGTGCTAAGAATTGTACTGTCAGAGAGCATTTTCTTGATCGACTCGACCTTCCTCAGGCGATATTCTTGTTCTTCGGCAGAAAGTTGGGGCAACTGTTCAGGAATATATCTTTCGGGAATGTTAATCTTACTGGGGGTGCCTAAAATATTATCAATGGTGTTTTCGTTATATTTCAGTTCTTTGTTGCTTAAAGTTGACCTAACAACATCAGGTGCGTCGATTCTTTGCCGTAAGGCTCGTTCCATATCCATGTCATCCCTAGCCCTACGGGTGTTCATGATCATCTTGTTGAAAGCATCATTATCTGTTGGCAACTGGTGCAAACTTTTCATGATCAAGTGGTTGTGGGGTGCAGTGTAATGTCTACGTTTCTCCTTTGGTACAGCTCTTCGATTGCTCTGTTTTGGAGTTTCATTAATTGACATTTCAGTTATAATTTGACGGGCTGCTTCACTTTTGAACACTGGAGATAGCTCAGGAGATTTATCCGTACTGACGTCTGTGCTAGAAGCCCCTTCGCGTTCGACGAATTGGGGTAAATTGGGACTCGAAACGGCATGTGTGTTTGTAGCCAGTACATTCTGGTCTTTCTCGTAAGCAGGAGATGCTAGCGAATTTATACTTTGAACTTTCTGTACAGGGGTAGGCCTGAATAATACACTCGAACTCTGAGAAGAATCATCTTCCTCCTGAAGTGCGTCCCATTTTCCTGGCGTCATTTTCTCCCTGTCACGTTGTCTCCTCTCGGATTCCCTTTTGACGATCCTGACTGTTTTGATTTCCTGTTTTTCTTGGGGTAAATTAGAGCTGACTGATGTGTTATCACTTGTTGAGTCATTAGATCTAACGCTGCGGTTGTAAAAGTCTGATGGATCGCCGAGTTTCATTTCTGTGTTTATGTACAAAGGACTGGTGGACGAGTTCGCTGCATCGGAGCATGCCCAAATTTCTCCGTGATCTATGATACTCATTGTATCTAAATCGGTTTCTCTCCATAATGACGGTATTCTCTTTTTGTTACCTACGAAAATTACTGAATGATCAAGAAATATACAAGGTGTTTCAAAAAACTGTGGCCCAGTTGATAGGATACGAAGAACGCTGCAAAATACTTTTAAAGTACTAAATGTTAATAAATTCAATATAGAACAGTCATGCGAGTTCTGTGCAATCGAGTTACCGAAGATGAAACTTACTATCTTGACTTTGTATAGGTCCGGCAAGGGTAATATTGGTGTATTTTTCGAAAACTTAGAGAGTGTTCTAAATGATATTATTTCAGCTGAAACAAGAATAATAATAGTAGGCGATTTTAATATAAACTTCAAGGTTAACTCTAAAGAGTTGAATGATCTGAATTGTATTCTAATGTCTTTTGGTTTGTCAGCAACCATAAGTGATTACACAAGAATCACAGCTACATCATCTACTTGTTTGGACAATATAATAACAAATATTAGTGAATCCTTGTTTGAAAGTGGAGTTATAGAACCTTGTCTTTCCGACCACCGCGGCCAGTTTATAAGTATTCAGGAGAAAGAAGTTGTAAATTCAAACTTTTTCTACAAGAGGTCTTTCAGTGAAAAATCCATTTCAAATATAAAAAACGCTCTAGCTTCTGTTGATTGGAAAATTTTTGAATCCAGTGGAAATGTTGAGTACTTGGCAAATTTTTTGGTAAAAACCTACAATGATGCGGTAAAGAAATACTGCCCATTAAGGAAATATTCTACAAATAAAAAAATCATTCCAGTTAAGTGGTTTGATGAAAGTCTTAAATCTATGAGAGATTCGTTATCAGCTCTGAAACTTAAAGCTGATGTAACTAAAAAAACAACTGACGTTAATAATTACATTCAATTCAAAACGATATACAACTGTTCGTTGAAGAAAGCAAAAAAGGCAGCTTATGATCGATATATTATTTCAGCCGTAAACAAATCGAAAGCATGCTGGCAGATAATAAACTTTGAAAGAAATAATTTTTACCGTGTCAATTCGGTTCCCGATCTTACTTCTGATGATTTCAATGATTTTTTTGTCAACATTGCTGTTGATATAATAAATTCCTTACCACTTGTATCGTCCAGTGAACTTTTAAATTTCAAGAATTTTCCAGCCCCTTGTGGGTCTTTTTATCTGTCGCCGGTAACACCTCGAGAAGTATCGGATGCCATAAAATCTCTGAAGAAATCTAAAAGTCTTGATATACATGGACTCAACTCTCAAATTATTGCAGATACTAGCGACATTATTTTAGTTCCACTTACTGATCTAATAAACTCCATCTTCATATCAGGAATATTTCCTGATTGCTTTAAAATTTACAAAATAACACCGTTGTTTAAAAAAGGTGATAGGAATAATATCAACAATTACCGTCCTATTTCCATCATCTCAGTCTTTGCGAAAATAATAGAAAAAATCTTGAATAAACGATTGAGGTGCTATTTTGAGTCAAATAATTTTTTTAGCAACACTCAATATGGTTTTCGACCCAATCGCTCTACTGCTCTCGCGGTCTTGAAAGTCGTGAATGATATAATATCTACCTTGGAGGATGGAATGCAAGCTGCTATCACCCTGTGTGACCTTTCCAAGGCATTTGATTGCGTATCACATGATATATTACTTGATAAATTACATTATTATGGCATTAGGGGAGTACCACTCAATCTGATACAATCCTATCTGAAAAACCGCTCTCAAGCGGTAAGTATTGGAAATTCCCTATCTGATTTCAAACATAATGAGCATGGTGTCCCTCAAGGGTCTATATTAGGACCGTTGTTATTCATAATATACACAAACGACCTAAGTAACTATATGGTTCCAGTGAAAACTATTTCATTTGCAGATGATACGACATTCCTTTATTCTGGAAAACTGAGATCGGAGCTGTACAGAACCCATGAAGAATTAGCTAATAAATCTGAAAATTGGTTCGCAGTCAATAAACTCAAACTGAACAACGATAAATCGCAATCTCTTTATCTTTCGTCCACGAATGCCACAGAAACTCATTCTGCAAATTTACTAGGAGTAACTCTGGATAGTGATCTATCATGGAAACCTCATATCACCAAATTGAAAAGTAAACTCAGCAGTGCTCTGTTTGTCCTAAGACAACTTCAAACTGTAACCAATTTTGATGCACTCAGAACAACATATTTTTCGTTATTTCATTCGCACATCAGTTACGCTACTATTCTTTGGGGTGGTTCGCCTGATTCTCTCTCAATTTTTCGTTTACAGAAAAAAGCTGTCAGGATCTTATCCAGTGTAAGCTATCTGGAACACTGCCAACCTTTGTTTATTAAGCACAGAATTATGCCCTTGCCGTGTTTGTATATTTTTCAAATTCTGAAAGAGATTCACAAAAACTCCTCGATGATCACTAAGCAATCTGATATACACAGCTATGGTACTAGACAAGCAGATAACCTGAGACCAAACAGGTTCCGCCTAGCCAAATCCAAGAGAAATTCACTGAATTATTATCTCTACAATATACTACCACCAGAATTGAAATCATTAAGTTTAAACTTATTCAAAATAAGGATAAAAAAATTATTTTTGACACATTGCTTTTATTCCACAGAGGAATACATTGGACATTTCAGACTTTGTAGGGAATAATATTCGTCTCGCCTAATTTCTATTCTTATGTTCACTTTCTATGTTTTTTTTTTATCTATTTGCCACACTTTTACAATAATTTACAATATTTTTACACTATACGTGATGTACTAGTATTATTTTAATAATGTGTTATATTTTATATTTTAACAATATTTTATATTTTAACAATTTTTTGCTCTACAGTATTGTCGCTTTCTTATGACGTGCTACAAACATGTATTTGTAATGTAGTTAAATAAATATACTCTTTACTCTTTACATAAATTGGGTTTGCTCAGTGAAAAATTTTCGTTACGGCAACCGTATTCAAGATACAGTGTCTTGAAAATACACATTTTTCGAATGGCAACACTGTAATGACATTTTGTATAAATATGTTTTGGAAGCTGACAAATCGCATGTATTTGTTTTCGTACTTCAGTCTCATAGAGGGCGCTAGTTACACGGTTCGTACCGAGTAGTTTTAAACATAACTTTCAACATCACTCAATTCTACACCAGAAAGGTACTTTTGGTAAAACTATTACCAGTGTGTACCGTTTTCGGAATATTTTCATTTGAAAATGATGGAGTTATATCTGATGCTGGTTCAAACTAAGTATTATAAAAAACAATTACCTATTTATTGAAAATCAAGAATTATAACATTATTCTAGAGCTGAAGTTACTGATTGAACAAAGAATCACAAGAAAATCAACATAAATTTGAATGAATACATGAAATATTCAATCAGTTGAGAGTAATTGTTCAAAATGTCCTAAGTTGAAGAAGTTAAGGGTTCATGTCCATGCGATTTCAATCTTCAAGAGAACACCAGTTCGAACTGAACACAGAATTCAAACATCACTTCAATAACCTCATAGCCGATTCTCAATAGTTTAGAAGTTCAATGCATTCCTATAAAAGATAGAATTGTGTATGTGTTTATGTGTATCATGTACTGATTCAATAGGTATTAATTTTCTTCTCGTGACTCTTTGTTTGATTGATAAATTTAGCATTAGGATAATGCTGATGTTTTTGGTGTCCAATGAATAAGTGATTGTTTTTTATAGATAGATAGATAGATAGATAGATAATTTTATTTGCTCCGGTTACATATAATGTACACATATAAACTCCGAGGAGTGTGGAACATGTCAGTAATAAAAAATAAATAAAAGCTTTAAATACATAATCAAACATTATCTCACACGTAGTTTTGACCCAAAAAACAAAAACATAGAATCAAACATATATAAATAACATTCATGTTAGCATACTATCATTTAAGAATTCCTGCAGGCTATAATAAGGTTTTTCTATGAGGTAGTTCTTCATACGACATTTCATTGTTGAAACTGGAAGATTTCTTAAAGTAAGTGGAAATTTATTGTAAATGTTTATAACGCTATATTTGACATTTCTCTGTATGTATGTATAGTTGCATTTCTCATTCCTAAGATCATTCTTTGTTCTTGTGTTGTATACGTGATCCTTTTCAGAGTTAATGAAAAGTTCTGATTTATTTTCTGTTACAAATACTACTGCTTCATATATATAGAGATTTATCAAAGTTAAAATTTTGCTCCTAATAAAAGCTTCTCTACAGCTATCGTTTTTTTTCATTTCATAGATATACCTGATACATTTTTTTTGTAGTATAAGTATCCTAGAGATATCAACAGAGTTTCCCCAGAATATAATTCCATATTTTATCCTAGATTTAATGTAAGCATGGTATGCAGAGAGGGCAGCTTCGGTTGAGACATGTTCCGACAGTATTCTCAATGCATAGCAATATTTTGCAATATTTTTTGATAGATAATCTATGTGATTTTTCCAGTCCAGTCTCCTATCTATCAACAGTCCCAAAAATTTTACCTGATTACATATGTTTAAATTTTGATTATTATATTCGAAGGTATTCAACTCTGGCAAGGATGATCTATTTGCGAAATGAATTATCTGAGTTTTGTCAATATTAAGTAGTAGGTCATTTGCTGTGAGGAAATTGTTTAATACATCTAGCACATTTGTTGTCTTTGTCATGACCAACTGAGAGTTTTTTTCTTTTACAATGACTGATATATCATCAGCATATAAAACAATATCTTCATTAACTACATTTGGTATTTCATTTGTGTACAAAATATATAGTAATGGGCCTAGGATGGATCCCTGCGGCACACCTTTTTTTATCACAATTGGTTCTGATTTAATTATCCCCGAGGTGTCATTTTCAATCAAATATTGGGTTCTGTTTGTCAAATAGGATTTGATTAGGTCCAAAGAAGGGCCTTTAATGCCATATTTATCAAGTTTGTTGAATAAAATTTCATGACTGACACTGTCAAATGCTTTTGACAGGTCAATACACAAAGTTACAGTACAATCATCTTTGTTCAAATGATGTAAAATTTTTTCAATGGCTTGATGAAATCCATTTTGTTCTTTTGCTAACAAAACATTATCATCTAAAAACTTAAGTAAACGTTTGTTCATGAGCTTTTCAAAAATTTTACTGGGATTTGGCAATAATGATATGGGTCTGTAGTTACTTTCTTCATCTCTGTTTCCTTTTTTAAATATAGCTTTAATAAATGCCACTTTCAATACTTCTGGGAATACTGCTTGTGAAAAACAAATTTAAAATATATGTCAAAGGATAGGCTATGATCTCTGCTGTTTCTTTCAATAGGCACATAGGAATCTGATCTTCACCAACAGATTTTTTATTTTTCAGTTGTTTAACACATTCTATTATTTCAAGCGGAGTGGTAGGTTCAAAGAAAAAAGCATCATCACATCCTTTTATTTTTGTATAATCTGGGCTATCTGTTTTATTTAGGTCAGGGCAAGCTTCACTAAAATACTTATTGATTTGATTCACTGTGGTTTGTGGATTTTTATATTTTTTTGCAAAGCTTTCTAGGATATTGTTTTTGTGGTAGTTGGGTTTGGTTATTTTTTTGATTAATGACCAGGTAGCTTTGGTTTTATTTTCGGCTTTCATTATATATTCAGTGTTGGACATTTTTTTAGCAGCTGCAATAACTTTACTGAGGACGGAACAATACTTTTTAAAATACTGAGTACTTATCAACCCTAATGTCTTCTTTCTGTATAATGAGCGTTTTCTAGAACAAGATTTTTTTATACCCCTTGTTATCCATGAATTGGGCCTAGTTTTATTAAACTTTTTTTCCACAAAGATCAGGTTCATTATTCTACCGAAAATATTCGAAAAGCAGCAGTATGCTATGTTTACATCTGTACTCTGTGTTACACTTTCCCAATTTACTCCAGCGAGATCCTGTTTAAACTGAATAATTTTATTTTTTGAGAATATTTTTTTTCTATTTATTTATTTTATTTATTTATTTATTTCATTTGTTTAAATTTTTTCTGTGAAAAGGGTTATCATTTGTCCATAGTGATCAGATAATGCTGTATTTAAAACCATACTTTTTTCATAATCATCAAAATTTACAAAGATGTTATCTAATAGAGTAGATGAGATATTTGTTACTCTGGTTGGTTCAAAAATAGTTTGTGTTATGTTGTGAGTGAGAAGTAAGTCTAAAAATAACTTAGTTTGTACGTTGTCTTCAAGCAAGTTGATATTAAAGTCTCCACATAGTATAACCTTAAATGTAGTGAATTTTTCATGAACTAAATCGATTATTTCTTCTATGTTCTCAATGAAAATATCAAATGATCCTAAGCCAGTTCTGTAAACACATACAATTACAATTTTCATTATTATAATTACTACACTTCCACATTCCAAATGACCTTCAATACTTTTTCTGACAACACTCTCTACACTCTCCGCATCCATATCGTTTGTTGTGTAGATACTGACTCCTCCATGCTGCATTATTTTCCGGGAAAATGCTGATTTCAATTCGTAGCCCTCGATTTGTATACTCTCTATTTCGGATTCTAAGAGCCAATGCCCTGTTATGCATAAAATTTTTGGCTTTGATGATAGAGAATCTAGAAATATTTCAACTTCCTCAGTTTTGTTCCTCAAACACTGTATATTTTGATGGAGTATGGTGAAGTGTCCATCTTCATTGCGACTTTGTTGGCAGCTGTTTTCAGAAATGTTTATATGTTTATTTTTCTGCGGTAGTTGCTATTGCAGCAGATTTCTACTAGCGTTTCGTTTGTTGACCTCATATTTGTAGACTTCACACTCATGACTCCAAGCACTATGATCGACATCAAGATGTAGGTTCCTTTTTTCATTTTTCATTGTACAGTTAATGCATCTGCTGTATTGTTCTGGCTCCTGACATTCGGTTTTTTTATGTTCCTTGGCACAATTTGGACAAGCCAACTTATTTCTACAAACTTGGGCTAAGTGGCCAAAACCACAGCATCTGAAGCATCTTAGTATATTGGATTTGACTTCATACACTATGCAAGAGTTGAATCCAATGTTGAGTTTACACCTATTCCACAGTTTTTCACAGGTTTCCTATATAATCAATGTGTATAGAATGTGTCAAAAATGTGTATGATTTTTTTTAAAGACCTTGTATCTCGAATACGGATGCCGTAATGAACATTTTACACTGAGCGATCCCAACCTATTTTGCAGCGTTCTACATATCCTAGTAACGGGGTTACCTTTCTTTGAAACACCCTGTATACTGCGATTCAACTCGCTCTATCTTTTCAATTCCCTAATCTGAAATGAATAATTGAGTGGGCAATTCATTCCCACAGTGTTATGTTATGTTATGTTTCAGAATTTCAGAACTTTTACAGGTGAAACAAGTAAGAGAAACAATTCAAAAGAAACATCTATAATTAATTTTACCACTTGTTAGAGATAAATTGTAGGTATTCGAGATATTGTTGAATAGACTCTTTTTTTTTTTTTCTTCTGCCTTGTTGATGTATTATGAAACTATTAGCAAAATAATTGTGCACAAACTGATATAGTGATATACGTGGATTTGCAGTGTTGCTGTGTGTAAACGAACGAGTTTGCATCATTGTGAAATATATAATTGTGATTTTGGGATTGAATCAGCCACAGTGTTGCAGAGGCGGTTCAAGTTGGAAATTCAATAAGTGTGTAAAGGGTCGGCCAAATTCGATGGAATTCGGGGTTTTCTCTGAAACTATGAGTGTTAGACAAAAACCGACCAAGGTGTTGTGGGCTCGATTTTCGTGAAAAACAATGGCGCAAACCGCGATTGTCTATCTTTCTTGCATGAAGAAATACAGAGCGATTTTAAAATTTTACCATTCATCGACGACCTCCGTATCTCCATTTCCATGAGTCGAATCAAGAAATGAAAGAAAAAATCATGCAAGTCACGATTTTCGTGATGTATGAAAAGCATAACTTTTTGCAAATGGGCCACCTGTAATTCATTCCACCATTCGATGACAATTTTATTGGCTTTCAACTATATATCACAAGTTGAATTTTCTGTTAGAAAAAGTGATTGTTTATAGATGAATCTAACATGAGTCAATGAAAAAACTACTAAAAATTTATCGTAGGTGTGGGAATTATCAAATTCACATGTATTCATATTCATTTGATAATTTCCATTCAATTCTATATTTTGACAAAATGAAAAATATTATTTTGTTCAAATCCAACTTTAAGAAACGAGCAATTTTAGCATCTGAACATTAGCCGAAAAACTTTCTTTCTTTCTTCCTCCTCTTCCCTTTACCCTCTTGGGCTTCGGAATTGGGCTGATTATCTGGTGTGTCGTTCACCCATTGTTTCCATGATTACCAATTTTCTGTCACTATTTTCATCTCTCTCAACGACTTCTCTCTTTTTCTTCCTGCCTCTGTTATCATTTGTTGCATCCATTTCTTCCGTGGTCTCCCCTTCTTCTTCTTCTCTTTCTTCCTTTCACCGTTTTGTAAATGATTTCAACGATTTGTATTGGTGTACTTTAATTTCTACAAGGCATTTCCATATTATTGTTCTTTGTACTGAATGAAAGGCTGCTCTGAGGTTAATGAACGCCAAGAAGAATTCCTTTCCATTCTCCATCCTCATCTCTATTAGGTTTCTCAGTATGTATATACTGTCGTTCGTCTGTCTTTCCGGTCAGAAGGCTGCTTGTTCTTTCCCTATGTCTAAAGATTGACTCAGTCTCATGTATGTTTTGAAACTTATAGGTAACAGACATATTGCCCTGTAGTTTTCACAATGCAGGTGATCTCCTTTTTTTCTTAGATGGGCACAATCAGATTGTTTTGCCAGTCTTCTGGTATTTCCTTTTTTTTAGCGAGCTATCTTATGAATTTTCCAAAGCCAGGATACTCCTTTATCTCCTAGGCATTTTATCATTTCTGGTTCTATATCGTCTTCTTCTCCTGCTTTACCTGTTTTTATAGTTCTTATTGCTTCCTATGTTTCTTTTCTATATATAGCTTCAATCTGCATGGTTCCGTCTTCTTGATTCCTCTGATATTTTCCGTCGGTGGCTTCATTATTGAATTTCTCTTCGTAAAAATCTTTCCATGTCTTCTGTTTTTTGTTCATTTGAATTTGGTTATTTTTGTCTTTTAATGCTATGATTTCTTTCTTGTTTCCCCTTTTCATTCTACTTATTGTAGTCCAAAATTGTCTATTACTTATTTCGCAATCTTCTTGCAATTCTATTCTGATTTCTTCCCAGGTTTTTTTTTGCATTTCTGATTGTGATTTTTGATAGTCTTTTCTGTGTTATATCCTGTTTCATCTTTCATATGTTTTGGTTTGAATGGATTTTTCCATGCTTGTTTCTTTTTCTTCATTCTCATTTTCACTTCTTCATTCCATCATCTTGTTCTTTTATTTTGGGTATGATAACGTTTCAGTCCACATATTTTTTCCGTTTTCTCTTTTAGAGTGGTCCATCTTTCATCCAGCGTCAATGTTTCTTTTAGATTCTCCAATTCTTTGAGTTTGATATCTATTTTATTATATCATTTATTTGTAGTTCATTCACCTGTACTCTTTCCTTGCAATTTCTTTCTTTACTGTGTCCTTCAGGCTTGCCGTGATCATTCTGTGCTGGGTTAATAGTTCTGGTTCCCTTTCTGTTCTAACATATTTTATATCTTGCTGTAAGTTTTTCGTGTATAATATATAGTCTATCATGCTATTCGCATTTTGTTCCTCCGCAATAAATGTGTATCTATCCTCCATATCTTGCTCCCAAAATGTGTTCCATCAGTTCAATCAGCAGTTCATTTGTTTGACAGAATTCTATCATTTTCATACCATTCCTATTTGTTATTGCTTCACCATGAGGTCCCATGCAGCCAAGACCTCTATGCTCTATGTATGTCGTTTCCAACTCTGGCATTCCAGTCCCACATTATTATCATCTTCTCTCGTTTTTCTCTCTTATTATCTATGGATTTTTGAAGTTTGCTATAGAATTCTATTACTATTTCTTCTTTGGTTCCGTCTGTTAGTCCATAAATTTGTATTATTCCTATCTTGTCCTTCAGTTCTATATGTATCGTTATAATTCTGGCTGATATTGGCTCATACTTTGTTATTCTACTTTCCATATATTTCTTGACTATTATTCCCACTCCTTCTTTTGCTCTTTGTCCTTGCGGAGCACCCGAGTAGTACACTCGAAAAACGCGAAGAATAAATGTCAACTTGTTATTTATTGATCTATCAGGAGTACCTTGTAACGTCAAGCATTTTGCATTTCGGAAGAGAACTCCAGTCATGATAAGAAATGCCACAAAAGCAATCGAAAGTAGATGTCAGAAGTGCATAGAGGTCCATAGAAGACAGTTTGAAAATAGACTTTGATGAGAATTAACATTCTTTCATTCATTCACTTCTTCTGAAATAAAATATAACTTGTGATTTATCGTTAATTAAAATTGTGACATCTCGAAAACTGTGACATGAATAACTTTGCTTCCATCAGTGATGAATTCTACTCGAAAGAGTGCCTTGAGAACGTGTTCATTTTTTTGATTCGACCTAGGCAAATCGAGATACGGAGGTCGATGATGAATGGTGAAAATTAAAAATCGCTCTGTAGTTTGGCAGCCGAGAAAGAAAGAGAGATTGACAAACGAAGCTAGACAGAATTAGGAACGAAACAATAAGAGAATCGTCAAAGCAGAAATCAATAACAAACAAAATAACGAAAAGACAATTGAATTGGTATGAACACATGATGAGAATGGATCCAAGCAGAATAACAAAGAAGATACATCAAGAAACATAAAAAAAGAAGAGAGGGAGATCACGGAAGAAATGGATGCAACAAATAACAGAGGCAGGAAGAAAAAGAGAGAAGTCGTTGAGGGAGATGAATATACTGACAGAAAATAGGAAATTATGGAAACAATGGGTAAACGACACACCAGACAATCAGCCCGAATCCAAAGCCCATTTGAAAAAGTTGTGCTTTTCATACATCATTTCTTGATTCGACTCACGGAAATCGAGATAGGGAGGTCGTCGATGAATGGTAAAATTTCAAAATCGCTCTGTAGTTCTTCATACAAGAAAGATAGATAATCGCGGTTTGCGCCATTGTTTTTCCACTTTACATCATTTTTTGGTCGGTTTTTGTCTAGCACTGATAGTTTCAGAGGAAACCTCAAATCCCATCGATTTTGGGTTCACCCTGTACACTCTCCTTTCAGATGCGCCACTATCTCGAATTTTGAGACGAAACAGAAGCGACAATGAATGAAATACTCAGAAAAAATAACTCACATTGACTATTTTGTACTGAATTGGATGGTAAACACTTGTGCTGAGGCACAGTGCTGGAACGATCAGTCAGCTGTCTAACCTGTATGCTCAGTTCTTGTCGCTGTTTTTGGAGATCTCCAATTTTCTTCTGGACTCTCTGTAGATCTGATTCCAACATGGCACTGTTCCCCACTGTGCATGTTAAGCTATCACCTGTAAATAATATACAGGATGCTACAAATTCAGTTACATTTATGGGGATCTTGAATAAATCAAATTTCATATGAAAAAGGCAAAGATGCGTTATCAGATGCCCAAAGAAATGTCTACAAGAAATACACCCAATTGAAAATATTTTCTAAGAAATACAGGCAAAAGCGAAAAAAAGTCTATTTCATTTCTCTTTACTACAGACTACATTTGACAAAATGAAAACTTTTTATGATCACAAAATAATCTGACGTTTCGGCTTTGAATCCTCATCACCAAGTTGGATTTTTTGAATATGGGGTGGATTTATCATTGCATCCATCTGAAGCTTTCAGTCTCCCAACTAAGGTAGAGTAGCACGTGCACGCGTATTCAATATATTTAGTAAAATCATCAAAATATATATCTGGGATTCGATCATCGATATAAAAAAGGCGTTTGATAAAGTATCAAGACACAAACTATGTAATTTACTAGCTGGGAGGGAAATACACGTTATAATAGTGAAGAACATATTCAAAAATAATAACTGCCTCATCTTTCAAAATAACACAGGGAGGGAGACTGACTCCAGTTTTGTTCAATATATATTATATCGATGATGATTGATAAATGTACATATTGGCTATAGATTTCTAAGCAGAACTGATATATCGGAAGAAGCCTTTACTGATGATAATTATCATGGAAAAAAATCATTGAAAGAGACATGGAATATAATACTTCAAAGACTACGGAATAAAAATAAATTGAAAGTAATGGTAATGGGAGAACAAAAGAATATTAATGAACAACTTGACAGGAGAACTATTGACCCAGTGGAAAGCTTCAAATACTTCAGAAGTAAAAACAGAAGATAGTGGAGGGCAAGATATAGAGATGAATAGCTGAATAGAAAAAAAAACTGAATATATATATACTATGCAATGAATAAGTCATTTATAAGCAAGAAGGAAATAACACGGAACAGAAGAAATTATGTCTTCAAAACAATTCGAACAATTCTGACTCAACGAATTGACTGAATTCTGGTTGAGTTGTGAATCCTGGATACTCAATTGTAAACAGAAAAGTAAAATCCAAGCCATTGAAATGAAATATGCCATTCACCGTGAATCGCACGCATTTCAGTACGCTAAAAATCTATCTGACGCTATCTGACACGAGAGATGATTTTATAGAATCACACAAATATTTGAAACTGACTGGTGTTCATTTGCTTACCGGCATTCGAGTACTGCTGTGAACTTCTTTGTTGCCTGGAACTTTGCAATTTCTGTTTGAGCACTAATAATTCTTGTTCCAATCTAGCATTTCCAGCTACGGTTTCTTCCAATTTCTTGGAATTTTGAGCAAGCATCATATGTACCCTGCTGAGTTCGTTTTCTAGCATGATCTGCTGTTTCCGGGCATGTTCCACTTCTGCAGGACTCTTGAAGCCTTTGCTTAAGCGTTGTCGCAATCCTCCTAGAGCCCGTTCAATATCTTCTTTGTCTTGCTGAAGGTTTTGTAGAGTGCCTGATTCTTCGTGTATCAGCCTATCTAGTTGATATAGTTGTTGAACTTTCTCTTGTAAATGTAAGTGGTTAGGATTCAGTCTATTCCAGTCTCTTTTTTCTTCTGCTAACATTCTGCGTTCTTGAATTTGTTGGTTGAATTCTAGCCTATCTCTTATACCAGGAGCAGGGTTAGCTCTATCTATAGGTACCCTATATAGAGAGCCTAACTTCACCATGTTGTCAACCAGGTTCACTAGTGGTTTTCCCTTTTCATACTACAAAAAACTCATTTGTATCAAATCCATTTGATATTTATTATGATATAACGGGAATCATTATCCAAAGATATAAATTTCGCATGTTCAATATTTATTCTTGGCATATCTGATAGACCTGGCTTTTTATCTGCCACCTATCTGTTTCAGTTCTATCTGAAGAGGAATCAGTCGAAGAAATTCGTTTCGTCACGAAGTTCTCAAATATATGCAACTTGCATCTAGAATATAACTTGTATAACTACAGAATTACAGTTTTCATCACATGTTTTATCACCGAGATCAAATCGACTCATCCTAGATGTTATCACAAGATCTTTTTTCAACACTGAATTTCAATACATTTAATTTTTTGGTAAATCATCGACAAGAAAAATATTGACTAAAAACACTCTAAAAATAGGTACCTCTGATTGCACAGATCAGTTTGTTTCACTTTTGTCCTACCCGATGTATTGGGGGAGAGATGAAATATTATTTAGATTCGACATCTTCGAGTGAATTCAACTTTAGTAGATAACAAGCTGAAGAAATGAAATTGAATGAGGTAAGGAAAATTATTTTACGATCGTGTAGTGAGTTCTGTTCTCTAGTCTCTATTCTTGGCAACCCAACAGTGCTTCTCCGAAAACACCAACCGATGATTTATTATTCGTTTTGCTCAAGTATAGTTTGTATTGTGATTAAAAGAAATAATGAAAATGTTGATTGAAGTAGGAAATAAGAAAATATAAACAGAAGTGATCATGAGCATTATGGTACTTCAAAAGGTGAATAGTTGGCTTTTTCTATTTCTTCATATTTGCCTTGGTTGATGCAAATTGATTACCTCATCTGAAAAGCATTATTACATGAAGATGACAAAAATATATAACGATTGGTAAAGAATTAGTTATTAACATCAAATAATGAGTATGAATATCGAGACATAAAATATCAAATGATCATCATGACGAGAATATATATTAGAGGTGAAAATCGTACATTTGTTGACATTTGTTGTGAATAGTTTCAATAAACCATTGTATCCGAGCTGATGTGATCAAAGGCTGATATAAGTCTTTTACTTCATTCAAAGCAGAATGCTATATCTTCGATCAGGATATTCTTGGGATAAAACATATGCAGCAGTGATAGAACTGCTGGATCAAATGTGATAGAATATATTGCCTCTCACTGATGGTTTCTCAAATTTCGTTTAACCTGAATATTCAAATTCGAATTGAATAAATTGGAAATTTACTTCAACAATAATTCCACTGCACATTGTAAATCACAATATCTTGTGTTATTATGATGAAACTACATGATTCAACTGAATCTTGTCTTTTTTTTTGAAATTTCCGGCGATCGCCATGTTCGACAGGGGTATATAGATTATGTTATTTGAATTATCACAACTATCTGAGGAATGCATACTATGAAAAACACTCAACTCATGAACTATTTGAAATCATAAAGAATGATATGAAATATTGAAAAAAATAAATCAATGATGTGTTACTCACCTGTTTTTCCAGGTCTAACAAATGTTGCTTTATCTGATCGAGTTTTTGTAAATTTTCCATTCTTCTAGCCTGATCCATCATCATGTTCAACTGAGCCTGAACAAATCAATAATTTCAGTTGAACTAATAATCTTATTAACAAATTTAATTTCAGGGAATATCTTCGTATCTCAGTAAATAATAATACTATTGTATCAAACTCGATTTATTTCGAAAAGACCTTGCTTTGAAACAACCCTCAAAAACCCCTCGAAGGGCTTGTGCGAGTTAACAGATCAGTAGTGTTTTTGAGTAATGTGAGAAGGTGTGATATTTGAAAAACTTTCGAAAACTTATCACCTATTTCACTTTGAAATATTCATCAGTCGTTTAGTTTTCATATTTATTTATTTGGATCTACGAATTATCTTGTGAATAAGGAATGCACGGGAATACTTTCAGGTCATGCAGTTCGATGCATGATATTGATGGCATTCTGAGATTGAAGAAATTCTACTTACTCACATTCAATAACTGACATTTACTGAATAAAATATGTCGATACAACACAGTGAAAGAGGGAAGCTCAATGCAGCCCAAGATCATTTTGGTTATAATGAGTTTTTCGATAAGTTATTCAAAGAATACTGTTCCGAAAAGTATTGATTGTGAAGGAATTATATAGTGAAATTATTAGGTCAACCACCACCTTTTAATGAAATGTTAGTAACCTTTTCCGATATTGCTCTGAATTCAAATTTGTGCCCAATGGGAATACCTGAAAGATATCTGAAAAATTCATTCGAATACTCATGAAGGTGCTAAACGGACATATCAAAAAGAATAATCTTTTTTTCCTAGTTTTTATGTAATTGCAAGATTATTCTGGTAGTCCAGCTGATTGAAAGATTCATCTTGCAATCAAGGCTTAATTGACAGATTTATCGAGCATTTGAGATAATTGCAAGATTCATAATACATATATGTATAGTATATTGTAGATATTTTACTTTCCTGTTGATACATGTACTTTCATGAAATGGAATTTGCAGAAAAAATAATTGCTGTAGTAGAGATATTAACACACATAAAAAAATCAGCTTAACCAAACTACACAATCCAATCCAGAGCATACCAGATTAATATTTACATATTATTATCATCCCAAATATTAGTTTTTGTTAGTGATTGAAACATTATGAAGCTGATGAATATTTCCAAACCTGAATTGAATCAATTTCATTGTAACAATTTTCAATTGCCTGCAGAGTTTGTGAACTCTGTCTGCGCAACTGGATCAATAACAAGACTAATTCTTCATGGGTTCTACCAAGTAATTCTCCAGCTGAAACGCTCATTTTATCATTCGCTGACCAATTTTCCTGACAAAAAACAAGAATATGAGAACTCAAATCAATCAACGAGGAAGAATTATTTTCTCGTACTCTTTGTATCAGTGAACACTTTGAAATTGAAGAAAATTTGCATAGTTCTTCATTATCATTTTCTGATGAAATCTTCTGATTTTAATTTCAAATTGTCTGATGAACAAAAACTCACCTTTCTTGAATCTGCGTTTAGATCTGCATGACTAGAATTTTTATTGGTATAATAAACTTGAGGATTTGATGACCTGCAAAGTTTATAAGAATCAAATCAGAAAAGATGATCATTCAAAAAGTATCAATGTTCCATGGGAGACGAAATACAGTGTGTGCTATGATATGGTACTCAATGAGCTTTCTTCAGGAATAGAAACAGATCACATTTTCAATGCCCACTATTGCCGAAATTTCAAAATCAAATATTAGGCAATTTTTGTTCAATTTGATGACAAATTTTAGAATTTTTGTTTTTTCGAATCACCATGTATTGAACCTAAGGAGTTTATATGACCGGTGAAGTGGTATTCTGATGAAAAATCATTAATTCATTATCAAATACTCAAATCCAGAGTTTCATGTTGAAAAATTCTACAGGAAGATTCCTCTAGGTCAACCGAAACCCAGTAAAACTAAGTTTAACTGAAATAAAAATTATTATGCTTTCATGAGAATATCAACAAAATTGATGACAAAGTTGAATCAAGGGAATGTTCGAAAAATGACACAAATATAATGAGATATGAATACTCTCGTTCAACTTTAGTTTTCCTGATTTTCGGTTGACCTAAAGACATATTCCTGTAGAAGTTATCAAGATGATACTTCGGATCTGAGTATTTGATGTATTCCTTCATCAAATGACCACTCCAACGGTTATATAAACTCATTGGACCCAAGAAAGCAAAAATCCTAAAATTCATGAGGGCATTTTAGCTGTGCCTTATTCGAATAGAAAACCCATTTTTTCGAACGAAAATTGCCCACTAGTCGTTTTTGAAATTTCTACCTCTTTAGCAAACAATAGTAGGTCTTGAAAGTATGAATATTTCAGATCTGTCCACATTTTCGAATAGAGTTGAGTACTATATTATAGTTTTTTTTGTTTTTGAAAATTCTTCGGCTAGTTTTAAAATGAGAGGTTTGAAATTGCATATACTGTGCATATGTATATGTAATGTATACAAATATCGGGGACCGTTGAATAATGAAGTGGAGAGAGTTACACACGTGACAGCACAGCAACGAGTTTGCGCTCTATGGGTAGCATATTTTTCATCGATTTGTCAGAAAATTTCATTCCTGATGAAAGTTGGTGCATTGCAAAACACCAACACTGATATCATAAAATTTCTAAATCACAGAACGGTATACAAGGGAAAACAAAAGAAACAAAATTTCAATCAATTGTTATATAAGTACCATTATCATCGAAGTCATCAGAAACGTTGTGTGTGATTGAGAACAATATTCAAATTTGAAATCACAGATCGCTATGCAGTAATAAATATTTTACAATTGTTCATGATTTTAGCTTCCAGAGTAGTTGGTAGTTAGAACACTAGTCACTCATATAATGAACCTTAAGGATCTCACTTCCATCACAACAATGATATTCTCAAGCAGAATTCGGTTTCATTCATTGAATTTCTATACACAATATACCTAACTGTAGCAAATTTCTGAAGTCATAGTTGTCAAGACTTTCCTTCACACACTCACTCCTCCACTTTTGTACTATTTACATGTTTTATATCATATGACACTTCAATGAATCTCAGAACATCCAGAACAGTGAGTGATCTCATAAGTATACAGCCACAAAATTTGGAATTGAACAGTAGTACCTGCTGAAATTAGTAGTTCATAGGTATAAACTTATCAACCGATGAGAAGTCATCGAATTAATACTTCATTCTGATGTTTACTTTCAGCAAGTTTATGCGAACTCCAGCAGTACCATTCAATTCCGTATTTTGGCATTAAACTTATGATCAAAAATTATGTACTTTTAGAATCAATCAACAGAGAAATCTACACTCGATTCTCACCCGATCACTATCTCATTAGTTTTGTTTGGACATCTTCTCAATAAGTGCCGTATTAAATATCTAAAGGTAGTGTTTCATTCGGCATTTGAATTATCTCCCTTATATTGAAGAATAAATGAACTTTAATTACACGAATTAATATATAGGAAGTCGTGACAACTTCCATTAGTGAGTAGACTATATGAATTTGACTAAAATTGCTGTGGAAAGAGCATTACTGGCATTTCCTCACAAATCTAATTTATTATGCCATATAAACTCACCCATATTGCTCTTTTTCTGGATTCCTGCATAAATTAGTGACAGAGCGTGACTCCATTTGAGTGTTTGGTGTCCATATTTTCTTGGCCGATATTGCTCTCGGAAAAGTATCTCTGCTATTTAGCTGAGACATGTCTCTTGTATTTATCGAAATTGAACCCGAAGCTACAATATTTTCAAACTGAATATCAGTACCCAGATTCACACCGTTTAATACATAACAAAGCCATACTCAAGGAGCGAAAACAAAAATAGGGATTTTTTCGGAAATCACATAATATGTGAATAGTTTGCCTTATGAAAAGGCGCAAGCATTTTTTTTCTGAATATATTTTTCTACGATCTTCATTTGATATATATTTGTAATCTTCTCGGAATGATTGAGGCATTGCAATCTCAAAAAAAATACAGAATCTGTTTTTGAAAATGTGACGTCAACTGGTCACGTAGTCAATTTCCAAAAATAACTAGAATGAAATAAAATGAAATGAATTTTGACAGGTGGTTGTAAATGCCTTTCGATTGAATCCAAATTTGAATTCGAAATAGTTCATCTAATGAGTCGAAACTTTTACTGAAGACTGGATGACCCGTTCAACTTCGAACCACCTCAAAATTGACGAACTCTGTCTCGCTAAAACACATATGAATGGATTTGTGGTTATGTCTAAGCCTGCAAAGTCAATTTCCCTCAATAGAATGGCTGATCAAAATCAATGATAGCAAAATGTAATTTAACTTGCTTCGACCAAATTTATTCTCAAAACCTTTTTTTTACAAAAAAAAAAACGATTGTAAATTTAATGAAGATTTCACACCACCGCACAGAATGAATAACACTCATGCATCATCCGAAGTTCGATTCAATTCGATTTGAAAAAAATTCATTGCCTTTTCCTCGCCAGTAGGGGACCGTGATTTACCCAACACAATACGACTCCACGTTTGAATGTTCTGATGAATAAATAAAAGATCTGTTTGTGTCTATCAATCTCGACGACAAAATCGTTGAAATACTTGGGGGTTTCAGTAGATCAACATCTATGCTGGACGACCATATCTGTCACACATTCAAAAGACTACGAAAATTATTACATAAATTCTATCATTCTGAATAAAAAAAAGATTGTTAACGTTATACAACGCTATGGCCGAATCAGTATGACGTTATTGCACTGTTGTATGGGGTGGAACCTGCATAATTTGGAAGTTACAGAATACATTATTGAAAATAATTCTTCCACAAAAATGAACTCTACTCTACTCTACAATCAAAGGAAGAATCAGAAGTGCTCAACTTACAAAAACTGTATATCTATTATGAACGATCAATACCGCAACATAATATATATATATATATATATATATATATATATATATACTATCTGTATCTAAGTTCTTGCTATTCCTTGGTGCAGACTTACAACCAAAAGTTACGGATTACGGATCATTAGGGACCGAAACTTCATGATTCACTTCCGTAAATTTAGAAAATATCAATAATTAAAAAACGCCAAGGAGATGCATAAAAACTTAACTGAAAACAAATTACCAACCATTTCTGAAAATTGTTCGATAATTGAAAGGTACGAATATTGTTCTCCCTGTCGTAATATAGTTACATAGTTAAAGTTAATAGAATAGGTACCATGTATGATTCAATAATTTTATAATCAGTAGAGGCAATCTCATAGAAGAATGCCACAACTCAAGTCTGGCTTAGGTGGCTTCTTTTGTCTTCAAAGTTATATCTATAGTTTTACTATAGTATATCTATGATTTGGTATGATTTCAAATTATATGATTATATAATTTTATTTTCTATTTTAGGTTCCTGATTTCTAAAGATATATGAATTAATGTAATATTATACGAACAAACAAACAAGCGTTGTTCAACATAATTAATCTACCTGAATAAACTTAATACCACGGCTGTTCCTCTGGGTTGTTCCTAATTTTTTTTTTCTCAACCATCCCAGTATTGAGACGAACAAAACAATAAAAAAATATTGGAATCAGTCGAGCCATTTTCGAGTTTTTGCGAGACTAACGCATGGTGATTGATTTTTAAGCAGCACCAGTTGGAGACCCTGGCGACGAACGCCATCTGTTGAAAGTAATCCAAAGAAGTCTTTGACAGCACATAATAGAGAGCTGTTTCCGAAGTGGCTTTCTGTCCCCAAACAAAATTACCAATTTCGATTTTTTTGCTGTTCCTTTGGGTTTTCTCAATTTTCTTTCTTCCCAATCCGCCCTCATCTTATTGAGGCGACAAAACAAAGACACTAATGTATGGCAATTGATTTTTTTATATTTAGATATTCAAGTGATTTGAGGTGAGCGATATGGCAGATATATGAAACACAAGACTCAATGGAATGAACAAAATCATCTGTTTTGAAATCTGTTCTATTTTTCCAATTTCTCTTTTTGATCTTTGACAAGAGAGAGAGAGAGAGAGAGAGAGAGAGAGAGAGAGAGAGAGAGAGAGAGAGAGAGAGAGAGAGTAAGAAGAAGTTGGGGCCAAGATGGATCCTTGTGCACACCTGCATTGATAGTCATTGTATCAGATGAGACTCCATCTATCACCACATACAGTGATTGGCCATTTTCAGTAATGCACGTTTTATTTCTCATTTTTTTCATGATCCAGGAAAAGTCCGACAAGAGGGATCGACTTTTAGAGCTCTATCAAAAAATATTAGGAAATACAGAGTGTCCCATTCGAAAATCTCGCTAATATTAACAGTTTTACAAACAAGATATCTGAAATCCAGAACTCACGACTAAGGACTAAGATACCTGACGGTATTTATGAATTCATAATAAAAACCGAACTTCGAGAAGTTAATCAGCTGAGTTTTTATAGTGCTTCGAAGTTTGACTATATTTTGAAGAAGATCGTGACCGAACACCCATGATATAATGTATCAGTGAACTGGTCTTTTCGAGCTCTATTCGACTTTTGACTTGCTACAAACATTCGAATATGTAACGTAGTTCAATAAACTCTACTCTACTTTACTCTACTATTCCATCACAAAAAACGTATGTTTGGTGTGTCGCGGAAAAATGAACCACCCCGTATAGTCCACAATATCTGATATAGGAAGTTCAAAGGATAAACTGAAGAAAGGAATAATTTCCTTTGACAATTTTTTGTATCTCAATCAGTTTTCTAGATGAAGGGATCGCCCATTATGTGAGAAATCCTGTACATGAAATTATAACGTCAAAATACTGATGTTCGAATACAAAATGTTTGGAAATATGTATCACATGAATAAATGAAGTATAGAGCAAGAGATGTGATCAGATTTTTGGGATTTGCGAATACATGGTGTTTTTCGAGCACTTATGTTAAATTTTCATTAATCTAGACCTAGTTTTTAATGTTCTAGACCACCTGTTTTTCAAGGATGTAGGATATTATTTATAAAAATCTTTGTCCGATTCTGACAATGTGAAAGTTTGAAGATTTCAAAAATGTTGCACAACACCTTCATTTGGTTTGAAATTGCCCCTTCAACTATACTATACAAGAAACTACAAATATGAAATATTTATTTATTTTCAATAGTGCAGCGGTAGATTTGCCAATCTTTTCTAGAAAAATCGAGATGGAGATAATAAGATGATTGGCAATATTAGCCAGAATCATAATTAACATATACAGGTATACCAGCAACTGCGAACTCATTAATCTCATCATTTTATTATATGATACTCATCTTTCCACTGTACAACGTTTGATGTTACCAATTGACGACAATTGAGTATTGGGGCTGCCTTACGTGCCGGCAAATTATTATTTTTGATTTTGATTTCGGCTAGAGTGAAATATTCTGATGCAATTCTGATGGCATACCAATAGCGCTTCAATGTACCTATATATAATGAATCGAAAGGTTACGACCCCATTCTTAAATTGCGAGGATACGTTAATGGCGGTTACTGCCAAGTGTTGACAGAGAATAAGAAAAATATCAAACGATTTGAATATTATCATTCAAGAAACATGGTTTTATGGAAGTTGTAGCTTTTATGTAACGAACGCCATATTCTGTGATATAGTCGTGGTATTTGGTTGTATTACAACCAGTAAAACAAACGAGTTCTGAATCCGAAATCGGATTGATGGAATTCAAATATTACTCTTGCAATGCAATGCAACGGATCAGGTTTTTTGTCACTGGTCACTGGCTTGGAGAAGTTATTCATCTTTTTTTATGTCTCCATGAAAATAATTTTTATAGGACAAAAATTCATAATCTAAATTTTCAGAAAATTATTATTCATTCTGATAGCTTTCTTGACTTAATTATTAATTTTACTGAATTTTCTCTCCGTGGTTGAATGAAAGAGCTAATTCTGATTATATCACCTAACAAGTGATAAGATTAAATCTTCAATTATGCCATTTCATGTGAGGTAAATACACTTATAAGGTGAATATTTCATGTATTTTGTACATACTGTAACCCTTACCTGTCGATAAAATCTATTATTATTATGTTTCGACAACATGAATGAAAAATCAATACTGTTCGTGAAATATCGTTGAGCCAGCGTAGGAATTATTAATTTCCATTTATTTCGTTATGCCAATTATAATTATTAATGCACTGAACGCTTTCCTCCTTTGGTTTGGCTTTGTTTATGTATATATAAATATATATGTATATACTCAAACGCACATCCTATCAACAAAAGTACTGGAAATCAAATCTTACAGTGAATACAAACTCAAAGTGATGAAAAAATGAATATTATATACATTATAGTACAAAATCAGTGAAATAAAAAAATTAAACTTATACCTGTTTCTTGTGTGTCGTTTAAATCAGTCGAATCACAATTCCCTTCACCTGTTCCTACCACTATGTTACTACCTTCGACCTGAGTAGCCGTGACAGCAGACAGTTGATCATCAGAAGGGGCACTAGAGAGAAGATCCCATTGCCTCAATTTTTCTCGATCAATAATGAAGCTGTTTTCTTTTCGTGTCTCATTGCCACTGCTCTTTACGGTTTTTTGGTTCTCCAAGTCTTTCTGATGTTTATCAAGTTTAATGAAATTATCATTCACGTAGGTCACACCTCGAGTTATCCCCCTAGGCGATTTTTGTTTCTTCTTACTATCACCTATACTGTCAAGATCCTCCATCGACTTTGTATGTCTTTGACTTGCTGTTCTCAACCTTTCTCTCCATATCGAATCTTCTTCCCACAAATAACTCCCTTCTGATGTCATGCCAGTTGGGTTCTCTTGAGTTACATTCACTGAAGTTTCATTTGCCTCTATACCGTCGTGAAAAACATTTTCTAGTAGCCCTTCAAGGGAATGGGATCTTCGAACTCTACTATCAATGGATATCACATCGCTCAACGTGAACTTATCTGTCTTATGGACAGGGTAATAGTTCCTCGCTTTCGGATCCAAGCAGTCGGAAACTTTGTGTCTCTTCAAAGTATCGGACTCGTATATATTTTTTTGGTCTATGTTCCCAGATTTATCAGTCAAGTTCAGAAAATCCACAGAGACCGATCTAGCTTCAGCAGCAAGTTTGAAAGTATTTTGTTCCATATCAGACCTAAGTTGATTGAAATCTTGCATATCATTTTTTATTGGGTTTATAATATGAGTTATGTCTTTTTTACTTCCATTAATTGTTTCCCTTTGATTATTCAATGTGAGAATCGAGGAGCTACTTTCAATGTTCATGTTTATAGACAGATCAGAATAGTAATAAGGTGCAGAAATTGGGCATACCGTTGTAGTAACGTCGATGGTAGGAGTAGATCTATTAGAATTAGGTAAAATGCTGCTGATTTCTGCCAAGGTTGAAGTACTACTTTCGGGCCTACCTCCAGATCGGACAGACCTCCTGCTGCCTTCATCTCTCTGAATGTAGTCCAGTTCAATGCTTGTATCATGTACAGAAGGTCCAGTAATAATTAAATTTTCGTATTCGTGAAAGAAAACCTGATGAGATATACTATTTGAGTGTGAATCATCATTACTACCAATACTCAAGTTCCTCATCTGCATATCACTGAAGTACCTTTCTAGTTCTACATTCTGCGTAGTGTCTGATATGAAAGTACCATCCAGAGATTCTAACTCAGTACATACTTCTTCTGAAACTGGCCTCCTTTTCAACATTATTTCACGGTTGGCAGTGTCATGACGAAGTTCTACATCAGGATCACTGTTCGTCGAGAGTAAGCTTCCAGGAAGATTATTTCTATCGAAATCTTTATAAGAAGCGGAAGTTGACGGCTTAGTAATATCTAATGATAGAGAACTACCTTTCTCGTGTTTAGCACTAGCATGCGCCGTCTTTTTTACATATTTGTTGTTACTGTTGAAGAATTGGTCGGAATTCCTATGCTGTGCTGATCTAGTTAGCAAATTCAATCTGTATATTTCATCTTTATTGATTTGTTCTTTTGAGAATTTGTTATCTTCAATATTTTCGATATCTTCTAAAGGTGGAGGAGAAGATGGAATTGGAGGAGGTGAAACCAATTCACTGTCGGAGCTGTCATGTAACTCATGAGCATTTTGTGCAGCACCTAGATAATAAGATGCTGGTCTGAATGAGTCTGACAAGCTGAATCTAGGATGGTTTAGTGTGTCCAGAGAATCCATATCTTTAGAAGCCTCATCGTCAGCATCAGAGCTGTCAGACTTGCTGATACTTCTATCTCTTTTTGGGGTCAATAATATGTCTGGTAGTTCTTGGCTACTATCAGTTGAGTTCTTGAGTTCCATATATACCGGTTCAAGTTTTCCTCCACTGAAGCAGACCATTTCGTAAGGTTGTTGCTCAATTTGATTAGATTCGGAAGTGGGGCCTAATACAGATGCTCCTGAATTCTGAGTCATTTCTACGTAATGGTTTTCATCGATTTCTGATTCAATAAATAATGTTCCTGAAATACCATTGGTACTACTTTTTGGGCTAAGAACACTCCTCTTTGGTGACATTGGCATGTAGTTCTCCTCTATTGTGAGTGTAAACATTTCGGAATCATATTCTTTCTCTAAATTGGATTTATTTTCGAAATCTGCTAATATAGATTCGACTAATGCACCATTGCTCTTCATTTCAGTCATGAGAGGTATTGGTTCAAATTTTTCGGAATATTCAGATCGGAGGTTAGAAACTTGTGCAATATTGGGAGATTCTTTGTTGTACTGTGGTTCAGCAAAGGAACAATCTGTGTTTTTTCTGACTGTATCTTCTTCAATATGTTTTTCAACAAAAACATCGGTGTTTGGTGCATCATGCAGAAGGTTAGAAGGCGTGAGAGGCTTTTCAGGTTCAGCGAAGGTACTAAGTACAGTGGTAGAAGTGGTTTGTGCAGGTGTAGGTAACTCAGGGTAAGTGTCCAAGGTCCGTCCTGCCTGTGATTGCACAATTTCCTTTCTTCTCTCCTGATTTTCTGAACGAACCATAAAACAATTTACAAATTTTTACATTATAAAGGACCCTTATCCAAAAAATATAGGAGGAATTAATCTGTTAGTAGAAGTATGAAAGTTAATCACCTATGTGTTTCCGAAATGTTAGTCACAGAAAGAACGACACCTAAATGGTTTCAGGCAGGAAGGACCAATGTAGACTACACCAAGAACCAACACCATAACTAATAAAAAATATAACGACTATAAAGTTACTACTAAAATGGTCAAAACTAACATACCTTCATCATCTGAGGAATAACTATTGTACTGAGGTAAGTTGCTACGACAATGTCTTTCTTCTAGGTACTGCTCCTCATGTTTCGGATGCATATGCATTTTGTATTCATTTTCCTGATTCATATGATTTCCTGGGTAGCACCTGTTTATCTGTATCTTCCTGTTCAGAGGAGACTGTAACATTCTTTGTTTCCATTCCAACAATCTTCTCATCGATTCTTCCCTCTAAAAAAATATTTACCAATGTGCAAAAGTTACACTGTTTCGTGAATATACAAAAAAATCATTATCGAGGTAGAGCTGAACACTTTAGAAACAAAATACATCACTGGGAAACTGTCAAAATTTCACAAACGTTAAATACCTGAAAGTATTCTATTTTCTAGATCTAAACTAGAATACTGCCTAATTATTTGGAGCCCCCACTAAAGTATACAGAATACTAACAGACATTTCAAAAAGTGTGGTTTCCTTCTATCTGAGTTGAACTCTAGGATACCAAGGGTGCAGTGACGGCTGAATTGTATTCTCCAATATGCACTTTTTGTGATATCAATAGATTTTCCGTGAGGCATATGATATATGTAGCAATAAAGTGCCTTTTGACCGTTATTTATCAGTGCGAAATTCTCATTATATCAAAAGCTGAAAAATGAATCTCATTATATCGTTCATCAGCATTGAGTTAACAATATCAGTTTTCCATCTTTGTTTCACTAATGCAATAAAAATGTATTATTATATCATATCATGTTTAAATATGATATTATCTGTTAATTTGTACAACAGTACTGTTTTTTTATTGGGTGTTACCTGTTGGCAAAAAATTATTATCATTACTAGGTGAAAGTGAGTGTATTCCACATGAGATCTCAAATTTTTTTACCGAAAGTGAAATAAATCGAATAAAGTCAAATGAAGATAATTTGCGTAAACAATATGTCATATTAATATTTATTTTTATTCATCCCTAATTTCACCTGCGATTCGAGAACATATGAGGGGGGAGAAAGAATATCTTCAAATGGTTCTTACTACTGAATTATGAAATCGGAATCATTACGAAGGTAATTTGACAAAAAATATCTAAAATATGAATATGAAATACATGAATCATTACCTTTCTCTCTCCTTCCCTAGTCATACTCCGTTCAATCGAAGATCTATCCATTTGAGGGGTATTCTGAGCCAATCTTGCACTAGCCGACCTAGTGAATTGATCGCAATCCCTACTCCGTGGATTCGTGCCATACATGTCCCTCCTAGCATAGTCAGGACTAACTGACTCCTGACGTGAACAATAATCCATATCGATTTCTCTGGACAACGAGCCTTCGCTCAGAACACTCCTGCTTCTCACCGGTTGTGGCTCAGGAGTATCTGGGATTTGCAATTTGTTGAAATTAATGGGCTGAGTACCCGAACGAATAAGGGGAAATGTGTTTTCATTTTCCATGTATCTAGTCTGAACACTTCTGCTAGGATTAACATCAGTCTTATACCTATTAGGCATCTTCTGAAGATACTGGGCCGATTTCCGCATCTTCTCAGCATACAATTCTTCAGAGTAAAAGTAGTTATCACTATCGTTCGTGTTTCTATTGATGTCTAGACTGGACTTAGGCCTAGGCTGCTGCCTGTTAAGCGCATCGGAATTCGGTTGCCGATGACTGATTTCGTATTCCAGGAAATCGGCACTGTGTGGTCTGGCTACGTTGGAGTTTGGCAGTTTTCGTATTTGGACAGGCGGGTATTGAACCATGTCCGTTGGACCCAACATGTTGACAGGCGTGTAAGCTCGGTAGGCAGGGCTCAAGGGCGTCGGGGGGTTGGTCTTCCTCATCACGTGCGTGTACGCCACTGGACTCAGCGGTCGCTTGTACATATTCTGCTCGGCGTATACATCTTCGTAGTCTGTAGGCTGTCTGTACTTGTTCGGATTCAGCTTGGACCTTCCGTAGGTATCTGGAGTTCTACGTTCAACATTATGCATATGCATCTCTCCAGTAGGAGTGAACATGTACTCTCTCGTATTATCTTTCGTACCGTACACACCACCATTGTTGCCGTATATATTCGCAGGGGATTTGCTGATGTTCATTGTTTCGACATACTGGGGGTTGTACCTATCGAGTACATCCGGGCTAGGAGAGGAGTAGCCATCATTCAATCTTCTTGGTTTTGGAGGAGCATTAGCATACAGTGGTTGGTTATATTGACTCTGTTCTTGAGAATTTGTATTGAGAGTATTGTTGGGTGATTGTGTTTGGGATTGGATTGGTGTCAGGCTGACAGGCTTGTTGTGAAGTTGAGTTTGGTGATTGTTTTGCTCTGGATTATCATTAGATTTGCTTTGTTGTATACTGTCGATTGCCTTTATCAGACACTTATCTTTCTCACTGGAAATAAGATGAAAATTAGTGACTCTTTTGACAAATTCACAATAGCTAACCATTTCAATGCGTAGCGTTCAATTGATGTGAGTGAAGCTGGATAAAATTAAAATAGAGAGATGACTCCAGATGAAATTCGTTTTTTTTTCATTTTCTGGCAACAAATCACCTTCTTGATATAGAACATCGTGTAAGCCAGCGGTGGAATCTTGGGAGAGAAAGTAGTGTATTTTCTTTTGAAAATTCCTAAGCATCAGCAAAGACTTCACGAGACAAATGATTCCACAACTTTGAGGTTCTATTGATGAAGGAAGCTTTTGTTAGAGCGAAGTTTGACAGGTGCCGAGCCTGAAAATGTAGGGGTGACCAGCCTGAACTCGTTTAGTCTGTCTACCTGGAATCTCTCGTGATGGCATAATCAACAAGATTTCCGTTGAAGTTAATGAATTCCTGAGTGTAGTGTCACCGACTAGGCGAATAGATAGAATCTGAGAGCTCAAGCGTATGTTTGGGACTTGAACTCCAAGCGTGTGAATAGTACTCCAAGACACGTCGAATTTGCGCTTTGTAGATCGCGAGTAGCTGCTGGGGTGTGAAGTACCTCTTTGCATTTCGCTCCTGGTGGAGCTGCAGTTTTTGTAGCATCGAACTCAACTAGATTTTCAGATCCCCAATTCACAATCGATTCGTTAGGACGCCTTAGTGCCAAACTCGGTCAAATGCTTTGGAAGTATCTAATGCTACAGCCAGAGACTCCCAATGTTTCTTGGTTGACACCTGCCACTTATGTATCACAAAGGCCAGCAAGTCATTAGTTGACCACTGGTAACGAAAGCCATATTGCCAGTCGTTCACGATTCTTGAGCTCTCGAGATATCGGATGAGCTCGATGTTGATTGCTTTTTCCATTACTTTAGAGATCACAGATAGTAGTGCAATCGGTCTATAGTTGTTGGGAAGGTTTTTTGCCCTCATTTGGAATCGGTTGGAAGAGAGCTAGAGAGCTATTTCCAGTTGAAAGAAATACACCAAGTTTGTATGAATGGGTGAACAACCTTCAAACAACTGGTGTTCGTTGGCAAGGAATTCTATAACTTTGCCGATCTATCGATGAATGGTACTTGGTAATAAGAAGTTCGGCATGTTTCGAGCCTTACAATGCATAAACTACCCAGCCGTCTCCAGCAGAACTCGTCTAGTCTGTCTACTAGGAATCGCTTGTGATGGCATGATAGACGAAATTTCATGGAAATATCCATAAAAGAGAAAAAGATCGTATGCTTATGGAATATATTATCACCGACTAGGCGAATAACTCTCTTTGGTCAGTCTTTTCAAGACTTGAATATTGTCTATGTCCACTGAATCAGTCCCCTAACTAGAATGTTGATTAGCTTCGGATGCGCCTCTGCCGCAACTTTCTGATACGGCCGAAAAATATCAACTTTACAACCTTGATACACAAATAACTTGTTTGTGCAATTCCAATTGATATGCTGAATTGTTGAAATAATCTATGAATTGACAATTCTAGAGGTGAGGGAGGCAAAAATTCAACATCCTATAATTGGGAAATGTGTAAATCCGCAACTGCTGAAGACGTTTGAGAATACTAATTCGTTTATTTGTATTTCAGTATATTCAAAAAGAGTTTCTGAAACTCCACCTCATAATCTTACTTTTTCGTTTGCAGCAGGCAGGCCATGTTGAGTACTCTAACCCACTGCATCATGAGTTCTTGTGAATCTGCAGCCAATACGTAGGTCCGCATATTGGCGTGTTCACATTTGAAAGCATATTTCTTGCCAGCCTTCTCCTCGGGTTTGCAGATCGAAACTTTGTAAGACGGGAGCAAGATCGAACCAAGCAGTTTTTCTTCCTCAAACCCTGAAAGGAAAATGAAACCTGTGAATTGCAAATATCTACGAAAATGCCCGAATTCCATTATCATCGAGGTACACATCCATATTTCATGAATGTTCCAACCAAAAATACATGGAAAAAAGCGAAATAGCTACTGCACCGCTATTCGAGATACAATAACAAAAATTCTGACGGTGCCTGAAAGGCCTATTTTGAAGTCATTTTATATTATACGGTGTGACCCAACTGAGCGTATCAAACTTATGTTCTCTCAAATAGATCACCCTGTACATTTTAACGTATATAAATACTCACTGAATTATGATTACTTCCTGTTTTTCTGACTTCGACATTGCTGAGTTATAACCGTTTTTCCTAAAATGCAGACAAGGTCAATCCCATATTCTATAACATGAAACTTCTATCTTCTCCCTAAAATGTACAGGCTGGTCAGAATATTGCTATTCTAGAAATATTTCAATAGGCTTCTCACTGACATGGAGTTTGGCACATATTAACATCATAGTTCAGCTGTTATATTGGAGAACACGCAATAATTGTCAGTTTTCCCATTTTCGAACACCAGGTACCTATGCATCAAAATGTATGCAAAATTTCTGATTCCTCTATATTTCTCATCACGAATGACGTGATGTGTCTGTCGTCCATTACCTCCGAAAATTCGGCCCTGATACGCAAATGCATTGTTGATATGAACATTATTGATTTTCAATTTTATATTTCATAATCATTGCCAACTTTTAGTAGCCAATGAAGACATAATATCACTCGTGATGGAAAATATACAAGAAAGAAATTCTAAATATACATTTCGATCACACAGGGTGTTGAAAAATGAGAGAAACCCTCAATTACTGCGTATTCTTCCACATAACAGCTAAACTATAATGTTTAGATGTATCAAACGTCATATTAGTCAGAAGCCTATCGAAATATGTGTCGAATAGTGTGAAACGATACACATGTTCCATTTGAAAAAATTGAGCTATGAACGTTTAGAATCCGACAAAATGGAAGTGCTATGATGTTATAGAATACGGTAACTACCGATAGTCATACGAGTCCGGATGAATTCCTAAAATTAAAAGTTGTGGCCTTTTCTAAAAAGAGGCATTTTAGGAAAAAAACGGTTATAACACAGCAACGCCCTGTCGGACAAACAGAAAGTATACATAATCCAGTGTGTATTCTTCATCAATTTTAAAATATAGGTTGTTCCGTAAAAAAAATAAGTTTCATTCGCCAGGCAGTTCTTTCATCTCCTAATCATGTCGAACAGCAGAGAAGCTATTTTATTTTGGCACACTTAACCACCCTGTATATCAATCTCAGGTGTACATACCTAGGAAACTTCTAACAAAAATTTATCAGAATTCAAGAAGTTGAAGTCTATTTCCAGTGGTTCCGAAAATATTTTCATCGAATATAATTTAACGACGTTGTCAAATTTTCAGGAAATTCACTTCATGCGTTCTCGGGATATTTCTAATAGGCGATCAAAATGAATCATCTTGTATTCAGTATGTCCAAGATTAGGATGCACAGAATTGGGATCTCGGAAATGGTACGAGGTACAAATTCAGTTGAATAGAAGAAAAGTTGTGCTTGCGAAATTGTCAAAATTAATTAGTTTTTCAGTTATGTTGGAAAAAGTTAATTTTTGAACTATTTTATTAGTGCTTAACGTTGTTATTTGAGATTGAGAAAAATTGAAAATACTTCTTCGCAGCAACTTTTGATGAAAATGTAGAAGAATAATTTAATATGTAATAAGATAATTCAATAGAGTGAAAAGGCGGAGTATCAGAGATTATGAAAGCTTTTTTCTTTCTGGATATAGCCATGTATTATACAAAATGGTTTGAATGTGTGTCGATCTAGTTTCAGACATATTTTTTTTCAGAACTTTGAATCGAAAAATGATCAATTCCACTTGTATTGAATAGAAATGAGTCAGCACATCAACGTTGATAATGATGGTATCCAGAATGGAGAAAGCTTTCAGAGTCTGTGGACACCTAATCATGGCCGTATGTGGAAAAATAGGTTGATAATGGTTTCACGGAAACGAAACGTCGGAAGAAAAAATCAATATCACAATCAAGAGTTGCTATGGAGACGTACTCTCAGTTTTTCTGTGTTACTAATAATAACGTTGTAAAATAATGAAATAGATTTTTCAAAAATTTACTTCTTCATATAACTGAAGGCTATCGGAATGGCCCTCTGATTCAACCGAATTTGTATCTCCCACTCCGTTTCCGAGATCCCTATTCCCCATATTTTGCATCCTTCATAGGCCTTCACAGTAGAAAGAAAAAATGAAAATATCATGACTGTATATTGACTGTCCGGAGGAATATGCGTTCAGTGATAGTTCATTCGCTACAGCCTGTTTCATCTACTTCATGTATCGGTTGTCAGTACAACAAGTAGAACTATGATAAATCGCTGACTGTTAACTGCCCACTGTTTTGTATTCTTGCTGACTGCCGACTGTTGATATTTGACACTACCCGTGCCTTGCGACAATGTAGCATGTTGGCATGTTGTACAGCAATCCAAATGTCAGAAAATCTCATTTTTATGGGAATTATGTATATATAAAGTAACAGACGTCGAGTCGTGAACACAAGTTTCAACTTTTATGACTTGTTTAAAGCGCCAGTTCAGTACTAACACTACTGATTGATTTTCCATGATCTGCGTTTCGATTTTTTAGTTTGTTTGTTTTGTATATTTATTACTTTTTGTGATCAAAGTCGTTATCTACACTACTGAAAAAATCTGTACACGTGAAGGGTTCAAGGAGCGCTAGAACTCTGGAATGAAATAATCTGTCTAAATGATATTGCCACAATTATTTATGAACATCGAAAATGTTTGAGTATAATTGCAAGTTTAATGGTATATAAGGGTCAAATAGCAATTCAAATTGAATATTGGGATCATTAAGCTATTTGGAAAGAGGTTGATGAACCAGCGCTTCTTATGAGGTGGATTTTTGATATCTAAGATACACATGCGCGGAGTCAAGGGTTTGAATTTGCAGTACGATTTTACCAAATACGAATTTTGCTTGTTGCTGTATTGCATATTCAGAATTTTAAAAAAACACCTCGGCAATGTTGAATTTGGAAAGCATATTGTCGGAAAAAGTTTCGGAAAATCTATATTTGTTTGGGATTTGAACTTTTTATGGTCGATTATGATTTTTATTAGGATTTGGTGACGGTGGAAGTAGGAGGTGCCGTTGCTAGGATTTCTTCACCGACCAATATGGAAAATATGATAGAAAATTAAAATGGAAATCTCAGAATTTCTAATTTTTTGCTGTATGTCGAAAGACAGTGGGAGTCATGAGGTTAGGAGCGAAATCGAAATTATTTCAGAAGGGTCGGAGAAGCTGAAAGTTTGTTATTTAGAAATTGTGAATTTCGACTCAAATTGCCAGGGAATGGACGATAGGAGGGCTTAAATGAAGAAAGCTGTGTATTTCAACATATATTCGTTGTTCAATGATATACAAACAAAATTACAACTTCAACATTGAAAATTCCTGAGAACTGCAATATTCCTAAATTTGTTCGCTGTATGTCGATAGAAAAGAATCGTGAGTTCAGAAGAGTACGTACTCGAAATTATTTCAATGGGGTCGGAGAAGATAAAAGTCTAAGATTCCGAACTTAAGTACGTGGACTAAAATTGGAAGGAAGTAGACGATGGAAGGGCTAACTTAATGAAATCTTAATAATAAAGAATTTAAAATCTTGAAAAATCGGAATGCCTCTGCTGGATATATCCAAAAATCCGAAATTCTGCCAATTATGAACTGTGAATTATGCACTTGTGTAATTGTGCAATAGTATATTAGCACATTCTGATGTATATTCAATGACATTATGTATGAAAAATAATTCTGGCCAAATTAGCAGCAGTCGTACGAAGGGACATTAAACATAAAAATGAATCTTTTTCTACAATTCCCAGTCAAGTCTACATTTCAGGTCAAAATTACGACTTGAAACTCGGAAGTTGAATTAAGGAAGATGGTATATTCTCTCTTTTCCAAATATAATACAGATGTTATCGGTACTGTCGATATTATCGAATAGGTATATACCCCTACTATGATGCCCGATAAGAATATTTACCATAAATCCACATTAACGCGAGGGCAACAATACTCGAAGGAGTGTTTCGATTTGAAATCATTAGAGATTGGAGGAATACATTTGTCTATTTATAGATATACCCACTCCTACGCCACTGAAGGCCCCTGTTATTATCGTATCGGCCTTGAACTTGATGCATAATAATAGTAAATGCATGGGAAACGAAACGTAGATTGGTGAATCTCTTGTAAACATGATTATACCGGGTGAGTATTTCAGGTACGACAAACAAATAGAACCTGTGTATTTACATTCGAATTGAACATAATTGCCAGTACCGCATACAGGATGTATCAAATTCCTATTCAAGAGAGAAATCATATGAATCATAATTTACAGGCGTGCCTTGGTTCTCGTGGTCGCCCGGTAGAGAGATGAAGAGAAACCCGAGGCAAGAATCTAGCGGTAACACGTGAATAGGAACAAGAATATCCGAGAGATACATACTTTAGAGTTAAGATATAACATTATGACATATTATAAACATATGACTGTATCTCATCCTCACAAAGGCAAGTTCTTGCTATCCCTTGCTGCAGACTTACTCAGAACCGGAAGTCTGACTTAGGTGGCTTCTTCTGTCTTCGAAGTTACATCCAAAGTTACAGCAATGTTCATATTTTACGTCTCGTTCGAAGTATATATGTAAGTGTTACCCACATCAATTGATAGCTACACTTTTTCCCGCCTCAAGCCCTCCTCCCGCCCATATCCGGTTCCATCTTCATTACTCATTTTTGTGTCAAGGTGTTACCACGTTCATGAAATAGAATAGTTCTGAAAGTGGGTGTTAAGAAGATGAGAAAACATTCAAGAACCTAGAAGTTCAGACTCTTCGAATTCTTCAGAATCCGACAGCGAAAATGAATGTTTGAGAAGGCGTTTAGGTGAATTGGAGAAGAAAATGAGACGTATGGTGAAAAATAAAGATGGCGATTCTGGAGACGGAAAAGAAAACCAGCGTCCTTGCTCGATCCACAGGATCTGGGAGAGCAATCTCTCGCTTGTCGACAATGGACAGGGAAAGTATCGATGGAAATATAAGCAAGAGAAGAAAAGATACCATTTTCCGAAGAAAGGACAATCCATTTACATTCAGCCTAATGCACAGGTCTTGTGCAGGTAGGAAGTCATCGTTCTTGTGTCGTGGGGGAATGTCGAGAACACAGACTCATGGAACTAGTTCTTAGTTCTGTGCATTTTTTGTGTTACTGTGAAAAGTTAGACCACTTCTTCTTCTGCTTCTCAAACCTTTGTCTTTTGGTCCTATTTACGAGCGGACTATGCCATACTAATTGAGTTGCCCACTTGTGATTTCAGTCATTATATGGGCTCTCATATTAGCTGTTCAGTTCTTGCACATGTTAATACAGTAAGAAGATTTATTTAACCTCAAACCTCGAGAGATGTATTTATTTCAGATAGAACGAGTCAATGACGAGTCAATATCTCAGAACGAGGGACCAGATCCTCTGTCATTGGAAGAGGTCGACGTACTTCCGTTGGGCGACATAATCCATGAGGATATAGATGGGATTCCATTCTGAAAGAAGGTATAGATGGGACCATTCGCGTTTTTCTTGAATGAAGAGATATCCACCGATCAAGAACTGATCTGCAGTGGGATTGCCAAAAATTAATAAAGAAGTCAAGGCGGCTTTGACTGGTACGGCAAAAACCAGAGATGACAGGCTGATGAAAGCCCAGGATCAAGTGGGAAAGCACTGACTCACAATCCTGGTAGGTGATCATCAGGCCCTGGTGGGAACTGATAAATTTGGATTGATCGAACTCTTGAGTGATGCATGTAGACTCTTGGCAGATGTGCATCACAATTCGAGGGGACTTGCTATGTTTAAACTCAGCAAGGACCTGAAGGATAGCTTCACTGAGGCTGGTTTGCATGGTTGGCTCTTTGGAGATAATCTGAACGAAAGAGATAAGAGAACCAGCTCAAAGTCATGAAAGGGGACAGAAAACCTCAGGCGCTCGCTCAGATATTCTGTGAGAAACAACCATCTGAGCGGACAGAAATTGAACCAGAATCAGATGGTTGAAATCATCATTACCAGCAGGGTTATCGACTGGAAAAGAGGGAGAAAAAAACATAGAAAAGAGGCGAGGAAGACGGTACATAAAGGAGTAACTGTGATTATCAGAGCTGGCTGTCTCAGCTCTTGCATAGCTGCTTGGTGCTCCATTACGTCAGACCACCAAATTCGGTCATGGATTAGAGGATAGGAGATTCCATTTGAGATTAGGCCTCTTCAATTAGTTCCTCCTGTGGAAACCATGTGGTCTGTTTCTGAGATTGATCACCTATCAAGTATATGAGCCGTAGTTGAATGCAAGCCATGAAAGGACCAATTTATATCGAATATATTTTCAATAACAGAATCAAATGGTAAAGTTCGTCTCATTTTGAATTTGAAACGTCTAAATGAGTTAATTTCATTACGACATTTCAAATTGGAAGATAGATCTACTGCTAGAAGAAGAAAGAAAAAAGACTGTTATATGACAACCATTGACAATTTTTTGATCAGGGTTACCAATATGTCCAGAAAATACTTGCGTTTTCTTTTTACTGATAAGTTATACGAGTTCATACAATCAATATCGAACTGGACTTAAGGTTGAGTTCGTTTGATCTCATAATTTTAATTTAGTATCTCTATTATCTTCGTGTATTTTTTTTTCTAATATAGGTTAATAATTTCTGAAGATATATGTATAAATGTTATATCATACAAACAAAGAACAATTGTTATCGAACATAGTCTAACTGAAAAAACTGACTGACTTCTAACAGCGAGTGTATCATTTCGTCAGCAACTCAAACAAGTTTATATCATTATTATTGATCATGAAATCCATATTGTGATCTGAAAATCTCAAGTTGATGTTCAATTCTATACCTATTTCATATTCATGGCCATTTTTTTGTAGATAATGGTAATATCACGGTACTAGTGATGAAACGTATAGAGAAACTAGAAATTTCACACACATTTTGATCATGCAGGGTGTACAAAAAATGAGAAAAACTCTCAGTTATTGCGTGTTCTCCGATATGATATGAGTATTAACGTAATTCTCAACTAAGACTGAACGAGTACAACTAAAACTGAGTTAACATTTGAATTTCGAGAAAGTTGAAGTGTGAAGTCTTCTTCGGAATGATCCACCATTATGCAGACTGAGCAAATTGAATAAACAACAGGAGTCATGAAGAAATTATTTGCGCCTTCGGCTAGTGTCGTTCCTCTTCATCTGTTACCGCTAGACTTGTGTAAACCCGAGTGTCACCATTGCCACATCTCTATCGCTAGTAAAAAGCACTGTCATCTGAAATCGAATATCATAGATGATATTAGGGAAGGTATCAGATAATTTCTATCAATAGACAATCGCCTGTAATAAGAAACGGAATTTGTGACTGCAAAAAAGAGAATGGACAGAAATTGAGATACATCCTTGCTTGTAGAATAACCTACATGAAAAGAATGCAAAAGGCAAGATTTAGATAATAATGCGGAATGTTCCAATTTCAAACTCATGCAATATTATACCTACTATTGTAGTATTGAAGCTATCTTTTAAATCCATCACAAACTTGAATATATCGATAATAAAGATATGATTTTATTATAATAATAAATCAATGTATTCAATAATTGAGTAAATTACTTTTTACAGTAAATATACCTACAGGTTGTTGATTGAGTATGTACAATAAATGAATTTAACAGATTTTTTGAGTGCTTTTAAGACAAAAAGTTCATATGAGCATGTGTCCTAACTTGCTTCGTCCTTCGTTACCAATATACTAGGTGTTATTAGAGAAAAAGACTTGTCATGAATATCCTGAATATCCTTCAGCCAATCATTCAGCTGCATTCATGTATCAAATATTTTCATAGATGTTCAGGTGTTCTAGATAATAAAGGGATCTTCTGTTTTCATTACTTTCGAATGTATTTGCTATTGCATCATATATTCCGAGCCATTATTATTATTATTATTATTATTATTATTATTATTATTATTATTATTATTATTATTATTGTTATCGTTATTATTGTTATCGTTATTATTGGGATTATTCATTATTGTATTATTATTACTATTATTTACTTTTTTCTGCTCATGTTCGATTGATATGGAAAAAAACAATCGAATAAATCACAAAATATAGATATGGAAATATATTTTTAGTAAAATGTCTGAGGGAATCATTTAAAGAACTCACTTTGTCTAAGTGGAACACTTGAAATAAAAGGTGTATTATTGCCACGTACTAGCCAATAAGCTTCTGTCTTTTATTGCCTCTGTACTTTTAACAATGTATTATTGATGCTATTTGACACTGAAAATAAATTTATTGTTGTAATTATCATTATTATCATCAAATCATTTAGGAACTGATTCAGCAGAAACTTGATTGAGTTCATTAATTCTCATGTACTCTTAGGAATGAGCATCTTGAATCCTGATTTTTTCTTCATATCTTGCTTAGTTTTCGAGAAAAAAATAAAGATAAGCAATTATAAATGCAAGAAAGTGGATATTATTCCTTTCTCAAAAGCTGAGCAAGATACGAAAAATATAAGAGATAATAAGTGCTAGTTTTAGATGCTCAATCCGAAAAAAATACATTAGAGTTACACAAAATTCAGTGCCGTATATTTTTTTGCCAAAAATATTCGAATAATTAGTAAATATTAGTTGAGGTGCCGCTCGGGACGCCACTGGATTCAATGAAGTTTGTGCTGATTATTTCAAATTACCCCACATTTGGGTGAAGGATATTCAAGGTATTCACGAGAAATCAATTTTTCAAGAAAGTTCAACACCGGCCTTGCATTAAAGAAACGAAGTAAGTTAGGATTCATCTTTGTATAGACTTTTTATCATAAAATCACTTGAAAAATCGGCTATTGAATTCATTGTACTTAATTATTACCCTGTATATACAGTATGCCGTTTATAGTTATTGAAAAAGGCCACATTCAGTGTCATCATACAATCAAAGAGTAATCATATTTATTATAATTTGCAGTAAGCACTGCGGATTAATTGACATTTATATTCATTCTGAGCTGAAAAATTCAGGAGCTAGAAAATCACAAATTCAAAGACCAAACGCACATAAGAAAACTTTCAAATATTTTTTTTTCAGCTCATTTAATTATCTTCAGTTCTATATTTTGAAATGAATAAATACCTCATCTTCAAGTAGTAGACACATCATTTTATTTCTAAACTGATCTACATCGAGACATTTCAACTTCGTTGGTAAAATGTTCATGAACTTGCAAATAACATATGAAAATGAACTCTGAAAAAGTGATTTTTTGTGTTTTGGATTCGACAGATTATCTTTCTGACGAATTTTGATGCTATATGCGTCGGAATGGAGTTTTAGTTTTCGATATGAATATATAGGTGTTTTGAGTTTGATTATATTATTGAATAACTAACTAAGATGATAAGATGATTCTTTTGTAAGTGGTATTGATTTTATTCGGTTAAAAAAGGCCCGTAGACAACATCTAAGAAAATGAGGTATGATAATACGAGTGCTTCACATAGAATAGCTTTAGTTTCAATATTGACGATTCAATATTCTTGTTTGCATTAATAAGTTTAAGGCTGCGACACAATGCTTGCGAGTTGTAATGCTACGCACTTGTGCGATTTACAACTCTTGTTAAGAAATATATTATGAAGCCACCCTGAGAGTCACCCTACTCAAAACTATAAATTTTTCACCTACCACATAAATGTGAGCTACAGCATTGCTATTTTCCAAAACTGCGGTTCTGATTTCTAGTTGGCTTGGTTTACTTCATTTTCCCTTCAAATCAGAATCTGCGCGGTGTTGAGTTTCTTATCTCTTTTTGTCCAGGGTATTAGTGGCGTATTTGAATTCCTAGATATCACGTGGAGCACCTTGTCAATAGCCAGCCGATCGATCGACAAATAAGGAAAATGAGTTTTTTCGCAGAGGAAATAAATATTTCATGAAGCACAAGCTGGGCAGGTCGGTCTAGCGGTAAAGTCAACAATATTGAAGTAGTTGCGATCGTTTTCTTTGACCCAGTGACGGCTGGTGGAAATTCGAGGAGGGTCGGCACAGCCCACTGGATAATGAAGACGGCAACTTGGGGTGAAACACTAGCACAAATTTTTCTCAAAGAAAAAATTAACAAAAACTCTCTGAAATCAGTCAGGTCAGGGACTATGCGCGGTTGCCGCTCGCTACGATCCCCTTTTCCCGTTTAGACCACGGTAGGTTGCCAGTAGGCGAACGTAACACAGTGGTTATACCACCGGATATAAGTTATTGGGAGTGTCCCAAATACGAGTGGTCACTTTGCTTATTTGAATGTTCGAGATGTCTGTAACTTATTGTGTTGTGAAAGGTTGCAGAAGTGGACTGGGTGGAGAATCATCATTATTTAGATGTCTTTTGGATAAAGACTGGTGGAACATTTCTACTAGAGATACATTGAATTAATTCAATATTCTATATGAATTTTACAAATTCATCAACATCTTATTCTGTTTCTGAAGGTGTAAAGCATGGAAAGACGCATGGGCACGATTATGTATACTGAACATGGAACTGAAGTCCTTTTGTCATTAACTCCTACCGTTCTTGGTTGACCTGACCCAAGGTCACATGACCTTGACCTATTACCTCGAGACCCCCCTATTCGCCCTTTTACTGCTTTTGAGATATAAGTTGGCACCGACGACCTCGCCTCATACAGGGTTTCTCACAGTAGACGTTCGTCAGAGGGTTTCGTGGTTTTAAAAACTAAGGATCTTGAATACTTGGACTTTAGGGTTATTCAACATCATCTGTCATTTTGAAATATTTTCATTCATCATATCATTCCATTTCGTACCATTTCCTGTTAGACGGAATGTCGCCATCAACTTTATTTTGAATGGAACACCCAGATTATCATTTAATTTTTGGATTCTTGATAAAATGTCTTGATGAGTTCCATTAAGTTTCCCTATACCTGTTTTCAACCGTTTCATAGAAATCTCGATTCTTTCGAGATGTGGCCTTATTTTCAACACTGCGCCTTTCACCCATTTTTGACAAGGTCGGCACTGCCGACACTGACGAGACGCCACTGCTTTGACCACAAAAGCAAACATACGACATTCGTAGATGTGCTAGTGTAACGGCTGAAGGGAAACCTCGCCAGTTCTCATATTCTATTGATTGATAAGCCAAGAACTTATAGTCCAGGAGTTAGATCACTATACTCGTATGCACCTATGCAGTAAATACGGGAAAGGAGATTTCTTCAAGGAGTATGAAAAAAATCCAGGGAATAATACAGCAACACTTCCAGAACTACCTCAGAAAATTACATTTTTTCTTCGGCTGTTGTATTACTATATTGAGAAGTTACTGCTCGTTATATGCGAAAAACGCGGGTTCTGCTAGCTTTACGCAAAGATAGCAAAATCAATCCAAAAAAACAATGTTTTTTTGAAAAACTCTAAAAATGAATCATAACTTTTCCATCTTCATTACTGGTATTTACTGCTATAAACACGAATTCATTCCAGCCGCTACTGAATCTGCGTACCAACTACGCTTCGATGTTCGTTGGATCAGGGTGACAGGATACGAGCCGAAGAGAAGAGGGTCGCCTTTCCTTTGGCGCGTGTCAAATTTACCGACAAGAAGCGGGAAAATCCTCACTTCCTCTTAATATAAAAAAATGCAATCTTGTATCCTTCAGCCGCAAAAAATCACCCACTGAATATCCTTATGTAATAAATGGAAACATAATTCAAAGATCTTGGGGTCATCTTTGACGAAACATTTACGTTCAGTCATCACGTGAATACCCTTGTCTCAAATGGTTTCAAAATTCTTGGCCTCATCATTAGAAATTCGAAAAGGCTTTCAGATACCAGCACCCACCTACTCCTTTTCAATGCACTTGTGAGATCAAGGTTTGATTATTGCAGCGTCGTGTGGAATCCTTGTTACAATATACATGTCATGAATTTGGAGAATATTCAGAGACGTCTCTTGAAGTATGTTAGTTTTAAGTGTGATGGAATCTATCCAAACCAAGGTATTTCACATGAAGTGCTACTTTCGAGATTTCAGGTACACTCTCTAGACAATCGTCGTAAATACCTAGGCATATTATTTTTGCAGAAGGTTATATTATCTCTAATTAACTGTCCTTATTTACTTGCACGTATAAATTTACATGTTCCCAGGCTACCTGTAAGAAACAGTAATACATTTTATCTTCCCTTCCCTCAAACAAATGTACCCACACGCTCTCCTCTATATAGAATATGTCTTGATTATTTGACAATTCAAAATGACGTTGATATTTTTAACTGCAAGCCAATTGACATTATAAGAGCTATCTTGCAAGCATAAGAATCTTATGGTGACGATGCGTACGAACTTTTTTTCACGAAGTTTTTTTTTTCAGTTCATACACGCATCATCATTATTATTTCTATTATTTTTATCATTGTTATCACTATTCATAATTATTCATATTCATCTCTGTGTAATGTGCAATCTGCACACTAGGTTTAACTTTACATTAGCATTTTTATGCATTGGATGTATCTTTTCCATTCTGTAATTGGCTTCGACTGTTGAATGGTGTACTACTAAATAAATAAATAAATAAATAAAATCCAAAAGGCGATCACACCCATTCCCACGGCGCGTGGTTTGGCGATTCACGAGCCAGACTCGCCGATTCACGCGCAGTGGGATGCCGCCTTCAGCTTTACCGTAAACCAACCAAAACCAATTCCCAAGGACGAAGAATTCGATTACGCCATGATTTGAGGCTAATTTGAGGCTCTCATCCTAGCCTATCACCGGATTCTTGCTTTCCGTTCTTTGCAAAATCGAGGGTTTGCTAGCTAGCAGAACCATTTATCTATGCATTTTTTCTCTTTATTTTCATTTTTACCACAGCACATTTGGGATCATACATTCATTTGCACATTATGAATTCCACTGCTTTATCTAGAAAAATGATTCAACATACCAGTTTCTGGTTATTTCCTTGTTATTTGAAATAATCAACGCACAAACTGTATCATGTCAAAATACCTTTTTTTTTTCGTGAAATCTTCCATCATTTAGAATCCGAACACAATAGTGAGACTACTACTTATAACAGATCTGGAAACATCGAACAGTTTTCAACGCATACTTCTTATTAATAGGTACATCAACTTTACTACCTACGTAGCTAAAGTATTTGCTATATAAGATTTGGTAATACCTACAATATTTCAGAATTACATATGGAAGAACTATAGAAGCCACGAAAATTCAATTTTTCCAAAATAGTGAGGAAGTAGGTGTTACCTCAGAAGAAAATCATATTAGGAGATTTGTATTCTGAACTAGTAATTATTGGACTTAAAAATAATCATTCTAGTTAGTCTATGAGATATTGTTGTGCCGATCCATTTTATTTTAACAAGTACAATGGATGATGTTTTTGATTCGGATTTTCGAAAAAAATAATGTTGTCCAGAACAAGGTCGAATCACATTAGAACCACTATTTATGATACATGGGTTTATCCATAATGAAAAGAGATTTCAGAATCTGTGAACACTTAATCAGGGCCTTATTTGTAAAAATTAAGATGGTGTTTCATGATACGAAACGTTTTATTTATATTTCTTTCCCATTTATAATGATTGAGTTGAAAAATAATAGTTATTCGTAGTGTTCTCGATATAACGAGAACAATATGAATAACTTTGAAAATTTTCAAAAACGGCTGGTATGGCCTCCTAAACGCGCAACTGTTTCCCATTCAACTGAATTCTCATGCAGAGAACTTAGATGATTTGACTGATGGTACATTTAGCGTGTCTTGACCCATAGAAGGCTGAAATACCACCCAAAAATAATAAAATACATTTTTCAAAAGTTCACTATTTTCGATATAACGAAAATACTGTGAATAACTTTGAAAATTTTCAAAAACGGCTGGTATGGCCTTCTAAACGCGCAACTTCTTCCCATTCAACTGAATTTGTATCTCACATCGTTTCCGAGATCCCTATGCTGTGCATCACACGTATAGAATAAACGCTTGAATATTTTCTCCGAGGTTATTGTAAATTTGGGTCCCCACACCTCTAATATAGAAATCTCATGCGGAAGTAAAGCCAGAGAACTTCAATGATTTGACTGATGGCACAATTAGTGTGTCTTGACCCATAGGAGGCTGAAATACCACCCACACTGTACTTTGTGTCAGTCAGCCAGTGACGGCTCGCGCCGTCAGACCCTGGGTCGGATAGGGTGAATTTTGCTCTAGTTAGTTAACTAATTGGGGTAGACGGCTTTAATGTTAGTTGGTAAAAAAAAACGATACCAAAAACATAATGAAATTAACGATGAAATATCGGCTGGCCGGACTGCACTAGCGTTTCAACTTTACGTGGCATTCTGACGATGGGACAACCAGATGTCGCAGGTCCTGAATTAGTTCTTAAATTCCGGTGCATGTTCGCTCGGCTGGTTGACACAAATGTTACAATGCATGGAATTTAAAGTAGATGGGCCTTTAATGAATAGATACAACTCTGTCATGAAGTCATACAGTAGCAATCGTAATGTCAGAGTATTTTTGTAATCTCTTGTTAGTTAGATATGGTTCAATTTTCTGTGGTATCAGTAAGTAAGTCAATAGACAGAAATATTCATTTGCCAAAAAAAAAAAACGAAGAACTAGTTTCAGAGCTTCTTGCAGAAGCAGTTCCAGAAGTAATAAATTTCTAAGTGTTGCGGCAATATACATTGAAGCTTGCCGAGAAGATTGTCTAGTGTTTGTATTTAATAATAAGGATTACTTCAACTCCAATTCACCAACACACTCATACAATAGTACATATCCAATTCAAAGACTGACTGTTACAGAGAGGGATCCTGAATATTCCTGTATGAAATTATTCAATAGAAAAGTACCTCAGAATATTAGACTGATAGAAAATCGAAACCATTTCGAAAATGCAATACGCAATATTCTTGTATATATTGAACCCTATACAGAGATTATTTAAATGCGTCTGTGTGAAATATTCAGTTATTATTTGCTTTTTTTATTGACGAATATTTCGCTCTGAATGTGTTTGTTATCTATTTATGTATATGTGATTTTCGAAATGAATATTATTATTATTATTAATAATTCCACGCATTGGCATTGTTAATTCATTCATATTTGTTGTTCGAAAAAAATTGTGACATGATACTACTACATAATAAACGTCGATTATTAAAATAAGTTTTAAAACATTTTTATTTCATCAAATGATTCAGTTTTTCAACTAATCTGGTATTGCCTGGCTGACCCTGTCGTGCTTGACGAGCCGTCACTGCAGTCAGCGTGTCAAAGTGTTCTTCCTCATATCTCCATGCTCTCCAACGCTTCCAACTTTGTTCATATGCAAGCAGAAATAATTAGGTCCGCGAGTCACACTATCCTCCTATCCACCCTTCTGCGTTCATCATGAATTTCGAATGAAATCTCATCTACCTACTGGTTGAATGCGAATGACGCAAAATGTAACACAATACAGCCGATGCACATCCTGCGCTCACAACTTCCATGAACACGAAATTGTTTTGCTACCTAGTCACGAGAAAATAGAGGATCCCAAGTGAGATCGACCTTCACTCATCTGCTTACCAGATGAAAATTAGGTTCATTTTTTGGCTTTTCGTGGGATTTTCTCTCCTCCTTAGTGGACGTTTCGGGAACGAATCTGCTCCCGTTCTCAACACAATTAAAACAATGTCCAGTTGTTTTTAACGAATATTCCCTGAATTATTATTATTATTATTGCCTTTACGAATCTACTACACCACTACTGTGGTGTTAGATGGGGTCTCATCTGCTACAATGGCTATCTGTCATAGCACCAATTCTGTTTTTACTCCACATCAACGATTTGTTGGATGTGACATTCTTCCTAGTCCATAGCTTTGCAGATGATAGTGCAAACTTTCTCCTCTAGAGCTCCTATAGGAGATTTATCAATTTGTCTAGTAAATAGTTCGAGTACCTGTAGACACTCGATCTCCAGATGACGAGTTTCTCTTTTGATAAGTATCTTAACGATACAGCGTGCTATACAAGGTGTTCCACCATGTGCCAAATGGAATTAGTGAAAACTACTAATCTTACGATGCATTACAATAATGGAATAATGATGATAATGAGCGCACAGAGGATTATTATTATTAGAGAATGAGGAATTATAATTGAACAGCCTGTCGCAGCAAACTCCATGTATTTCGCATACCATGGCCATGGTAAAATGTTACTCCGGTCGTTCCATGAAAAACATATTTCTAATTTCTCCTCGATTTTGCATGAAATATTGTAGCCCTATCCCATATTTTCGTTGATTTTCGATTGGTACTTGCGAAGTGTCTTCATTGTGAAAGTTGACTCAAGTTCATGTCTCACGGTAAAACAATTTGATCAAACTGATGATTTGTGACGTCATCAATGACGTCACGTCAAACAACAGCAAAAATTCAGGATATGTTCTAAAATTTTTAGGGTTTGATCGAAATCATGTTGTTCATTCACATACACAAGAAATGTCTATATGGTGAAAATTGGAATAAAATATAAATACAGTGTGGCTCGAAAATATACCGACAAACTTTGAGGGATGATAGAGGACATCCAACTAACCAATTTCGATTGCATAGACACATGTCCACAAATAAGCCTTTTGGGCTGTAGAGCAAAAAAAATGTTTGGTACTTACTCATTATACTGGCCGCTAATTGACAAATGAATTATGGTTTACAATAATTATTCAAGATGTTGACAATTTACTAGCAAAGATTTCACCATTGGGTCATTGACTCGCGAATCCTTTGGAATATTCTGGGAATAGCTTCTACATGGGTGCAACTCGCTATTATCCTTGCTAACTATATGTCATGTTGAGGAAATGTTTTTGCAGCTCGTGGTCAACTAAATAAAATAACGTACAAAAAAAATTGTCGGTATCTTTTTGAGACACCTTGTATATACATTCATTTCGAGATAGGCATTGATCACTTCATTTCTGAAAATATACATTCACCTAGTTATATTTTTGTCCTGGTTCCCAACATTTTATTCAAGATATGGCAATAAAAATCTTTGGAGTCATTATCCCATTATCTTGACCGAATCCCTTTTTGGGTCATTATTCTTCGTATAGGTAACGAATTTTTCATCATCAATATCTGTGGAATTGTTTTTGAAACTAAATTGAACTAAGAGTTTTCAAACGAAACTCTCTCATCCCGTAACCACAGTTTAGAAAATACTATTTTTCTAAACTGTGTTATAAACACTGACATCATTCCTTCAAAAAGTTACCTCCCATGCTTTATTTTCGAATTCAAATTACAACAGCACTATCCAAAACCCGTTCAAACTGGTGACGTAATTATCTTGCTGTTGTCGTTCCTCTTCAAGAATTATCACTAGACACTAGACTCATGTCAAAGCTTCGTGATGTTTCCAGCCAACCGTGTTCGTACAAGAGTAATTGTTATCTCTATCAGAAACTATGTATGAGTTGACATACAAATATAGTCGTAACATATGTCGTGATAAATGAGGAACTTTCGCATTAATTTTGAGGGTTTAATCTATCGGTTCATCTCTGTTCGGAAGTAGCAGCCGAATGGCGCGGCTATTGACGTCACTAGATCTGTTCCTGCTACTACTATGAAAATCGCGAATTTCAATAATTATTCAAATAACGTAGGAAGTACTTAGAGGAAAAAGGATTGTGCCGAGAAGCTAGTTTGAGTGAGTACTATCAAATGATGAAATACTTTTTGCTAAATATGCCCATTCTCTAAGGAAGAAAGCTCATAGGCGCGATAGTCATCTTCTATGTTTGTATACAATCAACAGAAAACACGGTATGGCAATGATTCGATCTAGAACCGAGAGAACTATATCCCATGCCCTGATATACTGTTACATTCTCGTAACCACTTTAGATATAGTTGCTTTTCTGATAATCCAAGACCGAAGAAATAAGACACAAGCTGGCGGTTAGCGGTGAAACTTCATATCTGAATGTGTTAGGTATATTTTCATCATATTGGATTACTTTATTCGTTTTCTAACCCCTAAGAATTTTCATTCATGTCGTGCCAGAACGCGAAAAAATTTTCGTTCGATGTATAAAATATTGAAAATTTCTGTCTCTGTCAGTGTAGGATAAAGTGTGGGATTCGATAGGTATTAGGTATTTGAATTCATACAGAAGATGCTGAACACCAACTACTAATTTTTCAGCTTTTTGTGGGATTTTCTCTCCTCGTTCAATATATTTGTAGTGAGGACAGATTTTGAGATCTGCCCCAAAATGCACTTGAAATTAAACCTTTAGATATCTAAAAGAGAAATTCTCTATTTGTCAGTGACACCTTGTTTTTGAAAAATTTGGAAATTCAATTATATTTAATAAGAATAAAACTTCTACTCATCTTGGTGGACGTTTCTGGAACGAAACGTGACCAGTGACATTTTGGGGCAGATCTCAAAATTTGTCCTTACTACAAATATATTGAAATAATATTAAATAACTTCTAGTTTATTTTTCAGAAACGATGAGAGAAAATCCCACAAAAACCTGGAAAATGAATGTACCACCACCTCGAAAAACTTACAGACAGTATTTAATTAACTACTAAGTTGAAATTTGATCTTTATATTTTCTTTATGATGGCCAGCGCTGATACGCTTCCGTTTATTACTCGGTTTATTACTACTGATATAAAGGGTGTTTCGTAATATGTGGGACGCACTCTAAGGCGGGTGACACACTGAAGAAATGAATTTCGTGACAGTCGTTTCAAGAAACATGCAGCTATGCAAATATCCCATGAACTTAGATGAAGCGCACACTGCACACCGGCGTTTCGGAAACAGAAGGCCAGATATTGTTTCGTCAACAAGTTGCGCTAAATGCAACGAGCTCTGTTTGTTGTGACTAGTTCCTTGAAATTATTTTATTCGCGTAGTATTTGCCGTGCGATAAGGAAGTATCATTCTTCTTAGGATTTTATCACTAGTAGCTAATCAGAATACAAAAAGAAAAACATCAATTTCAATAATAGACTTGTGAAAATTGTCGAACAGCACCCTTGCTTATAAAATAATCAGTAACCGGAATATAGCAAACGGGACTCTGTAGCTATGGCATAGGAAAAAGTGCCCCAGGAAATGAATGAATCAGGTAATAAAATAAGTTTCGAAATTTTCATAAAATGTTCAATAATCTGATCATTAGTGAAGCCCTTTATTTATACAATATAACTGTGTAAGTATTGAAAGAATGGTCAGACAAATAATCTCTTATCCCAAAAGCTGTGGTCAAATTTCTAAATCGTTCTTCATCTTCCTCGTTTTCTGTTTCAATTATCCGATTTTCTTGATATTCTGTGAAATCTGATGGCGCTTGATTCGATATCTCTCTGTTTTACGGATATACTTGAGTGAAATACAAGCTGTGCACTAAACGAGAAACTATAGTTTCATGGAAACATGTATCACGAACAAGTTTCACGCAACCAATTTCTCCAGTGTATCACCTGACTTAGGGGTGATAGAGCTTCTCAAAGAAATGATAGTTCCTATAGACTTAAGTACAAAACTCTTTTGTTTCCTGATTACAGATTGTTGGAATTTCAAGATTTCATTTAGTTATTTCCATATACCTCCTGCAGTTTTTCAAAACATCCATCTCAAATTCGGAAAACGGGTTACACTGTAGTGCTCACATCATTGGGCATGCCAAATTTTCAGGAAGATATTTTTTCAGCGGTCACAACCCTTTTTTTCACCCTGAACATATGAGTGGTCCGCCACTGGTGGATTCGATGAAAAAATGTGCAATCTATGGTTCGTTGAGAATATTTTCTTTCTCTTGATGTTTTCGTATATCTGCGACCGTTATTTTGAGAGGAAATATTGAATTTTTTTTTTATTTTGTCCAATTTTGGTTCATATTTTGACTACGCACGGAAGAATAAAAAATAACCTATGTCCAAATCTCATGAGGCTGTGAGAAATGTTGGATACCAAACTGATTTTCTTCATACTCTCTACCTACATTGGGGAAATTCAACTGAATTTGCTCAATAAAACCAAAAAATCTCAAAATTTCAACACTGTAACTCGGAAACAAAAAAGTTTTGGAGATATGTTTATAGGAACTATTACTATTATCATTTCTTTGAGAAGCTCATCACCCCTAGAAGTGCGTCCCACATATAACGAAACGCTATATACAGGGTGAGTCAAAAATGTGTACCGAGCTTTGTGGGGATGATAGAACATTGAAAAATAAGTGTAGTTTGATGATTGAACTCATGGCCCAAAATGCATATTGAGGGAGATATATCCTTCCAAAGTTGATAAAATTAAAATAATTTCTCCGCATAACTTCTGAACGATGAAAGCCACCCGATTGAAATTTTGTGCATGAATGTATGTTGTCAAAATACATTTTTTCGTCACACTTCCACGTTTCTGATATTGTTATAAAGGGTGTTTTCAGAGGGTGAGTCATGATTTTTTGTAGAAAACTTTTTTCCCTGTATTATTTTCGGTGAAAAAACAGGAGCATTTGATGGAGCGAAGAAAATTACATGAAAAAGGTACTCTTATTCAAATACAAAAAATCGAGCCGTTCGTGAGATATTTGAGTTTTTGTAGTTACATGATATCAGCAGATTGATTTTATTCATCGCGAGATTCATCGGTAACAATATTTTAGCAGGCCATGATGAATAATTTTGTTCTCAATTTTGACGTTCATGTCATCAACATTCGAGTCAACATTGTTGTAGTCGATTGGTTCGTGTGGTTTTTCTGTGTCATTTATCACTGCGATTATCAACTGAGATTTTAAGAAATATGGCAGGTTATTCATTCTCTGAACAAACTGATATGCTTTCAATGCTTGGCGAGTGCTTCTGAAATGCAAATGCTGCTGAAATATCGTTATACCGATGAATCTCGCGATGAATAAAATCAATCTGCTGATATCATGTAACTACAAAAACTCAAATATCTCACGAACGGCTCAATTTTTCGTATTTGAATAAGAGTACCTTTTTCATGTAATTTTCTTCGCTCCATCGAATGCTCCTATTTTTTCACCGAGAATAATACAGGGAAAAAAGTTTTCTACAAAAAATCATGACTCACCCTCTGAAAACACCCTTTATAACAATATCAGAAATGTGGAAGTGTGACGAAAAAATGTATTTTGACAACATACATTCATGCACAAAATTTCAATCGGGTGGCTTTCATCGTTCAGAAGCTATGCGGAGAAATTATTTTAATCTTATCAACTTTGGAAGGATATATCTCCCTTAATATGCATTTTGGGCCACGAGTTTAATCATCAAACTACACTTATTTTTCAATGTTCTATCATCCCTAGAAAGCTCGGTACACATTTTTGACTCACCCTGTATATATTACTATCTATTTATCATGAAAATACTAACATCAATATTTCAAACATTGTTCTTTCCAAATTTCCTATTGAATTTTAACAACACTATGTAATCGCATACTGTTGGCTCAATGATTATGGAGTGTGAACAATAACCGCCAGTCATAAAATGGTAACAATACGAGAGAAATTTCAACCAAGGTCATGATAACTGTAGAATAATTATCGGAGTTATTATACAGGGTACCCCAAACTCGATGGCGTATTAGAAGTATTTACAGAATAGAGAGGTATATATTTTTGGAATTCTGAGTACGGTAATGGGATGCTGGGGTCTAGCATTCCGAATTATTTTCACATGTGCACTGTTGCCAGATTCAGTATAACAAAGAGCAAATTTGAAATATCGAATGTAGCACCCCATATATTATGGAATTTTCGTATTCTTCAGAAGATTCTGGTGATCATATTCGTTATAGCATATTTTATAGTAATCTGTCACTGTTTTTGACAAATGAAATAATTTTTGATTTTGGACGGCAAATAACAGTATATAGCTTGAAGAATCCGAAAATCCAGTGATATCTATTAGTGTTCCATTTGAAATATCAAAGTTGCTGTTAGTGACATTGAATCTAGCAACAGTGCACGGGTGGAAATATTTTCGATAGCTAGATCCCAGCATCCCATAACCCCAAAATTTCAAAAATATTTACTCCGTTCTCTAGAATAACACGCCATCGATTTTGGCGTTCCGTGTACCCTGTAGTCTTTCCAAATTCAAATGAGACACAATCTAGAAAATATACAGGGTGGTCCAGGTTAAAGTAACAATAATTCACTATTCGATGGTCCGTCGAAAAATATGTCGAAATGCATAATATAATTTTATTTCCGGGAAGTATCCTACAAGGGAGATACAGCCCTTCGAAGTTGATTTGAAATTCCGTTTTCTTGCCATAACTCTCAAGAAATTGAAGCGTTTTTCACCAAATTTGATTCACTACTACTCATAAAATGGGAACTCGTTACTTGACGTGAGTTACTTTTGTCAAAATCATCCTGTGGCGTAGATTCAGGGTTGTTTCACTTTTCGCTCCCTATTTTTAACGCTACTGCATATTTTTTCAAATTGGAATTTCATCTGATTTCCCTGTTCATTTATTTAAAAAAATCATGTAATATTTTGATTCGAGGCCAAGTTGACGGGATATTTGTAGTTGAAAGTTTATAATACTGTCAAAAGAGTCTAAAGAATGGTTCTCATTTTATTTGCAAATTGTGTAAATCTTTGTTGAGATAGAATTTGTTATTAAAATGTTTTTTTTTATGGTTCATTTAGTGTGTATCGATTTGATGATAGATTTCAATGGAGTCCTGTTTGTATTAACTAACCATCCAATATTTGCTCTCACGGGGACTGTTTTTCTTTAAAACCAATCATCTCGTAACCAAAGCCTCCACTCAAAATGGCTCCCATGTGTTTTAGTTTTCTAAATTGGAAAGCAGCTGAAAAGGCAAAACCTCAAATGCTTGTAGGTCAAACTTGGTCAATTGACATAAGCCATGACCATGTCCAACACTGATTCTATTCCTAAATTCAGCTGATCTATTTCAGTCAACGAAGTTTGAGCAAATGCTTTCATAAAATGGCCACTTACCTTTGTAATAGAAAAGACAATATTCCGACAAGACGAACCAGCGCTTCTTCCACAACATCAACCCCTCCGAACCCTGCTTGTGTAACCAGCCCTGCATCGTCACAGGCGCCTCGAGAGGCCTCTTCGCAGAAGGAGACCTCAACTGCACGCTCCCCGTGGATTTCTTCCTCTCCAGCCCTTCCCTAGGCTTCCCTTGAGTAGCAGGTGCAGGGACACTGGGTTTCTGAGCCTCAGCCTTCTGCAGCTGCTGCTGATGGTAATGTATAGGAGGTGGTTGATGGGGCACCCAGATCTGAGGCGTGTTCTGCGCCATGAGACTATGCGCATGCCCTGCAGAAGGTGGAGGCTGCGTGGTTTGGTAAATGGGCTGGTTATGGAGGTTGTTGACCTTCTGATGTTGGTGGGGGACATACTTCTGGTTGGGGAAGTTGTTGAACTGCGGAGACGCTTGGAGCCTGTACTGGGCCTGTTGGTTTTGTATGTGGGGGTGCAGGTGGATGGGCGAGTTGATCTGTTGGTACTGCTGGAGATGCTGGTGGTTGTTGGGTATTTTCAGGCCGTACTGTAGGTATCTGAGGTGCTGCGGTGCCGTGTTGTGCTGGTGGGGATGTTTGGGGAGCGATTCGTTCGGAAGTGCTTCGTTGCTTTGAGTGACATTGTTAGGGGTTTGATTCGGAAAGGCCCCTTTTTTGTTTTCCATGCTAGTGGGGTCAACCCTGAAACAAAGACACGAGTTTGTATTTTATGTCATGCCTTCAGCTACATCGAGGGGTTCGTTAATTCAACCAAATATATTTGGTTGGAATTATTTGTTTGAACGAATTGATTTTCGTTCATTGCTACTGCTATTGCTACTGCTGAGAAGAAATGGAATTCTCGATACAAAATCTCATAATTCACTTTTGATTTGAATATATGATGATCAAACGGAATTGTCTCCAATCCATATTGAATAAATGATGATATCGACGCAAATAACATATCTTTTCGATTTGAGTGATTGAAATCTATCTTCCCAAAAGCATAGGTATCGAATGAATCATTCATCAATTCACTTTGAACTAACGATAAGTTCAATTCAACTTCTATACATGATGAAATCAAACAACTGAATCTGCTAAATTCAAGAATATGATAATCAAATAAAACATGGATTTTATTCGATCAATATTACAATTATTGATCTGAGACTGGAACTTTTTGAAAGAACGAGTTTGAACATTGATTCTGAGCTACATTTGCGAATAACTAGCAGATTCATGGAGTAGTAATTCAATGCTACTTGGATATGGAGTTCAAAGATATGCAGAAAAATATTATTCCGCCATGAAATCATTGTGGAATTTTCTGACGCAGTTTGAATATTAAAATTATAATGAGTGGAAAATTCTCTTAGTGAATGAAAATACGATTGATTCTGTAGAGCCGGTTGGATGACCAATACAACAACTTCTCGATATCTATATTGAATTTATAGAGTTCCTACAAGAATAATACTCATCATTGTGGGAATTATTATTGGTAAGTGAGCTGAAATTTACAATCCAAATTCAATACCCTATCGATTATCCACAACATCATACCTTATATAGATATTGAGTCTATTTGAAATTTTGATATTTTCTCATATTCCTCCAATTATAACTGTATTACTGACAAGATTGAATGAGGAAATCAAACCTTATATCACTGTATTACAATATTTACCGATCTGTAACATGCTACGACTTTTCCTCCTCATAGTTTTCATCTATATAACCGAGAATATAACCATGATACTGATCGATAGATCGCTCTGCTTATAAATAACGGTTAGATAGCGGTTCTAAGATGAAGAATATCGGGATATAATTACTATCAACAAAAGAGATAACATAACCGACTAAGAATAGTAATTTTACTAAATCAGAATGGGGGCTCCAATCGAGTGATACATTTTGTCAATTCAATTCTATCAAACCGTCCTCCATGCAAAGTTGATTCAACGAAATATTTACTTCACTGATTTCAAAGTGAATTTCAAGAGAATGTTCTGTTATCGGTCAAGATTTCAGCTGATTAAACCATTTTTCACATTCTGGTCAACGAAACAACAACTTGGATGGATGAATCATCGTAACAAATTGATCGATCCATTTCATGATATGATATAGAATACGGTCTATTCAAATATTTTCCACATTCCGGTCAACAGAATGATAAATTGAATCAAAACAATATCTACGTCGAAATAGAACATAATGTGGTTGTTTGGATATGATATAGTGTTTATCGAACAAATATTTAGTTGATTGAATTCGCTCTAGAAGCGAAATAAAATATCACTCTTTTCTACATACTGGAGGAAAACAAGAGATAACATGACATATTCACATCATGAATGATTCGTCGCCAAGAATAGCCCTTTGAAAAGAAAAAACAAACAATTGAATAAGTTGTTAAGAAAAAAACATTGAAAGTAGAAGAAATGTTTAATAATAGTTTGTTTGTTTTCTTAATACAACTACTTGAATGTATTATCAGCAAAGTTTGCAGCATTCAGCCACCTAATCCTAATCTGAATGAAGTTTGCTTCTCGCCTTTCTGACTTCGTGCACTATTAGGTTCCACATCTCATGCTGAATAATACATCCCATCATACCCATGAATAATCAGACACAACTTGGGATTAGGAAGGGAGAAATCACGAAACTTTGCCTCACTTTCCATAAAGAGGTAGAAGAGGTTAGAGGAAAGCTGGAAATATTTAATATAGAAACGAAAAAACGTCAACGGTGGAAAGAGGTCACCATAAGATATATAAATTGATTCAGCCGTTTTGACACAATCAGATGGGAATTATATAATATTTAATGACTATTTTCCTACCAACACTAGTGTAAGTTGGTAATAACGAATAAAAAACAATCTCAGATAGCTTCTCCTTACACACAGTTTGCTCGGTTTACCCAAAGTGTTAAGTAATATAAGCGAAAGCACGGTTCACAAAGATATGTTTATTTACTTCATCTTTTAGATGATCATCCAGAATAGGTATACATGGAGTCTTTGACGAAGACACATCGAAGTTTTCTCCTCTTGTATCGATATACTTGCGCAATTGGTATGTTACTATGATCGTTTCAATTTCTGCTTGCGACCTTTCACGCATTCTTGTCATTTCTATCTTTCAGTGAGATGTCTTCGTGTATCGATACCTTTTGTAACATGACACTCATCTGACAGTGAGATTATTTGGTTCAACTACCATCAGCTTGCTTAGTGGCCGCGGTGGTTAGGAGTCATTCTGGTAATCCTACCATCGTGAGTTCAAATCTCATTCTCATTTCTTATCTAAATTTATTTTATTTGCACCACTCAACATGCTCCTAAATGAATTGAAAATGATTTTCGTCACTGAGTCCATTTGGTCTAAATTATCTGTTACGAAAAATTGTTCCATGCTGATTGTTTTTGTATAGATACCCAATAATATCACATGAATGGTGGATACCAAACATTCCCAGTTAGTGACATACTTCCAGTTTACCATATTGTTTACTATAATGCGATGTTCTGTATACACCTACCCTACCTACATACCCACCAAATTGAAGGATTTGCAGGTTTTCAAATTCGTGAAGAATTGGAAAACTTTTTTTGTTGCATAAACAACTTTTCTGAACAAACTCTTCTGAAAATGTCCAAAATATTGATACTTTTAGATGAATCAATTTTTTTGTTTCTCTTATATACTGTTCTGGAAATTATGAGTTTGATTTTTTAACAAGAATGAAATTTTTGGACGAATCGATGATATAATGGCGATGGATATAATCAATGATATAATATATAATAATCGATGGCGCGAACTCTTTGACACTCACAGTATTTGTAGTCGTAGATAAAGTCTAGTACACAATTGGAGGTGCAATGCAATTACTTGGCTACGCGACTATGTGTGTAACCTTAGTGCGTAAAAGCAATTTTACAACTCTTATTACGTAATACACTATTTCCGTCGACCTCGTATAAACGATTCTGTTCAAAGTATATGAAATTGATCGTCAATAACCCCTATTGACGAACCCCCATAAAGTTAGCAGAACCACTTGCAAAAAAATCGATGAAACCTATTCCAATAATTGTCGAATAATTGTCGAGAATTTGTCGTGAAAGAAAAAAAATTGTCGCGCTCTCAGTTTTTTTTATATGGGGTGGCTCTGCTAACTTAATATTAAGTTAGCAGTGCCACTCACGAATAAACGTCAAAAATCATCACAATTGTTATGAATAATTGTCGAGTAATTGTCGAAGTCCATCTGACGTAAAAAAACCGCAAAAAATCCATCCTTACAGCATATATATACACCTTTTTATGGAATTTCCTGGTTTCTAGGGATATTTCGCATTTTTGGCAACAGCGTATTTGTATAATATTTTTTTCCTTCTTCCGTCTCATTAATGACGAATATAAAGTTGTTTAGGAAGCTTCCTATCTTCCACAAGAAAAAAAACTATGTATTAATTCTGAATAATAAAAATATTTCATTATCACAATAATCTGCCTACGTAATTTTGTTGATTTATTATTTTTTCAATAAGAAATCTGAACAATTGTTAAATGACCAAAAAGTATTTGTCATGGGGTGTTTGAATTTGCTGAAGCAGAAAAACTGCGTGTGATTGGTAAAATTCCATTATTTTATTCTCTTAGCAGTATCTACGCACTGTATGATGATTTATTATCATTTTTTGGTGCAGAAATTCATCAACTTACTGTCCAATGACCAAAACAAATTTGTCGTGGAACCTCCAGGTCTTCAGGAGCGAATGATAGAAATATTCCGATTTCTCAGTAATATACCCACTTAACTTGGTTAATTATAATTTTTTTCATTCACAAATGAACTGAACAATTGTCGAACGACCGAAATGTAATTGTCGTGAACGCAGAAAAAATGTCGCGTTCTTAGTTTTATTATAGGGGGTGGCTCTGCTAACTTGATATTAGGTTAGCAGTGCCACTCACAAATAAACATCGAAAATCATCACAATTGTTATGAATAATTGTCGAGTGATTGTCGAAGTCCGTCTGACGTGAAAAAAACGCAAAAAATCCATTCCTTATAGCATTCATCCTTTTCTTGGAATTTCCTGGATTCTGAGGAAATTTTACATTTTTGGCAACAGCGTATTTGTGTTATGACTTTTTACGTTTTTTCCGCGTCATTAATGACGAAACTTCCTATGTTCCAGAAGCTACTAAATACTACTACATCTACTACTAAATAATTAAACAACTAAAATGCTTATTTAAGAAAAAACTAAGAACGCGACATTTTTTTCTACGTTCACGACAATTACATTTCGGTCGTTCGACAATTGTTCAGTTCATTTGTGAAATTGCATCAAATCGTACCACATATATCATTGGTGAAACAATCTCAATTTCCTGAAACGAGCTGAATCATAGTTTAGGAACATTTTCGTGTTGGGTAAAATTGGGTAAAATACAAAATTAACACACACAATTATTGGAATATCTTCAACTGTGATAATTGTGATTCGATTTGTCGCAATCCTCTTCACGAATTGGTATCTGATTGCAACAATATTCATAGGGAAATAAGTGAATGTAGGGCGTTTGTAAATGTCTCAAATGTAATGAAGTAAAGGACCTCGCAAATTTCACAGCTATACGAATTTACAGATGCGGACAAAAACTGGATTGAATTGAATGGAATTTTGATGATTTGATACAGAAAATTCAATATATTTCGTTTTAAGTGTTCTAAATTTACAAACCTTCAATGCACATTGAGAAGTTCGGAAGTGAAATGGCATGCGGGAAAATGGAAAGTTACACAGTCCGATTCAGCTTTTTAGCTTTTTCCAAGTATATAAAAGGATTTTGAACTCTTGGTTAATTCGGATTCGCATTTTTCTCCAGTCTCTCGGGTTCAGTAATCAGTAAGAGGACATATGTCACAAATATCAAAAAATATACCCATCAGTAACGACCCCACAGAGAGATGAGCAAAATTGATAGAACACCCTTTACCTTATAAGATTATACGACTTAGTGTGACAGTGATGATTCCATAGCATCTCGTTACCCATTTATGTATAAACACAACGCTTCAAGTACTTCAAGGGAACCAACCACATATATTTGCTGTTACATACAGATTATCCGCACTATAACACAATAACGAATGTTCAACTATTTCACGATCAAGTTCACATTAAATGGAAATACACATTTGATCGACCCCAGATGTAATATGCTCTGTTTGCAACAAAAAAAGAAACCTCATTCCATATCACTTTCGGATGCCTTATTCACACTGCAACTTAACAAAATAATACATCCTTTCAGAATTTGGAATTTCGAATCACATAAAACCTCTCGAAATGGACTTTTTCAACTGTGAAAACTTTTGTCAGTGTGGAGCAGTGTGATAAATTCCAAATGGTACACAGGAACTTCAAGTTGTTTCTTTCATATTATTCGATAATCATTCTTGTGGGCTGGTGTTAGAAATTCCTAATCGCATGAAACATCTCGAAATGGACTTTTCAATTATGGAAATCGATTTTTGGCCGTGTGGAGTAGTGGAATTATTTTGATACTTTTACAAGCACTTCGAAATCAGTTGTGTATATGCTATTAATCGATAATCATTCATTTAGGATTTTTCCTAATCGCAAAAAACCCTTAGACTTACATAAGTCACTAGGAAATACAGTATTCGAGTTTTATATTCTTCAGATAGTAATCACTTGGGGCTCGATTCTTTGGTTGATATTCACATCGAATGGTTGTATTAAATGTATGAGGAATTTTTGCTCGCGAAATATGTCGATAGTTTGGGTATTTTCACCATGCAATAAAAGTCGAATGGGTTTTAATAAATTGTAATAAATTTGTTGAAAATTCGGAGAGTGATTTTCTTGGAAGTGGGCTATAAGAATTGATGCAGCATCAGGTTCATTAAAAAAAGGCATATATCAAGATACGCAGGTTTTCGAAAAGGTTTCGGTGTGGTTCGCCCCAAGCACAAAGATACGGATTTCGCTACAAAAATATGAAAACGGTCCGTGGCTTTTATGGACTCGTTTGGCTTAATGGTTCAACTCTGGTATTATTATAATCTCGATTATAATTTATACTAGAAGGAGCTTGTGAGAGTAGAAATCAACTGATTGCATTATAATTATTCAGTCAGAAATTTGGCATACCCAATCAATTTTCAAATATTCACGATAATATTTATTATTTGTTCATACATGATGTATACCATTTATTTGTATTTTTCTGTTTCCGTGCAAGCACTTCGCTGCATTGCATTACTCAATTGACGTTGAAGGTCACAGCAATCGTGAATATAAACATTCGATAAATTTCACCATCTATATTAAATACCGAGAAATACCTTCTCAACGTTCACATCCGCTGAGTGCTACTCTTGTTATCCCCAATTTCCTGTTTGAACATTTACCCTCCATATTCTCTCACGCTATTCATGTCCTCAATCGTCACGATCACCCAATAACGCATATAATGTTTCGAAAAACGTTCTCAACGAGACGTTTTTGGAAGCCGTCTGATCTGTTTGGAGTAACACTGCTTATTGCACTAATAAACGTGTTACGAAGTTTGTACACGGTTTTTATGTATATTTTTTGGCCTCATCTACAGGTGTTATTTTTTGTCGAGTTTTTATTTATTTATTTCATTTTATTATTGAACAGGTGCGAAGAGGAACATATTACAACTTTTTGACAGCCATTCTGAAGGATGTTAACAGTGAACCGAACAGTTTATTGTTGGGATAGTTTTGCTGATCTCATTGAGGACCATAATTCATTCCGCAGAATGGAACCTTGCAAATTTCACTATTTCTAATTTTTCTAACATTTGCATTTTGAAGGTTATCGAAAAATAAAAATACATATACAATGAATACAAAACTGCGAATTCCCTGCTATTCACTCTGCTGTAGATATATACAGGGTGTTTCTTAAGTACGTGTAGAAAATTCAGGAGCATGTTTTCTGATATTTACTACTTAGAGGCGATTTACGAGCCCCATGGAAATAATACAAATGCATCGATTATTTCAAAGCCCAATAACTCGAAACCCATTGCTCGCATCGATCTGTACCAAGAATATATTTTTTTCACAAAAGTGTTCTAGAAATCTATTTTCCTATTATAAAACGTGATACAAGTACGCACAAAAAAGTTATGACATTTCAAATGACTCAAAAGACATGTAGGTGGCGCCACCCCCACGAAAGAGACAAACTAACATCAAATTTGATATTGTCATTGAAAAATACCCCTAGAGACCAAACTTCATTTGAATATCACATTATTTAACTTTGACACTCTGTATCTCAGGAACGAATAACTTTTCTTATTTTGACGCCAGCAAAATGCTCCTACATGTACTTAAGAAATACCCTGTATATACATGGTGACGACAACAACGTCACATCCAACATATCCAAAATCAACTCTTAGAACATCGACTGTATTTGTTTCCAAATGATAACATATACAGGGTATATCTTCATAAGTTAACGCGACCTATATACATATACATAGAGATCTAAAAGTAGCATAATTCTGGAAGTTCAAAGAGACGGTGAGGTTAACATTCCAACTGAAATATTTTCGCTCGTATTTTCGTTATTTTGGAACTTCCGATTTTCTACTGGACACACCATGTATTTAATAAAAAAAATGTATTCCTCTCATGATTCTTATTCAAATTCATGTATCATATCCTATACCTGAAATTAACCTTTTTCGAGATATTCGAGTTTTTCTAGAAAAAGTTATGAATGCAGCCTATATCGAATATACGCCATGTTCATGCGAATTAATATTTTTAATGATTGCAATTTGTCATGGATGAATATTGAAGGTTGAAAGGACCACTCACCACAATCACATCCCACACTGGATAATTTTCAGGGTGCGCAGAAAAGTAGGTCCAGAATCAATTCCATTTCGAAAATCAGCCCAAGTTCCAATTCATTTCTGTGTACCGAAAACCCATAATTCCGAAGATATACCATAATAGTACCTATTTATGCATATCAACAGCTTGAAATTTTGATTTTTTAATAAGGTGATGTGCACGAGGATGTGCATATCTGTAATAAATTTGTTGAAGTTGTTCACTGTTACAGCAGATTCATCGGCAAAAAGAAATATGGCCTGTGTTGCGTACAATAATTAAGATGTCGTTAATTTATTAGTTATATATGGCGAATGTCATAAAAAGTTTTCAGAGGAACAGTCATACTTTTGCTACATCAACGAGATACACCATCTCCAGACATCATTTGTCGATAGATATGCACAGCTTACTGGAATAATATAAATTTCAGGTAGCTAATTGATGAATTAGTTAGGTACCTATGGAATATCTCTGAAATTATCGGTTTTGGGTATAAGTGAATGAGAACTAGAGCTCATTTTATTATAGAATTGAATCATGAGCAGAAAAAATGGGGATTTTCAATGTTCCCAAGTTCACGATCTGGACGCACTTTTCTGCGCACCCTGTAAAATATTTAGCGATTGTGATTATGATTAGGGATCCTTTCAATATATAACAGCATATGACTGAACCTTGGACTAAACAATGTAGTTCACATGAAAATGGCGTTTGTTCAAGTGTGGATTTATGCAGCCACATTTAACAATTTTCAAGTAACATTCATCAATTAATAATTAACAATTATGAGTTGAACTTATTGTTTTCAATGGCTGTGTTTATGCAGACAAGCAACAATTATCATTTCACAAGTAACAAGTAAGAAGATGCCAAGTTTTAACTTTTTACGTCAATCGAACCAGGTTTTCTTCTAGTACGCAACTAGTACGCAGATGACCGCCAATTGGTTCTAGGACTGGTAGAGAAAGCTTGTGATTGGCCAGACCTTGTCTGAGAGATGATGACTATAACCTTACTTCTCAAAGGTTAGATTGTTCTAGTGTAAAAAATCATTTTATAAAACATATCTGGATGATACTATGCTGAGTCGAGCTCGTTCGTAATTCCTGTGATTTACGTTAAAGAAAATAATCAGTGATATTTTCGCTACATTTTACTTGCTAATTGTTAATTGATAATTGTCACTCAATGATTGTCAATTGATGGTGCATAAATCCATACTAATAGGTTGCATTTGTCACTTTCTTCCTGAAAATACTCGAATAGCTCAATTTATGGTTACTCTATGGACAGTATATTTAGTGCTTAATACGGACCTGCGACTATATTTTCTAGTAGTCTAGATGAATACAGGAACGATATGAAACACTGCTTCTGAACTTGATACTCATGTAGGCTAATTAGGAAGTGATAAAATGGATGAAACTTGTCTGATTCCACTTGGTACCCCAAAATGAGCAAAATCAAAATGTTGAGCTCATAATATTGGTATATAGTAGAAGTCGTTGAGTTGAACTTTTGATACTCTCTTCAGATATGGCAAAGGAATTGTGAACTTCAAATGTATAGATATTTTAACAATGCACCATATACCTTTTTAACTATATTTACTTCACACTAGCTCATTTGTATAGTGTGGCCAAGATAAGAATGCACGGCATATCTGATGATATTCTTCCATCAAAAAATAATCACAGAAAAAAATCTCATTTTCTTGTGCTGAATATATACCATCTCCTCGAGCGATTCCTCGATTAACTCGGAAAGTATTTAAAAAAAACATTGTTTTAAAGAAAAATGAGTCAGAGCACACCAACTGTTCAGAATAATACGAGTATAACAAATTTTCGTATAATTTTCTTCCGATGCACCTATTTTGCAAAAATTTAGTTTATGTGGTTGCTGTTCTTCCAATTATAATTCTGAAATAATGTTCAACCAATTCGATCGGAAAATAATACGGCGATATTAAGCTATATAGGTAATAAAGTAATACTACTAAGAAGTAGGCGATGAAACTGTTTCATGTTTCACGATCTGTAATAATTAGCCGCCCTAATATTTTATGTGGATTCTAAAAATTGGGAGATTTCGCGAATCAAGTGAATATAATATGTTGACACATTTTGTCGTTGATTAATTCATATAATATATTCATATATATATATATATATATATATATATATATATATATATATATATATATAGATAACTAGATAATTAATTGTTCCTTCAGTATTCAGTATTACGTACTAGTAAATCTATATTTGACACTGAAAGATAAAGAATTGTTGAACTGGCTCATTTAGAGTTCTGAGAAAAAAATCTGAAACTAGTTCGAAACACATTGAATCCAATATGTATGATACATGGGTGTATCCAGAATAAAAAAAAACATTCAGAATCCTATTTGACAAAATTAGGTTGATGATGGTTTCACGAATATGAAACGTCGGACGAAGGAATCAATATACCACGTTGAATCATATCAAAAGTTGCATCGAAGAAGTATTCTCAGATTTTATCTATTTCTCCTAATAAAATTGAAAATATATCTTGAAGAAATCGCTTTTTTCGATACATCTGGAAAAATTTTGAAAAATTTCGAAAATATCCAAAGACTGTAGGAATGGCCCTCTGAATGCGCAACTTTTTTACCATTTAATCGAATTTGTATATCCCACTGTTTCAGAGAACCCCATGATGTGAATCCTCATCTCGAGCCCCATTCTATTCCAAACAAAGATCCATCTGTCGTATAAAAGTATGAGAACTATTGTGATCGTTTAATTACCATCCCCAGAGCTGCCACAAGCACGAGAACATTATCGGCAGCGCCGGTGCAAAATCTTCCGGTTCATAGCCAAGGAATCACTAGCGAAAAAAAAAACAAAAACACGTAACCTCCACGGCACCAAAATAAAACATCCAGAAACCCAACGGACTAGATCATGATTGGTTTATTTGGCACGATCATCACAACCAGACCGTATCCTCGTATCGGCCCGCATTTTCGGAGATTTCCTCGCACTTCCGCACGAAGCATGGAACAGATTTCACAGATTGTTGGGGGTTGGATTCCGTCGGAGAAACGACGCGCCGGCGCCGAAAGTACGATTCAGGGCAGCCCGAGGGTGATGCGGAACTCAGGGGCGGTGTTGCCGGTATGGGCGATTTATCGCTAATTGGGCTACCTTCGATCCTATTCTGGCGACAGAAATTTTTGTTAAGCGAAGGGCGACTTCAAATAACAGTTTAGACCGATGGGGGTGTACAATTCATCCCATTTTGGTTGAGATTGCCAGGTTACTGTTGAAGATGGAGCCTTCCAGTTTTCACGTTCCTGTCCTACTTTTTCTTGAAACTCAAGATGATCCAGTCAGATTTTGCATAACTATTTCCGTTCGAAAGATGCAAGGCAATTTTGAAAATCATCACTTCGTGGACCCCTTCTATATCTACAAAGGTATTAGAAATACTATTTAGCCAAGAACTACGTCTAATAAAGGATGTTGCGTGGAGTCCAGTAGCGTTCTCTTTTTTTTTTTCGAACACCTTGTATCTCATTATCTCATTCGTTGATATATTCTCTTCAAAATGATGCATAATACTATCTAGATTGGATTCTCAGAAATGCTGAAAAACAATAAATCATCACATTATGATACGGTTGTGCTAGTAGGCCAAGGATTTTTCATATAAATGAGATTCCAATGGCAGAATTCTCATTTTTTATTCACTCATAAGAAAATAAACAAAGAAGGAGAATGTGAACACTAATTCACTAACATAAAACAGATTAGGTACCCACGTTTTTCTTTTCCTGGTTAGTGAATTAGTGTTGGTATTCTTCTTCTTTGCAGACTCTTCTATAAACAAATCACAAATTAGAATTCCTCAGTTAGAACCTATTTTACATGGAAAATCCGTGGCATACAGAAAAAATTGATATTGTAATGTAATGTTTTTTAGCATTACCGAGAATCCAATCTAAAGAGTACCATCATTTTGAAGGAAAAAAATAACGAATTCAATGAGATAGAAAATATGGCGGGTGCTCCATTGGAAAAAATGAACGATTGTGACGTATCTCCAAAACCGTCCCCGAAAAAAAAATTAGTGCGCCACTGGAATCTGTGCAAAATTCTTATGAGGTCTAGTTCTCTATGTAGTTCTGAGTTTCAGTTTGCTATGAAGTTCTGAGCTCATCAGTATTTCTAATAATTTCGTAGATATACAGGGTGATTGATTGAAACGGTTCATCAGACGTTCCTGGCGAACCAGCCGAGGTATCGTTTTTAAAGTTGGGGTGATTGCATAAGCGAACCCGCTCTATCTTTCTAGAATCATTCCAATAATGCGGTGTTGCTGCTTCTATCAAAAAGAAGTAGCAACTTTGATATTTCAAGTCGAACACCCTATATTTAATATTATTTTCAAAATTTCCAACATTTTTCTGACAATTTCTCTTGATAATTCCCAATGCCTATCTGTAAGCGTTTTAGAGTAAATACTTGATTTGTATTTTTCTTCTTAGAAAACATGATTATTGGTGATCCGTTCAAGGGTATTGTTATCTCTATCAGAAACTATGAGTATGACATACAGATTTAGGCGATGCGTAAGTCGTGATAAATGAGGAATTTTCGCATTGATTTTCATTGGTTACTCCAGCAGTTCATCTCTGTTTGAGGCGGTGGTCGAATGGCTGGGATGTTGACGTCACCAGATCTGTTCTTTTCCTGCTACTATGGAAATCGCGAATTTCAATAATTATTTACGAAACGTAGGAAGTTCTAAGAGAAGAACGGTTAATGCCAGAAAGCTAACTGATTGCTATCAAATGAATCATATCTCAAGGATCCGACTCTAGTTCTGTTCCATTATATACCGACGAATGGTATTCATTCAGAATTAAACCTTCATTTTCATTGTCGAATCGTTCAATATTTATTACCAGATTTTATACAAAAATCAGCCTCAAGATTCATACTTCAGAGACTCTAACTCTAGTTATTTTTTATCATATCCTGAAAAATGGCATTTACTAAGAATTAAACCGAATTTTCACGCAAAAATTTCTCCATAGTTATTTCCAAATTTCATACAAGAAGGAACCTCAAGATCAACGTCTGTTTGCCTGAAGGCCGCGTTGCCGCAGTGATATGTATTTATCAGAAATCAGTTGTTACAGAAGTTTTTTATTTTTCCTAGATCATCAGAATTTTTTGTGGAAAACTCGATATTATTTCGGAAAATGTCATTATTCAACAAGTTGTGTGTGTGTTTTTTAAAGAAACGCCCTGTATATCATCTCATATCTAAAAAGACCTCAAATTGATCCGTTTTCGACATTCAAGCGTTCAAATATTTTGAGAACTGTAAACTAATGTGCACTAAACCATAGTACGCCATGTTCAAGAGGCAATGGGGATGACAGAAACGAGTGACATTTCTGTTTTGTACCTGTTGAAAGTACGTTTCGATGGATTTATAATTTTGTCGTAACTTTTTTTGATCCCTACCAACGAAAGTTACTCGAAAAGTTATGAAAAAATTATAGTTCCATAAGAACTCACATATAATACGTGAATAACAGAAATGGCACCAGGTCCTGTAATATCCATTGCCCCTTTAGCATGGCTTATTATGTTTGAGTGCACATCAATATACATTTCTTGAAATGTTTGAATTCATATATTTCTAAAACGGACCAATGAAATGAACCACACACTGTGTGGTTCACATATTATGTATATATTTTTGGACAGAAACTTGTCGATTGTTCATTGATTTCTTAATTCCAAAGATATAGAATGAGTAATCGTCAAAGCTAACCCAGGAAAATCAAAGGAACTGTACCGCAGGGCTCAATACTGGGACCGCTCTTCTTCATCATATATGTGAATGTTATGCAGATGATACAAAAATTATAATAAAGAATTCGGAATCATTACAAAAAATCTGTGGCGACAAAACTTTGCACTAAAATGATGAAATAATAAAATGATCTATGAGGAATAACCTAATAAAAAACAACATGGAGTTCAATCTCCGTGGAATACAAAGCAGTTTTTATATCTTTATTAATTATTAAACGCAAGTTGAGGTCACATTGGATAATAAAATTTATAAAATGACGAGTAATCTGCGGAAAAATTGTTATGTTTTGAAATTTCTTTCCAGTCACAAAAATATACTGCTCACTCTCTATCGTGCAAACATCCACCCTAACTTAAGGTATGGTATTCAGAGTTCTTGTACTGCGTTTTTGTACTATAATGGGTTGTGTTGGAAAGATTCCGGTAGGACTGCATTCAACGAATTGAATATTTCAAGACGCACAAGTGTGTATTTTAATGAATTGGGCATATTCAATATGTATAAAACCAATGAAAAATTCATGAAGAATCTACATGATCATACACATAATAATATCATACCAAGTGCATACCGATTATTAGTGTATCAAAAGTCTTCTCTATATATTTTTTGGTCGCGAAGTGTACAATCACTTGGACACCCATATTAGGGAAGCATACAATATTCTCTATATGTTCAATGAAACTCTCAGAAGTAGACAAAAAATGATTCGTAATTGAAAAGAACTGTCATACATTGATGGATGCATTTTTTTTGTATTATATTATGTATAAACATGCTGATCGTGTTTCATAGTATTCGACATTTCATTACATTTTATTTATCCACCTGTCTTCTTGCGATTTCATTGTTAAAGTGAACAGTGGACTTTTCTAAAGAGATAATGTACAGAGTGTTCCATTGAAAAAAAATGATAAAATGTCAAAATATGGCATTTGCCGAAATAATTCAGAATATCTGGCGAGAAATTCTGATGATTCAGGAAAAAATTATATGATATAAATTATATGAATATAAGTTTTGCATCTAATTTTTTTTCAGATAAATGTCGAAATAACCCCTGTAGGTGGAATTCAAAAATATAAGGAGAATCTTGTATCAAATCTGGTACTTTTTCATAGTTGGTACAGGGGCACCACGGGTGGCACTAAATTTTGAATTGAATGCATTTTTGGTGGATTATCGTTTGCGCCTATGGTGACTCAACCACTATTTATTGACTACTCGATTGATGTTTTCAACCAAATTAACGATTTGTTGGATATAACCTCCTGCCAGCTCCTGCCAGTCCATAGCTTTACGGTTGATGGTATTTTTCATACCGCCTTCTTCTTTATCATCTAATGAGGTCAGAGGTGGGAGACGGAGACAGGTCGATGCTTTAAATGATGATCTGGCAAGAATTCTGGAATGGGATCTGAAAATCTAGGAAAGTTGAACGCAGCAAAAAACTCAAGCTTGCATTTTCACCAACAGCGCTCTCTCATGTGAAGTCTATTGCGAAAACTGCTTCACAAAAACTTGGCTTCCTGTTCCATGCCAGAAAGTACTTTACCACAGCAACTGCTTTCGATCTACAAAGTGCTGATTCGACCTGTCCTGGAGATCCCCCAGACCCCCAAGCGTAAGGGCGGCCCCGACATTCGAGAACCCATGACAAATCTATTGTGATATTATGAAATATGAAATTAATCTCATCAATCTCACTAATTTCGTCATCATGCTACAACTGTCAGCGGCCATTTTTCGTCCAATTGCTTGTCCTGTACCTGTATTTCACAGAGAATCTGATATTTCAAATACGATCACAGGGACACGCACACTAAATGAGGCAGAGCATGTAACTGATATTGAATCATCAGTTAGTTGAGTTGGATGTTGTGAAGTTTGAAATGAAATGATGATTGAAGAATGATGGAAATTAGGAAAGTTTCCAAATTTACATACGTATTTTAAAAAAACTTGTGGAAGCTGAGATATTACCGCAATCGATTCTTTCATTAGTTCCACAAGTTTTCTACCTGATATACCCACGTCCTCAACGTCTGTATGACACGAATGTTTCATTATTTCGAATAAAAAACAAATGTCAAGCGCCCAAATTTATTTTTGCTTATGGACCAGAAGTAATCTAGCTTCGTCACTGGTCACATCAGACAATAACAGCTCAGAAACAAGAATCTACCTGTCATTTCATCATTATTTCAGTTTCGTTTCGATGCCGCCAACTTAGGATTGGAAATGTACCGAAATGATGGATAGTACGCTTTTGAGAATGGGCGCGGCAACGCTGCCTGAGGGACAGTGGCGTTTGTACAAGAGGAGGAAGGAGACATTCTGTTCCTGGTGCATATTAACAAAATGAGCGTCTTCCACGGCGTCTCCTTCTGAATTCCTGCGTGTCAAGCCGTGTGTAAGTCAGTGGAATAATTATAATAATACTAATAATAATAATAATAATGAAAAGAGTGTTCCATGACTTCATTAATTTCTCGGGAGCATACATGGTTGGATAAAATAATACTATAGGTGGTCATGAATCTTTTTTCCTTATGTCACTCCTGAGGGAGATATCGGGACTCAGAGACATACCTTAGAATTAACGTTTTTGGCTGTAAGTTTTGAATATTTGTATATCGTAATTAGTGTTATGTTTCATCAAAAAAGAGCCATTATTTCACACTCTAACCAAGTTTCTGTTCTTAGCAGGAAGACTGGCAAATAACGCATAATTTGCTTAAACTTTGACACTTGTCATCATTTTCAGATACCAATAACATGTTTGGATACCCCTGAGACCTCGCTTGAGACTTTTATCTTTCATTTCGATAAAAAAACGGTTTTCGAGATGAATCTATTTTCTCTGAAGTTTAGAAGTTTAGAAAACTGTTTTGATTGTTGACAGTTTTTCTTGTCTAAATTGCTAGGCAATTATAAGTGAAAAAACATGACGACATACAAAGTGATTCAGAACTAGGCAAAAACGTTAATTCTAACGTATGTCTTTAACTCCATCAGGAGTGACGAGAGATTGTCATTGTCGTAAGGATGCACAGCTAGGGAATCTCGTAAGCGGTGGGAGATACAAATTTGATTCAATGGGAAAGAAGTTGTGCATTTAGAGGATCATTTCAATTTTCAAAATTATTTATAGTACTGTCTACTTTCTATCCTCGTTACTTGAAATGAAAATAGAAGTTATGATAATAATTGTTTCAATATATTTGTAGTGAGGACAGATTTGTGATCTGCCTTACTATACAGGGTTGGGATAAAGTATGGAACCAATAATATTCAAAACCAGTAATAAATAAACGAGTACTGTTCAGTACGTCTTTTTTTTCTCCAAGTGTTAAATTCTAATTGACGGAAATAAATTTTACAATCACCACAACCGATCATCATTAAAATTTCAATACGCTCTTTTTCACTCAATTGAACCATTCTGAATTGTACAATTTGTTAATTGTACGTTTATTTATTACTTTGCATACAAACAACATCAATTAGTTTATCTAAATAGTTTTTTGCGCTAATGCAAAAAAACTCAAAAGAGGATGATTAATGTGCTTAATTCCTCGTTTTCTCTTTCAAAATCTTCAAAAATATATGGGATGTCCCATTCAAATTGAAGAAGTTGATGGCATTTCCGGTTAAACCGGAAGTATATTATCAACAGAAAAATTTTCATCAGATGCATTTTGTTCCATTGCACTTACCTGCAAATTTTCATAAATATCGTTCTTTTCGTTTAAAAAGATATTTATCCCAACCCTGTATAACTGATTTTTCAATACTTATATTGAAATTGATTTTTTTGAATATATCATACTATGGTTTTCAACGTTATTATAAGAACGAAATAAAATTTGAGGATACTTCTTCCGACTTTTTCATAGCAACGTGGTGATATTGATTTCTTCCTCCGATGTTTCGTATTTGTGAAACCATCATCAACTCAATTCATTAAAATACGGACTAGATTATTTTTCCACAATTCTGGAAGCTTTTTTCATTCTTGATACACCCATTTATCATACATAGTGCGTTGAATGTGTTTTGACATGTTTCATAACGTTGAAAAATGAGTCAGCAACCACATAAACAATATCATCTAATTTGTTCAAATTGATGGACTAATGATAATTAATTGAAAGAATCTAATTGAGATTCAGAAAAATACGAGGAATACAAAAATTTGCGAAGGATTTTCTTCTGAAGTATCACCTTCTTACTCACGATTTTGCAAATATTGCATTTTATTTTTTGTGGTTTCTATATACAGTTCTTCCGATTGTAATTTTGAAATAATGTTTCACCAAATCGATCGAGAAAGAATACGATGATATGAAGCTCTGTAGGTAGTGAAGAAAGGTATGTGTTATCAAGTAGTAGCATTGTTTGATGTTTCAGGATCTGTCATAAGTAGTCTCTTCACTATTCTGTTTGTATTCTTATTGGGAGATCTCACGAATGAAGAAAAATATGAGGTGTTGACATGATACGTGCGTTGATCAATTCAAATAATACAGTATTGACTTGAAAAATCAGAAATTGTTGTGCCGATTGGAGGTTAGTTTCGACTTAGAGTTTCGAAAAAAAAAATATGATGTCTAAAACTGGTCAAACACATAATTCTGAATACATAATTCTTGAAAAAATAACGTTGATGACGTTCACGCTCGGTTTCATGAATACGAAAATCAATATCACCACGTTGAATCATATCTAAAGTTGCTAAAAAGAAGTATTTTCAGTTTTTCTCTATGTTTAATAATAACGTTGGGAACAAAATAAATTTCCCAATATTTTTGTTTTTCTGCTATAATTTTCGAAAGTTGTTGAAATGATCCTATGAATACGCAACTTTTGTCACGTTTAACCGAATTGGTATCTTAACCGTTTCCGAGATTCTCATGATGGCCATCCTTATCTTGGACACACTATATTATTATTATTCAGACCAGGTGATAATATTTGGTTGAAAACAAATTATCTGGGAATTCATCTGAAGGAAACTTCCCAATAAAAACCCTCGATGACTCTATTCTATCAGGAATAGCCGCTACGAAGCTGAAGAATAATCTGGTTTCCAGAAAGGAAACGAATAAAAATGAAGCAATTAAAAAAGAAAACTGCAGATTGCTGCGAGAATTCAACGATAACTGTTTCCTTTCTCCAGTAGCTTTATATCTATTTTCTTGGGACACCGAACGATTGAAACGGAAATGCAATAGTTCAAATGATGAGTTGTGTATGATGATGCATACAGGGTAATTCAAATTCAATCCCATATTAGGATCTTAGGAAACTATAGGAGATAAGACAAAGTTCAAATTAGGGCAATTTGCTCAATTTATTGCTTAACAAAATGCCAGTTCGAAACATTGGATTCTCCTCGGAATTCTCCTAGCAGGTACTTTGAAAATCCAGAATACTTTTGGAAATATCGGGAAAAATTAAAATTCATGAAAGGGTTTTTAATCGTTATTCAAGAAATATTTCAAAATCAGTGACAGATTCTCACTGATTCTCACGAGATGACGCTGTCACTTTAGAAATCTAACATTTCTTCATCGGGCCACCATATCAACTCCATTTTTTCAAATGACTTTTATATTTTGTTACTATCCGGTTCCATTGAAACTTCGATTGAAACGGTTTATGATGTATGATAACTTCTTTTAGCCCTAAAATAAGCTGAGAAATGGACTACTTCGATTCGTACATAAAATTTGGGAACTTTCTCGGGAAATTCCTACATTGATAGGTCGATAAGAACGATATGGATAAAAGTCTCCACCATGAACACAGCGAATTTTCGTCCCATACAGAATGAACCTCGAATTTCAAACGCTCTACTTATATTTTTTTTTCAAATGACACACCCTTTATCATTTCAATCTATTCGATATAACAAGAAACTATATTTAGATGTACCTACCATATCCCATATCAGAGAGTGAATTATATTTGTCGAATGGTGTGAAATGAAACAGGATGTGCCAAGTGCATTTTAGGATAATAACAGTTATAACTTGGCAATGCCGCATCGGATTTCTGAAAATAAAAAACAGAAACCAGCCACGCATTGTTGAGTCAGACTGATAGATAAAGTTTATTGTGGGAAGAAAAAAAATACATTTTCACTACAAGGGCTCGGCTTATATCCGAGCATGATTTCATGTGGATCATAGAGTTGAAAGAACACTGAAAAAAGGAATAAGAATGAACGAAGTGATTCAGAGTTACACAAATTCGTATGTAGATTCCACTATCAATATTCTGAAAATCATTCGTTGAAGATAAACGATCGTAATTTCATAATATTCATCAAGGACTTGACTAGGTTTGATAAATGTACAATGTTATGGCTATTGAGTTGAAGTACCAGACTATCAATATCACCGATTTGCGTAAGGAATCGAATTTTGCCTTATGTCTGAGTAGATGGGACATTCAAACATAACGTGTTGCAAAGACTCGGTTACTTCTAAATTACAAATTGAACACAGCTCTGTAGCATCAATTTGGTAAAAAGAGCCATGAAACCACAACATCAAAGACTTTTTACCAGAATTTTGGATTTGAGCAATAATACGGGTTCGAATACGGGTTATATAAATTTATGAGTGAATACTGGAGTAGGATCTTGAAGACTCGGAAAAGGCTAAGCCATTGTATATGAGCGGGTAGGAAGAACTTGCAAGAACTTGCCTCTCTGAGTCAAGCAAAATTATCTTTTGCTTAAATTCAATCAAGATAGTGTCGGTAAGCTTTCAGAGCTTTTCACTGCATAATTGAGAATAATGAAAAATAAAACGTCCTCTCTCTCTCTCGGAATATCTCATGAACCCACAACTTTTATCAACATAATATGTTTCTTCCATATCGAATAGTAGAATCGCTATATCACTTTCCCACACTGTTGATTCCTCCTGTAGGACGAAAATAAAATATAGATGTGCAGGAATTTCAACATGCGGCTGCGTCAAATTGAATGGGTGATGGGTGACCAGTATTATATCATGATAATTTTTTTTTGAGAATTACTTGGATATGAAATTTTTCAATACCCTGCATACTTCTCGCTTGGCACTGTATATCATCTATCAACCCACGAATAATTTGATCCACCAATATTGTAATTTTTCATCTGGAAATAAATAGACCAAATCATTGTGTTCATGCCAAGTATTTGGCAAATTTGTTTAAAAATAACGTGGAAGTAGGTGGGGACCTCAATTATATTAGCAAGTTCATTAAATCGATCTAATTTTACGATACTGAATTTCCATCTCCATAGACTGATTCACGTTTTCACATATTTTCACATATTTTCCGTTCAAGTGAGGTTTATACTCGTGCTTATATGGTAAAATCAAAGAGATATACCCGAGGATATCCCTCAATGAAATTTGCAATTATGCTCCGAATTGGAGGAACTTCTTTTTTCGAATTGTAGATCTCGAAAAAGTGTAATTGAGGAGAGAATATAATTCTTTTCCTACTAAAATCAAGGCCTGGTGCGTATACTATTAGAAATTAAAATTCATTAAAATCATAGCAATTTTTTAAAAGAAATCTGTTGAAATGAGCACGCCCTTCAAATGGTGGTACACCGAATTGAAAGAAATCATTCGAAAACACTGCTATGACTAAGTCACTCATTAATTACTCATGTCACGTTACTAATTTAATCATTTTCTGGAAAAAAAACATAATCCAAAAAAGCTAATGAATCTAATGAATCTGTGGTCTGCCTAAACTTCGCGGCTGACCACTGACGAAATAGTGATACAACAGACCCAAGCTGGTCACAGTTTCATAGAGAGGCCCAGTGCTGACCCGGTCTCTTGCTCGTCAGCCTACCCAACCAACCAACCATATCATTTACTATCGAGTTTCCATGCAGATAGATCACTATATGTGGTTGTAGATGGGGTCTCATCTGATACAATTCGTACAGTTTCTATTAATGCTGGTGTGTCACAAAGATCTGTCGTGGCACCAACTTCACTCCACATCAATGATTTGTTGGATGTGTCCTCCAGCCCAGTTCATAGCTTTGCGGATGATAGTACACTTCATTCCGCCTTTTCCTCTAGAGCCCCTATATCATCCAACGAGGCCAGAGGTGCGAAAACGAACACAGGTCGATGCTTTGAATGAGAATTCTGAAATGAGGATCGGAAAATCTAGTAGATTTCAATGCAACAAAAACTCAAGCTCATGCCCAATATGATAGTGTCGGCTAGAAGCAAGCCCCTCTCATGCATCACGGGAAAGCAAAACTGAAGAACTACTCAAATTGAGCAGGAAAGAAGTGAGGACAACGAGAAGGACAATAACGGGTCTGCTCACTGGTCACAGACCAATGAGAGGACACCTGTACAAGATGGGGCCATATAGCGGAAATCTTTCCTGCAATCAATGCGGCAAAGGTACAGAAACAGCGGAACCTATATTGCTAGAATGCGAAGCACTGGACCGCAGAAGACAGACAAAATTCGGGCAGCCTAGGCTAACCTTCGAAGCCAAGCCAACCGGTGAAAAACCTGTACAGACTAGTACAGAGGTCTAGAGCTACGGAGTGGGTGATGTAAAAACCAGAATGCACAAAAAGCCCAAGTAGCTGAGGTGATGTAACTGGAGATAAAACCAGCATTCGAGAGAAAAAAAGCACGATGGTTCTCGAACATAGGATTTTCTTTCGTATTCTCAGAAGAAGAAAGCTTTTCTCGATCAGCTCCATCCAGCAAGCGGCAGATCGCCTTGCATCTTGCATCCCTACGAATCAATTCAGGAATTATACTGGGTGTTCCGTTGGTGAACGGGAATACATCAACAGTAGATAGAGGTCGCCAAGGTGGTTCTGAATGTACCATATTTGTTGGGTATCACGAGTTTGATAATCGAGATATATAAATGTCGCCCATTTCTTTTTGGAGTCATATCTTACAAACCACTCAGTGCATTTTTTCGATACATGTTTTTATATTAATACCTGAAACGAACTGAATTACATGGGTCTTGATATGGTACATTTTGGTATTAAGTGAAATACAATATGGCACAATTGATTTGTTATTGCACTATCTTCAACTGATATAATTTCGATTTGTCGCAATTCTCTCCACGAATTGGTAGATCTTATTATAACATCAAAACAATAATCATATTGAAATATGTGGATACAGGGTGTTTTGAAATGTGAATAAATGGAAGTAGGGATTTGGCGTGTTCCACAAACATACGAATGCGGGCCCAAGCTATCAAATGGAATTTCAATGTTGTTGCAAGCGAAATCTTTAATATTCGATACGGAAAAATAAAAAAATTACGTTTTGAGTCATCTATAATCACAAAACCTTCAATGCGGTAGGCGGCCAGGTGGTCGAGATGGTCAAGCGACATCATAATAATCATGAGGTCGTGGGTTCGATTCCTGACTGGCCGTTGGATTTGGGTGTATTTATGCGCTGTACAATTTATATCATAAAGTTCTACATAGAACTATCCCAAATGCCACAGTGGCTTGGATTCCACTTGTATGAACTGTAGATTCCCGTCTCCCCCACTCGCACAAGCCCTTCGGGGCTTTGAGGGTTGTTTCGGCAACTAAGGAGACGAGGTACAATAAGAACAATAAAAATAACAATGCACATTCAGAAGTTCGGTATTGTTGAAATGGCATGCGGGAGAATGGAAAGTGCACACAGTTCGATTCATCTTTTTGTGCTCTTTCCAAATATGCGTAAGCGGATTTTGAAAATCCGTAAATAAATGGTGTTTCAGAGGATCCGTAAATATGTTCAATCTCTGTGAAACCGGATCAGGATTTTTCTCCTGACTGATAGGCCACTCGCTTTGGCAAGAGAACATATATGTCCCAAATTTCAAAAAAATATCCTGACTGGTTCGTAAGTCATGACCCGACAAAGAAATGAGCAAAATTGATATAATTCCTTATATATATATATCGATTATCAAACTTGTAAGACTAACATATATGGTATATTCAGAACCACCTTGGTGACCTCTATCCACCGTTGACGTATTTCCGTTTCTCAACGGAACCCCCTGTATATGAAACAACAGATCTGGTAAATGGTTGCCTACATGTGGCGGTTTTTCGTTTTCGTCTAATTCTAATTTTCACAACTTCAATGATCACGGGCTTATTAGCATAAACTCGTGACCTCAGATAAACCCACAGCCAAGCCCACAGCCAAAAGTCCTAAGTTGTTGAATCGCAAGAGTGGCAGCCCAGTCTGCGGTCACCAAACCCGATGACCGCCAATGGTGATAAAAATGTTCAACAATTAGGAGGTGTTGTTCCATCATGTAATGCTCCATAGGATTACTAACTCCCATCTGTCTGCTATCATGATTGCCAAACTGATGTACAATTTAAATATTGTGCTCTTATTTAAACACCCTCTGTAATGATGTTCGTAAACCAAAAGCACCTCCCCCTAGCTATGCTCATGTCTCTGTCATCGATTATTTTGGGCTTGCATTGAATGACCGAAAGTATCGAATCACAACCATCATCTATTTCAATAGTTTTCAGTTTTTCCTCGAGTTTTACATTATGATTACGAATCTTCTGAACCAAAACCATTGTGGTTTTCGATTCAACAAGAAGACCCACTTATTGGAAGGAAGAGAACGAGAAGTATACACTGACAGGTGTGGTAATATCTTCCGTTATTTCCATATTGCTGATTTCAAATTTTGCAGCATCAATGGTGAGAGATTCAACCAGAAGAGAAAACTGGTTTCTCCAGTTGTTTAAATAGAAATTTGGAAATAACTCGACTATTACCAAGTACATAGACAGGGCATGTTGACAGGGGCGCCACTCATTGAAATTGAGAAAATATTTGTCATGGCAAAAATGAATTTCTGTGCGTACTTCGCAGTAGCAAAATTAAAAATTGAAATAACACAGCGGTTTTAGAGATATTGGGGAAAAACTGATTTTTTGGTGAAATCGTGTATCTCAAAATGAAGCGGCTGCGGATCTATGTTAACATGGAGAATTTTTTTTAATATCATTCGTGTTGTAAAAACGTCCTTGTTGGTTTTTGCTGGACAGTATTATTTTCTTGAAAATAATACTGATTAATGCTCGGATTAATGTATATTATTTACTACTCAACGTTTTCCTTCTACTCTCATGATACTCAGTTTTGATCAAATGTGTTATTTTTATTTTTTTTATTTTCGAGAAAATCTTGCTATTATTTCGCCCCGAGTTGCCCTGTCTTAAATGAGCTTGTGCCGACCCGCCTCAAATTCCACAAGCCGCCACTGGTCACAACAAAAATATGGATTTCATACAGACTTTACGCAAACTATCAGATTTATTCGATAATTCAGCATCATGTAGAGAATTATATCTTTCTGAGTCAATATTAGATAAGATTAGATTCAGATGGATTTAGAGTTGCTTATCAGTTATACCAATTCGATTGGCTCCTAAATTTTGCTTCGATGTGTGCCACACGATTTTCCAAAGAATTGAAATATTTGAAAATTTTCTGTTGCGGACGCTATATCTAATGTGCTTCTTGTTTGGGTTATTCCACAAACAATAACACAATATAGAAAATCGAATGTATAATTCAAATCTAGATTCGATTAATTCATATTTGATTGTGTTCCTCTAGAGCCCCTATATCATCCAATGAGGCCAGAGGTGCAAGGCGAAGACAGGTTGATGCTTTAAATGAGGATCTGACAAGAATTCTGAAATGGGGATCTGAGAATCTAGTACAGTTCAATGCAACTAAAACTCAAGCTTGTATGTTCACCAAGAAGGCTGATCACACAATGCCCAATTTGATGATGTCGGGTACCACTGTTCCTATGAGGTCGTCAATATCCTTGCTGGGTGTCACCACCAATAGTGCTCTCTCATGGGACGATCATGTGAGGTCCATTGCGAAGACTGCTTCACAAAAACTCGGTTTTCCTTTCCGTGCGAAGAGATACTTCACATCCCAGCAACTGCTTATGATCTACAAAGCACAAATTCGACCTGTCCTGGAGTACTGCTCACATGTTTGGAGCTCAGCCCCCAAACATACGCTTAAGCTCTTAGATTCAATTCAGAAGAGAGCTATTCGCCTAGTCGATGACACAACACTCACCAAATCATTGACCTCTCTAGATCATCGTAGAAAGGTCGGCGATCTCTGCCTTTTTTATAGGTACTTTCACGGTCGGTGCTCAACGGAAATATCATCTATTATGCCACCACGCGCGATTCCTAGTAGACAAACCAGACGAGCTCAAGCTGGTCACCCCTACACTGTCAGGCTCGAGACCTGTCGAACATCGCTATACCAAGCATCATTCATCAATAGAACGGCAAAGTTGTGGAATTCTTTGCCTAGTGAAGTCTTTCCTGATGCTTACAACCTCCAAACATTCAAGAAAAATTCCAACACCTTCCTTCTTTCCCGAAATTCCACCGCTGGCTAACACGATGTTCCTCGAACATCATAGGTTTCCCTTTCGTGTTGTCCACAGATAAAAAAAATAAAAAAAAAAAAATTGAAACAAACAGTAAACACAGTTCTCGCTTGACAGACGTTCAACACAATTATATTAATTATAAAATTACATAACTTCATACTGTTCCATTTAAAATTACGAGAAGTATGTAATTGGTATGTAATTGATAGATCGCACAGAATTTCGTCAGAAAAGTACAGTAATCAACAGATGAACAGAATATTTTTAAAATTACTAACGCCATATTCACCAAAAATATCATTTCACGTATTCAATTCATCCATACCTTTATACTCATACATACTATTTGTTTTGGAATCACAATTGAAGTTTATTCTCGAGTTTATCGTAATATTATAACTTGATCGTTCATTCGACAATAACATTTATCTATAACATTGTTACTTCAGAATCGACGTTATTTTCATTATTGTACAATCATCAATTCTATTCTATGTTGCCATCTCATTTCTATCATATGAGCGACATTTCATATATATATATATATATATATATATATATATATATATATTCAATAAAAAGCTGATAACATATATATTAGCCTTATGTCGCTCTATCATCTTCACAACATCCTTAATGGTGAACCAGGATGATACAAAGGTACCAATCGAGGCACCAGTCAATACAGGTTGTTCTCAAAGGCGATGTTCTTTTAACAGAATAAAAAAAACATTTGAACGAGGAAAATAATGTAACTAAACAAAAAAGAAATCTTTAAGAAAGTTGAAGAAATTTCAGTCAGTTTGTGTCGGTTTGTGGTTGATGTTCGAGGACAAAGATACTTCAAAATCGAGGATTTATTTATGCAATTAGATATTTCTTACTTCTTCCTTCTGATATCATTAGTCGGTAGTTATGTTAGTTCGAACTTACATACAGTGAAGCCTTGCCCTGAGAACTGCAGATTTGGATTTTTTCATTATTATTCCACCTCAGAGTCGCAATTACAGAATCAACTACAGTAGAAAATATCTAAATCGTATATAAAAATGACCAACAAAATAGGGCATTTAATTTGACAATCATATTCATCAACTCAGATAATTAATGAATCTGTGGTGTTGTTCTCTTAGAAGATTCATAATACCGAAAACCATGCTTCGAAAAATTATTCAGAATAGATTTCAGATGGCTTTTGAGGATCGTGGATGAATCCGAAACGAGGGATCTTACATCCATGCTATTATATATATTAATGCATTCATCCTTTTGAGATAGATGAGAATATGTGGGTAACTAGAAGGTGTTCCATTTGAAAATTTCTCAACCAGTTCAAATCTACTCAAAACAGTAAATCACTCTCTGCAAATTCGGAATTCTCAAGTTTCGACTGAGAATGAAGATACCAGACGGTTTTTATTAACTCATAACGAAAACCTGAGGGGAAACCGCACCTGGAATAGTTGAACAGCAATTTTTCAATGTTGAGTTCAACTTCAGTGTTGCTATGAGAAAATATTCTAATTGTGTTGAAAATGGAAGCAGATGTTTTCCGAAACGTCCACTAAGATAAGTAGAAGTTTAAATATTTGTGCTTACAATTCTTGAAAAAAAAAAGTTCACTGACAAATATGACAAATAGAGAATTTTTCTTTGAGGTATCTGAAGGTTTGATTTCAAGTGCAGTGACATTTTGATCACAGATCTGTCCTTACTACAGTTATATTGAAATGATTATAATCACTTCTGTTTTATTTTTCAGAAAGGAGAAGAGAAAATCCCACACAAAAGCTGGAAAAATGAATGAATTGCCTCCTCGAATAACTTACAGCCACCCTGAATGAAGAGAGTAGACCCGAACTTCAAAAATTGAAAGTTTCTAGAGGGCTTTGAAGTTTGACTATTTTTTTTCGAAGTCCGGAACGGAGGATCGGGTATCCATTTATCATATAGAACTGGTCTTGTTGAGCTCTCAAAAAATGTGACAGAAAATAGTGTATTCCGTTTAATAAAACTATTTCTAGTGTGTCACGGAAAATGGATCACTCTGTATAGTCTATGATATCAGAATAACAAAGTTTATATGACTATGAACAACTTTTTCCTTTGATTTTTCTTGTATTTCGATCAGTTTCCTAGATGAGTAGATGACCCATGCTACGTGGGAAACCGAGTGGGAAACCCTGTACTATCTTTCTTGACAACAAAGAGAACTCATTGGAAATGTTCAATTTATTTTCAACTGATTATTATTGATCAATTCCAACGTAGAAATCTGGATAGAAAAGAAATAGAGGAGCCAGTTAGAATCTGAAATTACATAAAATTGAAGGGTTTCGTCGAGAGTTTCAGACCATCAAGCTCATAGGAATTTTTGAATGATATATCTGATGCAATCGAGTGAGATGGATGCAAGGGTTTGTATATTAAATAACAAATGCGGAAAGTGACATATTTCGCAACGAATAGATGTTCATCACAAGACGAGTAGCGGCGAGTGAACCAATGTAACGAGTTCATGAAATACACTTTCCAACGAGTTATGTACGATATTTTTCCCAATGCCATAAATATTCACAGAATGTTCTATATGAGTGTTTCTAACCAGTTTTGCTCATTGTCGACAGCTACTAAGTAAACCAAAATACACCAGTTAGGAACGAGTATACCCGAGCGTCGACAAGTTTATAGGTTTAAGCGAGGAGAAAAGTTTTTTTTGTTGCAATGAATCCATGATGAGTTCATTGTATATTGATTCTAACATGTTCGCAGTTTCTCCAAATCAAAATTTGCTACAGTAACGAATTGAGCATCTCAAAACTTCAGGAGTTCAACTAAGTACATACATCCATTGTGGAATTCACATCATTTGCTCACGAAATTGAAATATAAATAAATACTCTACATGATCACTTTCAGAATCACCAAATTGTTGGCGATGTTGTCGCCAAAAGTATAATCAGTATTTCATAAAACTCCAAGATTGTTCGAGTGTGACAGTTGTGGCGACTTTCTAAAATATATTTAGTAGAACTGTTTTGAGTTCTGTTGTCACTTCAATGTGATTAATAAGTTCCCATATGCGATGCTCTTCTTCTTCAACATGTTCAAAGCCATTTCTTCACGAGGTTGCATTAATCAATAAAAAAATTCTTCATCTCTCAATTTGGAAGTCGTATTATGACGAGCAACATGTCCCATTCAGAGAGAGATTCAAACGGCCGAAGATGTAGGACTTATGAGGTGTATACAAGCCCTAGATTGACACAAACAGCAATAACTGTTTACAGTCATTACTAGTTCCAAAACCATTCACTCCAGACAAACGATATGGCGCTCTAAAAGCACTACAGGCTGAGCGCATTAGTAGCAGAAAGCGCGATAGAAAAAATTGAAGAGCTTAGCTCCCACACAAAGGTTCACCACTCAAAAAGGTTTCACAATGAGGATGACGTGAGGACAACTCTAGCAAGAGTGGGGGTTGGTTGGAAAGTCTTTGGCACAGTATATTATCACGGTTCTATAAGATAATATACTGTGTCTTTGGGGAGTTTCATACCCCCATAAAGTTAGCAGAACCACTTGCAAAAAAATCGATGAAACCTATTGCAATAATTGTCGAATAATTGTCGAGAATTTGTCGTGAAAGAAAAAAAATTGTCGCGCTCTTAGTTTTTTTTATATGGGGTGGCTCTGCTAACTTAATATTAAGTTAGCAGTGCCACTCACGAATAAACGTCAAAAATCATCACAATTGTTATGAATAATTGTCGAGTAATTGTCGAAGTCCATCTGACGTAAAAAAACCGCAAAAAATCCATTCCTTATAGCATATATATACCTTTTTATGGAATTTCCTGGTTTCTAGGGAAATTTCGCATTTATGGCAACAGCGTATTTGTGTTATGACTTTTTACGTTTTTTCCGTGTCATTAATGACGATTATAAAGTTGTTTACGAAACTTCCTATGTTCCAGAAGCTAAGTTTTAATGCTGAATAATAAAAAAAAACAAATTTCACAATAGTTCACCTACGTAACTTTGTTGATTTGTTACTTTTTCAATAAGAAATCATCTGAACAATTGTTAAATGACCAAAAAGTATTTGTCGTGGGGTGTTCGAATTTGCTGAAGCAGAAAAACTGCGTGTGATTGGTAAAATTCCATTATTTTATTCTCTTAGCAGTATCTACGCACTGTATGATGATTTATTAACATTTTTTGGTGCAGAAATTCATCAACTTATTGTCCAATGATCAAAACAAATTTGTCGTGGAACCTCCAGGTCTTTAGGAGCGAATGATAGAAATATTCCGATTTCTCAGTAATATACCCACTTAACTTGGTTAATTATTGATTTTTTCATTCACAAATGAACTGAACAATTGTCGAACGACCGAAATGTAATTGTCGTGAACGCAAAAAAAATGTCGCGTTCTTAGTTTTTTTTATATGGGGTGGCTCTGCTAACTTGATATTAAGTTAGCAGTGCCACTCACGAATAAACGTCAAAAATCATCACAATTGTTATGAATAATTGTCGAGTAATTGTCGAAGTCCATCTGACGTAAAAAACCGCAAAAAATCCATTCCTTATAGCATATATATACCTTTTTATGGAATTTCCTGGTTTCTAGGGAAATTTCGCATTTATGGCAACAGCGTATTTGTGTTATGACTTTTTACGTTTTTTCCGTGTCATTAATGACGAATATAAAGTTGTTCAGGAAACTTCCTATGTTCCAGAAGCTAAGTTTTAATGCTGAATAATAAAAAAAAAAAAATTTCACAATAGTTCACCTACGTAACTTTGTTGATTTGTTACGTTTTCAATAAGAAATCATCTGAACAATTGTTAAATTACCAAAAAGTATTTGTCGTGGGGTGTTTGAATTTGCTGAAGCAGAAAAACTGCGTGTGATTGGTAAAATTCCATTATTTTATTCTCTTAGCAGTATCTTCTCACTGTATGATGATTTATTATCATTTTTTGGTGCAGAAATTCATCAACTTATTGTCCAATGACCAAAACAAATTTGTCGTGGAACCTCCAGGTCTTTAGGAGCGAATGATAGAAATATTCCGATTTCTCAGTAATATACCCACTTAACTTGGTGAATTATTGATTTTTTCATTCACAAATGAACTGAACAATTGTCGAACGACCGAAATGTAATTGTCGTGAACGCAGAAAAAATGTCGCGTTCTTAGTTTTTCTTATATGGGGTGGCTCTGCTAACTTAATATTAAGTTAGCAGTGCCACTCACGAATAAACGTCAAAAATCATCACAATTGTTATGAATAATTGTCGAGTAATTGTCGAAGTCCATCTGACGTAGAAAAACCGCAAAAAATCCATTCCTTATAGCATATATATACCTTTTTATGGAATTTTCTGGTTTCTAGGGAAATTTCGCATTTATGACAACAGCGTATTTGTGTTATGACTTTTTAAGTTTTTTCCGTGTCATTAATGACGACTATAAAGTTGTTTAGGAAACTTCCTATGTTCCAGAAGCTACAATTACTCGACAATTATTCATAACAATTGTGATGATTTTTGACGTTTATTCGTGAGTGGCACTGCTAACTTAATATTAAGTTAGCAGAGCCACCCCATATAAAAAAAACTAAGAACGCGACATTTTTTCTGCGTTCACGACAATTACATTTCGGTCGTTCGACAATTGTTCAGTTCATTTGTGAATGAAAAAATCAATAATTAACCAAGTTTAGTGGGTATATTACTGAGAAATCGGAATATTTCTATCATTCGCTCCTGAAGACCTGGAGGTTCCACGACAAATTTGTTTTGGTCATTGGACAATAAGTTGATGAATTTCTGCACCAAAAAATGATAATAAATCATCATACAGTGAGAAGATACTGCTAAGAGAATAAAATAATGGAATTTTACCAATCACACGCAGTTTTTCTGCTTCAGCAAATTCAAACACCCCACGACAAATACTTTTTGGTCATTGAACAATTGTTCAGAGAATTTCTTATTGAAAAAGTAACAAATCAACAAAGTTACGTAGGTGAACTATTGTGAAATTTGTTTTTTTTTATTATTCAGCATTAAAACGTAGCTTCTGGAACATAGGAAGTTTCCTAAACAACTTTATATTCGTCATTAATGACACGGAAAAAACGTAAAAAGTCATAACACAAATACGCTGTTGCCATAAATGCGAAATTTCCCTAGAAACCAGGAAATTCCATAAAAAGGTATATATATGCTATAAGGAATGGATTTTTTGCGGTTTTTTACGTCAGATGGACTTCGACGATTACTCGACAATTATTCATAACAATTGTGATGATTTTTGACGTTTATTCGTGAGTGGCACTGCTAACTTAATATCAAGTTAGCAGAGCCACCCCATGTAAAAAAAACTAAGAGCGCGACAATTTTTTTTCTTTCACGACAAATTCTCGACAATTATTCGACAATTATTGCAATAGGTTTCATCGATTTTTTCGCAAGTGGTTCTGCTAACTTTATGGGGGTGAGTTTCATCCAGCTCGATGGAAAGAACTATTCGAAGATGGGACTCTCGCAGGAAAAGAAACTAGCGAAACCATACGTATCAACACAATTGGGTTCAGCTCACAATGATGAGGTGGTGAATGTAGAAGAAGTTCCAGTTACCCCACGAGTTATCTGTCATCTGTTTTACAACATATCTTGATCGATATTTTGTGTATCTTTTTCTCCATGATTGCTTTCGACTGATAGGATTTCCCTCGGGATTTCCGATTTCAATGAACCTTCATCGAACGGAATGTTTTTGCTGTCCAACCATGCTGCAATTTCCCCCTCCCGCCAACATGTCGTTGGCAATCGTTCCTGTGATAAGTCGCATTGTCAAGGATGATGACTTCATTTCCAAGAATTAAGCTAATATTTTGCGGAACCTGAGGCTGAAGCATTATACAAAAGTCTTGGAATTCATCTCCATATGGTACCTATATCTCCTGCGGACATTCTTCACTGCACTGAGGTCTCGATTCACCACAAAATGGCTAACTATAATTTCAGGTCCCTGTAACTGTATCCTGTGTGTATCAATTGTTTGTGAAAATGTTGTTCAACCAAGGTTTCAACGTAGAAGAATTGTTTCTTTCATTTAATAATCGGTCACGCCCCAATAAGCAACACTCATCAATGACAATGGTTTGTCTTTTGTTGCCTAACAAATTTTCGAAGGAATCGAATACACTTTTGTTCTATAAGAGTATAATGGCCATTGTTCATGACACTATGGGTGATAAATCTTTAATAACCTTTGTATCTTGAATCGATGGGGGGAGAATCGATCTGGAACTCTAGAAAATCTATCTGGAACTCTGGAAAATCGATGTGGAACTCCTCATATTTCCAACCTGGAAACGATGTTTGCGGTAATCTCGGCAAGAAATTATATCAACTGATTTTAAGACTATTATATGCTTGAAAAATCAAATTCACACGAGGAAGAGTTGACGCATTGAAACGATTGATAACTATTTGACAAATATTTTTGATGGATATATTATGAGGAGTATTGATGATCTCCCAAAGAAGCTTTTCACCAGTATATTCGTATTGAATCCAAGAGCCATTCATGAAGAACATAAAGAAATGTTTATTGAAATAGGTTTCCCTAATATACAGTAATATTGTACAGATATTTATCATAAAGTATGTAATTCAAATCTAAAAGAATGAGAAATACCTCGAGAAATACAAAAAAAAAACATAACACACATGAAAGAATCGAATAAACCTAATTCAGTTTTCTCCAATATATGTTTCGAGAGTCGGTGTCTGATTTTTTCACATGATTCACTAGATTTAACTGTATCACACCTTTGAAAATCAAAGAAATTTATTGTATTTGACAATTTTACTCTTGGTACATGGATATTTTTCAAATAAATAATATGAAGTTGATCCACTTTGTAAATGAATATCATCGGTATGAAGAAAAGCCGTTTCGAAACTGAAAGCCATTGTGAAGTATTCACCATATTTGCAATAGGAGTATAGCAATAACTGCTTAAGATGATCCTCATGCTTCTATCAACATCTTTGAAGTTAGCAGAACCATTCGATAGAAAATCGATGAAAGCAAGTTCATTAATTGTCGAATAGATGTCGATAATTTGTCGTGAAAGAGATAAAATTGTCGCGCCCTTAGTTTTTTTTTTTATAGGGGGTGGCTTTGTTAACTCAATATTAGGTTAGCAGCCACTATGATAAATCGACAATTGGACTTCGAATAGTATCGTCGTTGTGACCAAAGATAGTCGAGTAATTGTCGAAGTCCAGTAGAAATGGAAAAATCAATCAAACATTTTTTTTTCTCAAATAGGGTGGCTCTGCTAACTTTATGTCAAGTTAGCAAAGCCGCTACGATAAATCGACAATTGAACATCAAAAGCATCGCTGATGTGACAAAAAATTCAACAAATTGAACAATTTTTTCCATGACATATTCTTGAATATTATTCGACAATTAATGAACTTGGTTTCATCGAAATTCTATGAAAAGGTTCTGCTAACTTTATAGAGGTACAGTTTTATCCTATGTTAAGAAAATCACACTTTTTCAAACGTGACTCTGTAGCTGACTGATGGCAGCAAATAATTATGAACGATACTTGGATACCTACCTACCTCTCAAAAAGCGAAAAAGGTGTTACACAAATACTGACGGTGTGCTTAGCATAATCAACTATGAAAATGTGCGACCATTTGTAATAAAAATTATAACACATGTTTTTTTTTAACTGTTTTCATTGAGGTTTATTTACACTCGCCGGGTATAAATATACCTACCTACTTGAAATTCTAAACGAGAATTATGTTTCAGCTGATTTCTCAGTACCCATTATGGCTTTGAGACAGAGTACCGTGAAATATTCGTGACGAGGTTGTTGAAATATGAATGATAACTTCTCACTGAATAGATTCCTGGCATTTCTCCCGGGAATTCTAGATGGACCATACTCTGAATTTATTACCGCCGGATTAATATGTCTTGATGATTCACTGAGTTATCTATTACTATAAGCCTCAAAGTCCCAACTAAAAAGCATCTTTTGTTCTATTCGATGACGACATGATTATGTAACCCTGAAAATTGATAGAATATGAAAAAAAGAATTGTAAAATTGACAGGTGCTATATCCAATTGGTTATTTGTGATTTTTGGCTTTCACCGTCAGGCTAGCCATAGCCATAATTTAAGGAAAATTCCAAGGAAAATTCTGTAATTCATTACCCTATTTTAGGGCTCTTGATTTTATTAGAAAAACCGCAGGTACTGCTAGCTCAATATATAGATTCAAAGATATATAAAGATTTGATTCCTCTACAATTCAAGGCTCTTACCCTAGTCTAGATTTTTCTGCTTTTCTTTTAAAAACCCGTTGGTTTTGCTTATTTTACCGTAAAATTAACGGTAATTAATCAATTAACTCAATTTTTAATGAAAATAAGATGGGAATTCAGAGTATGCCATAATTTAAAGCTACTTTTAAGGCTCCTAATGACTCTACCAGGCAAGGATTTACCCCTCGCTTCTAGGCCACTGATGATGACTGATTGCTATTGACAATTTTTGAAGTAATTCTACTATTATAGTTGCTTGAATGTTTTGATGTTACTGTAATGGAATGTTCATTATTATCATTTGGAATGTATTTGTCAAGGTATTTGTATTTGGAGCTGTACATCTGTGGTGATTATTTATAATATCATTGTCAATGTAATTATTTGCAATCTTACATGACTTATTTTTTCATAATTAGATAATGAATAATTATAATATTACATAATTTCATTGTATATCAAAGACACCTATTTCAAATGAAGATTATTCATATTCATTTCCATGTTTATCAGAGAGAATCGAGGAGAAAATATTCCAGAAAATATGAATTCCTCTAGCCTCAAAAGATGAAATATTAAATGAGAATCCAAAACACGAAATATTTCAAAGATCTCATTTGGAGCTATACCATCTAGCCCTCGATCTAGCCTATCTCCGATTTTGTTTGCTTTTTGATTTTTCCCTCTTTTATTTTGAAAAATCGTGGGTTTTGCGAGCTTAGGACCGCATGATATGATTCGTTCTTCTTGAGATAATTAAAAAAATTACTACCAGATTCTCAATCTCGTTTTCAATTTTTTTTCCTGAGGTAGATAATGAAATAACAAAACTGATTAAGCTTCTTTACAAATTTTAAGGCGCCTCAATATGACATCATCCGATCCCTTATCGAGCACCAGTATATAATGAATTATATAATTTAACGATATAGTACAATCAATCGATCATGTTTCAAGTCCGTTTTGACCGTTTTGATTTTGATCTGGATGATTTGATAACTGTTCCAATGACCCCGTTGGTAAAGAGCAAAAGGGCTGTCAAAAAAATTTCAAATTTATCAAAACTTACATTCAATAGTTAAAAGATTGAGAAAATAATAGAATAAGGGTAAAATTGAGATTTCTACTAGTGTAAAATAAGTCACTTCATAGTAGGAAAGCCCACCTACTAATAGAAGAAATAGAGATCGCACACATCCTTACGATGTCCTAGTAATAAATTCGTGAGTGTATAATATCACCAGCTAAGCGAATAGCTATTCTTCTGAATATGAGTGCTTCAGCATATGTTTGAGAGGTGGACTCTTGAGCATGGCGTACTATGTTTCACTCGGGCTTTTATTGGCGTCCTTAAAAGATTTGAGACCTATCAGTTTGTTACCCGTATTGGCCAAATTACTCGAAAAACTAATTTATAAACAAATGCATACTTTTTTCAAGAATAACTCCATAATTCCGGTGCATCAGTCTGGTTTCCGCTCGGCCCATAGTACTACCACTTCACTGCTGGAAATGAGTGATAATATACTCAGAGCACTCGACAAAAAAATGGGGACTGTTCTAGTTGCTTTAGATTTCTCAAAGGCTTTCGACACTATTGATCACAGGCTTCTTTGTGCTAAATTGCGTTACTATGGGTTTGATGATACATCAGTGAGTTTTTTCGAGTCTTATTTGTCGGATAGAACTCAGAAAGTTAAAATTGGAAACTTTGTGTCAGAAAGTAAAAGTGTTTCGTCTGGGGTACCTCAAGGGTCGATTTTGGGACCACTTCTATTCATCATTTATACGGCAGATATGTTCAAATCAGTAAACAACTCTAGTATACAAGCATATGCTGATGATAGCAATATATTATACCACTTTGATCCTTCTGCTGCTTATGATCATTTTGCAGACCTGAACAGTGACCTTGATAATCTCTCATCATTTTCAAATGAACATAACTTGAAACTCAATCCTGAAAAGTGTAATGCAATTATTTTCTGTGCCGATAGATATCGAGATGAATTGAAGAGTAACTCGAATATACAGATTGATGGAAAAACTGTGAACTTAGTGCAGTCATTGAGAAATCTGGGAGTGATATTTGATGAAAAGCTAAGATTTAAAGATCACGTGAAGAAAATTGTACAGAGGGCATATTCTACTCTCAAACTACTATACTCGAATAAACATATCTTGAATTTCTCCATTAAAAAGACACTATGCGAGAGTTTGGTAGTATCGATAATTGGATATTGTGATTTGGTTTACTATCCATGCTTGGATAAAACCACCAAACATCGTATCCAGATCATCCAAAACACATGTTGTCGTTTTATTTATGGCTTAAGAAAATATGATTCGGTATCAGACAAATTAAAACAACTGAAATGGCTAGATATTGAATCTCTTGTCAAATTCCGATACGTTGTCTTTATTCATCGCCTTCTACTCTCTTCCACTCCTCTTTACTTGAGAGATAAATTGATAGCTCGAACCGATGTTCATGCGCGAAATATTAGGAAGAAAAATTTGTTGACCATGCCTCAGTACTCTACTTCGTTATTCAAGAGATCTTTCACATACAATGCAGTTATTTTGTATAATCAAATGACTACTGACCATAAATGTTTACCTGCTACGAAATTCGAATACAAATTGAAGCATGAGTTGTTGAATTCTTGATTTGAACCCCTTTTCAATTTTTATGGTTCTCACTCCGAGTATTGTTCAACACAATCTTTATGAAAATTTAGTTTCTCGTCTGTGCATTAGGTTAGGTTAGTTAGTTAGGTTAAGTTAGTTATTTAAATATGGGTTAAATGTAAGAATAGCCTATGGCTAAATTTCGCCCAAATAAAGACGATTATTATTATTATTATTATTATTGCACATCGATTCACATTTCTATAAAAATATTTCAACTCTTACATTTCGAAAACGATAAATGAAAGGAGTCGACAACATGTCATAATATTGGCCCGAATATTGGCCAAAATAATATCGATTTTTTGAAAAGGTCTCTTTTGAATTCAATATTTTTCAAAAAAAACATTGGAATCATCTCTGTAGATGGGATGTAAAAATATACAGGAAAACCCTGTACATGTGAGTATTTCGATTATTTTTTCAATTCATATTGTAATTGCACAGTATCATAATCATTTGTTAATAGCTCACTTACAATTGAAGTGCCTGCACAGGGATATTCATTTCGGAATTCATATTATTATGCATGCATGTATAGACGATTAACCTGTGAGGAATGTTTACAAGATCCGAGATCTTGCGGCGGGCGCCGAAATGTCAAGGACCTACACGAAAAACCACCGTTCGGAAGATACCCGGAAACCCACAAGAAACGACCGCGAAGGCCTTATAAAACGAGAATTACCGTTATCTGTAAGAGTCTTTCCAATGTTTGGGAAATAGGGTAGATAGATGATGGAGATTAGTTGTGATAGCCGTAGCCACAATGGTAATCAACTATGTTTGAAATATCCATAAGTAGCTCCAGCAGGTTATATAGAGATTTGAAGGTTAAAACGTACCTCAAGGTTCAAGTTACTTGAATTCCACCGTTGGGTACTGAGATATAGTTATCTTCTATATATTTTATGAAGCATGTCACACCTCATTCTACATTCATTTTATGCAGATTCAGTGAGGTACTTCACCTATTAAATTACACAGGTACACCTATCTCCGAAGAAAAATACCTACCAGCTCGCTTCGATTAATCTGCGAGATAGTCGAGGCCGGAGAGAAGAATATAATACCTCTTCTTGATTTGATAGGTATCTTGGTCTCAGTATACACATTCCTCGAACACTCCGTAAGAACGTATCCACAATAATAATTATTGTTCACTCTTACTTCGCTCAATTGCCTTCATGCGGTCAAGATGCATAGCATACATAACGGATCTTACCTATTAACATTTGAACGTTGGATTTGGGTATCTCAAAAAGTGTAATCCAAAACAATGTGCCCTCGTCATTTCACTGAGCTGTTAACGTGTTGGCCAGGTAGTTTCACCAGCATATTCATCCTATGTACACTTCCACACATGTTGAATAGTCACTCACATTTATTTTTGTACGTTCAAGTTTGTTTTCATTGAAACTGATCAAAACTCACGACGAATACCCAGCGTACGAAGTCACATCTCGTTTCCGTGCGCTAAGCTACTAGCCACTAAGCAGCATTACATTCTATAGAGTGGGAACAGGTAGTCGTGCTGCTCCCTTCCCTTGCCAGTTTGGTGTTTGGTTCAGGCACCTGTCTTCTTATTCAGCATTACTTTAAAAATGGGCATATCGCATGATGCAATTATGTTTACATACTTTCCCAAACAAACACAGATTAATAAATAATTAGTTTTCCACGACAACCTATCAATGGCTCAATGGCAAAGGGCTTTGGAAAGGACAATTCGGTCGTCAACAAAAAAAAATATAAATTCAGTGACTAATCTTTGATGCAACTTTCTGATATCTGGGGCCTTGGTTATTTAACATATATGTCACGCATTGGCACTCCTAGCTATTCGAATTCCTTCTTTCCACTTTTATATCGGACAATGATAACTGATCATGATCATCTATTCCGACGATGTACTTATGTGGGTAAATGTGTGTCTGTGTAAACAACGTTGGTCATAGTAATACCCAAATCCCATGAGGTATATAATCGGGTTATACCAGTGGCGAACCCAGCGGGGCACTTATTGATATTCTCAACTTTCGGATATTGAAATGAAGGACACATCCGGAAATATTTTTGGGTGCCACTGTACCACTCCAAAAATACATCCAATTTGTTTTCCCGAATAACACTCTTTTTAGGTTCATTCACTGAATATTCGCTATTAATCAATAAAAATCAACCAATATCAATATTTCTATCAATATGAGATCAACACATCTTTAGTGAAATTCAGGACAAAAAAATTACGCAGGAACTAACCTGCCACCTAATTACCTGTTAGGTAATTAGGTGGCAGATAACTAAAACAAAATTAAAACTGCTAGAAAAATCCTCGACTGAAACAAAAAACAATCAAAATTTGTGTGCACTAATTCTCAGTTACTATACTTTTTCAAATTTGTATTTGTCTTGTCTTTTGGCTTGACGAAGTAGAGCCCCATTGCTTTAAACTAATTCATGAAATTTCGAACAGTTACCGTTCATGTTGAAAAGTATAATATAGATCGTTCTTTATTAAATCAATCGCACACCTACTTCGTTCTTTTGAAAAATTGAATGAAGCAATCCTTAGCACATTCAAATACTTTTTTTGTTTTGTAATCTGTGGACAACACGAAAGGGAAACCTATGATGTTCGAGGAACATCGTGTTAGCCAGCGGTGGAATTTTGGGAGAGTAGGAAGGTGTTGGAATTTGTCTTGAAAGATTGGAGGTTGTAAGCATCAGGAAAGACTTCACTAGGCAAAGAATTCCATAATTCTGCCGTTCTATTGAGGAATGAATATGGCGTTAGTAATTTTAAAAATATTCTGTTCATCTGTTGATTACTGTACTTTTCTGACGAAATTCTGTGCGATCTATCAATTACATACCAATTACATACTTCTCGTAATTTTAAATGGAACAGTATGAAGTTATGTAATTTTATAATTAATATAATTGTGTTGAACGTCTGTCAAGCGAGAACTGTGTTTACTGTTTGTTTCAATTTTTTTTTTTTTTTTTTTTTTTATCTGTGGACAACACGAAAGGGAAACCTATGATGTTCGAGGAACATCGTGTTAGCCAGCGGTGGAATTTCGGGAAAGAAGGAAGGTGTTGGAATTTTTCTTGAATGTTTGGAGGTTGTAAGCATCAGGAAAGACTTCACTAGGCAAAGAATTCCACAACTTTGCCGTTCTATTGATGAATGATGCTTGGTATAGCGATGCTCAACAGGTCTCGAGCCTGACAGTGTAGGAGTGACCAGCTTGAGCTCGTCTGGTTTGTCTACTAGGAATTGCGCGTGGTGGCATAAGAGATGATATCTCCGTTAAGCACTGACCATGAAAGTACCTATAAAAAAGGCATAGATCGCCGACCTTTCTACGATGATCTAGAGAGGTCAATGATTTGGTGAGTGTTGTATCATCGACTAGGCGAATAGCTCTCTTCTGAATTGAATCTAAGAGCTTTAGCGTATGTTTGGAGGCTGAGCTCCAAACATGTGAACAGTACTCCAGGACAGGTCGAATTTGTGCTTTGTAGATCATAAGCAGCTGCTGGGATGTAAGTATTTCTTCGCACGGAATAGAAAACCAAGTTTTTGTGAAGCAGTCCTCTCAATGGACCTCACATGATCGTCCCATGAGAGAGCACTGTTGGCGGTGCAACCCAGCATGGATATTGACGACTTCACAGGAACAGTGGTACCCGACATCATCAAATTGGGCATTGTGTGATCAGCCTTCTTGGTGAACATACAAGCTTGAGTTTTAGTTGCATTGAACTTTACTAGATTCTCAGATCCCCATTTCAGAATTCTTGTCAAATCCTCATTTAAAGCATCAACCTGTCTTCGCCTTGCACCTCTGGCCTCGTTGGATAATATAGGGGCTCTAGAGGAAAAGGCAGAATGAAGTGTACTATCATCCGCAAAGCTATGAACTGGGCTGGAGGTCACATTCAACAAATCATTGATGTGGAGCAAGAACAAAGTTGGTGCCAAGACAGAGCCTTGTGGAACACCAGCATTGATAGTCATTGTATCAGACGATACCCCGTCTACCACCACGTAGAGTGATCTATCTGCAAGAAAACTCGAAAGTAAAAGACACAGTTGGGGCGGCAAACCATATGACGGAAGTTTCGCTAGGATGCCTTGGTGCCAAACTCGGTCAAATGCTTTGAAAATATCCAAGGCTACAGCCAGAGACTCCCCATGTTTCTCTATTGACATATGCCACTTATGTGTCACATAGGCAAGCAGATCTCCAGTTGACTCTGGTGATGAAAGCCATATTGCCGGTCGTTCACGATTCTTGAGCTCTCTAGATATCGGATGAGCTCGATGTTGATTGCTTTTTCCATTACTTTAGAGATCACAGATAGTAGTGCAATCGGTCTATAGTTGTTAGGGAGGGTTTTCTTTGGAATAGGTTGGACCCTAGCTTTCTTCCAGTTAGAATGAAATACGCCGAGTTTGTACGAAAGGGTGAACAGCCTGCAAAGAACTGGTGTTAGTTCTGATGGGGCACATTTTTTGAGAACAATAGGCGGTATTCCGTCAGGCCCCATAGCCTTCTTGACGTTGAGGCTAAGCAGAATGTGTCTGATTGTGCGTTGCCGGAAGACAATTTCTGGCATACGGATATCGATGGTAGCGATTTTGGGAAGTTCCTGGCCTCGTGGATCCAAGGTAGAATTGTCTGCAAACATTTTGGCGAAGGTGTTGGCTTTTTCATGAGGTGGTATAGCCAATGTATTATCATCCTTTGTGAGGGGAGGAAATGAGCTAGAAGTGAAATTTCTCCCGATTGCCTTGGCAAAGGTCCAAAATGAACGGGAACCATTTGGACACTCTATGAGCTTTGATCTTATTTTCGCGTTGTATGCCTCTTTAGACTCATCTATTGTTCGATTACATGTATTCCTAGCTTCAACATATTCAGCTCTAGTTTGCGGGCTTGGGTTTCTGCGCCAACGACGGTATGCTGCTTGCTTTAGAGCGACGACCCTAGAACAGGTTCTATTGAACCATGGTTCACCAGTGGTTCGTGATTTGGTGCTATGTGGTATGTAAGTTTCCATTCCCAGCATGATGATTTCCGATATCTCTTCAGCACATTGCGTGGGATCTCCCGATTCAAAACACATTCTCCTCCAAGGAAACTCAGAAAAAAACATGCGAAGGCCATCCCAGTCGGCTGAATTGTAATGCCAAACAGTGCGTGGGGGTGTTGGACTGGTTCGCGGAGGGATGTAAGGACATATCGTGGAGATGAGTGTGTGGTCTGAGTTTCCTAGTGGTGCACGGACTTTCACTTCATACGGTTCCAGATTGTTAGTGAGGAACAGGTCGAGCGTATTGGCATAATGATTGCTGATATCAGGAATCCGAGTAGGTTCATTTATCAGTTGCTCAAGACCATAGGTGATAGCGAAAGCCTCGGCCAGACGTCCTGCGTCATCTGTTTCATTCGAGAATTTGAGCCAGGTGGAGTTGTGGACATTGAAATCCCCCATGATGATGATTTCAGCTGCTGGGTGATTCTGTTGGATGAAATCAAGTTTCAGAGAAAGGAATTCGAATAGGTCACCAGGATTTGGTTCGTTTGGTGATAGATGAAGGCAGCAGATGAACTTTGTCTATTTGTGGTTATCGATCTTGAGCCACATTACATCGAATTGTTTTGGTTCCTGTTCCTCCTCACGATGGCATGAGAGATCATCTCTGGAAAAGAGATATAAAGTATGGAGCTCATATCTAGGGCAGAGAATATAGATCGTATTAGTTGATGAGTTGACCTGCGTCTCAGTTAAAGCCAGTATATCTGGTTTCTCAGCTTGTAGATGGTAATGAACATCGTTTATATTCTTGTTCAGACCTCGGATGTTACAAAGATCTATTTTAAAATTCACATGTTTCGATGGTGAACCCCCTCGAGCACCTCTCGCCCGGAAATCAGAATGGAGAGGTATTTTACTTCCGGAGTGTTTTACTCTAGGAGAATTCATCATCTAGATTTTTCTTCAGCTGAAATGGGCGGTTTGGGTTGGGAAGAAGGAGATAGGGTATGGGGATATGACCGGAAGCATCGACCAAATACTGAAACATGGGAGTTACCTATTTCACAGCACCTCTGTCGATGGGGTGGTGTCGCACCGGGCGATGATGGGAACCATCATCTTCCACCTATGGGTATCCATTTAGTCGCCTCTTACGACAGGCAGGATTTACCATGGGGAAATTCTTGATCCGTCCCCATACTTCTCAATGAAAGGCTAAATGAAGAATAAATGAAAATACATGCAAAAAGCTATTGTACATGTATGTACAAACACGCTTATCTAGCACTTATTCCAGCAGTGTCTGTTCAAATCTGGCTAATAAACACAATAATAATGCAGTAGAGCAGTAGACAGTAGAGGAGTGCAATATATATATATATATATATATATATATATATATATATATATATATATATATATATATATATATATATATATACAGGGTGTCCCAACGAAAACTTTCCACACGGATTTACTGGGAAATGACAAATTATTTTCGAAAACGCTGAAACACGTCGATTTTGATTTTTAGTGATGAATTTAGTCACGCAACTTCATCCCCCATTGCGAATCATCATAGGGAACTTGGGCCGAGTGATACATCATCTGAAAGCTCTCTTCATTCTCTATCCAAACGTTTATTATTTTTTCAAAATCGAATGACTGGTACTTGAGATTAGTGTGGTAATATGTTTAATTTAAATAATCAATATCGTACCTGTTCTCATCGAAATTCAATTTATTAATTGCTCGAAATAAGCCCCTCCTACCTCCATATAATGATGAAGTCTACTTTCGAAACTATTGCGAACGTTTTCCAATACTTCTGGAAATATGCTGCCGCAGTCGTTTACAATTCGACCACGTAGATCCTCTAGTGACTCTGGCGGAGTGGCAAAAACTTTGCTTTTGAGATGCCCTCATGAAAAATAATCCAACGGGTTGAGGTCCGGTGATCTAGCTGGCCAATCAGTTGGCCCTCGTCACCCTATCCAGTGATTGGTATATCGTTCATCCAGAAAGTTTCTAACCTAACATCTTGTTGGAAATGGAGGTTGTCTGCCGAATAATCTCCATCGTTTTCGATAATATCCGTTATCATGGGATCGATGGCATTCTCAAGAAGATGTAAATACATTTGTCCATTCAAATTATCATCTATAAAAAGTGGTCCAATAATATTTTTGCCAAAAATACCACACCAAACATTCAACTTCTGCAGAGTTTGTGTGTGGACCTCACGTATCAACCTGGGATTGGTATCGCTCCAGTAGCGGCAATTGTGACGTTTTTTGTTTCCATCAACAAAAAATGTACTCTCGTCTGAAAGACAAATATTGAAGAGCAAATTGGGATTTGTTCTCAGACGCTCAGACATTTGCTCACAAAACTGTTGACGTCTGTCAAAATCGTCTTCGTTCAGTTCATGTACAAGTTTGATTTTGTATGGATGGAATCGATGTGACTTGAGAATTATCTGAATACTCGATCGCGCTACACCTGAAGTTTCAGCCAAGCTTCGAATACTTTGAGTATGATCCATAGCCACGTGTCCCAAAACCGCTACCTCAACAGCCTCGTTTCTTATCCGACGTTCAGGATGATGTTTCTGGTTTCCCACAGACCCAGTTCTTTCGAATTTATCAATCAACGTTTGAACATAAGGTATGAGATGCATTTTTCCCTGGATGCCTTGTATTGAAAATTCTAGCTGCAGCTCTTAGAAAATCATCATTTTTGTAGTAAAGTTTCACTAACTCAATTTGTTCTTCTAATGCGTAAACCATTTTCAGGAAAAACTTAACTCACAGAATACGAATCAAATGATATTTCCATAAGAATCATGCGAACTGTGAATTCATTCTGAGAACATACATGAAGGCGAACAATAAAAAACAGGTATTTTTTGTCTATGAAAAAGTCAACAGAACAAAAACTAAGAAATATGGTTTCCGGGCTTAATATCGAAATTTCAAAATACAATATTATATAGGCCCACATCACACATATAGATATTGAATATACAGGTTGTCGAGTTAATGGCTCTAATGCAAATGTCTCAGTTGCTATATTGGATCTAGAAGAAAATTCCAAAATGAAAAAAAGTCCGATATCTCTGTTTCTATTGAGTTTCAAGAACATTACCGGAATCATAATAATAGACTGATCATCAGGTCACAATATTCACATAGATAATGTGTATACAGGGTGGTAAAATGGTGGCGCATAGTCCAATATATTCATTCCTATTGAATTCAGAGGAAACTTCAAATATAGGAATCTATAGACCTACCTGCAGCTCATGATGTACCAATCTATATTATATATACAGGGTGTTCAGTTAGAAGTGTAAAGTGTGATATCTCGTTGTTATTGAATTTCAAAATTAAAATTTATAAACCTATTACATAAAGGTAATCTTTATTCAACCTATTTACGGATAGATATTCTATATACAAGGGTATTACTATTGAATTCAGAAGGAAAATTATGAATCCAACTAGAGGGAATCATATACAAATATATAGTATATAAAGGGTGTGTATGTGTTCATATTTTTTGATTCGTATTCTCAACTTAGGAATATATATCACCATGTTTCATATCGTAGTTTTCTTCTAGTACTAATACATAAAATGCCTTCGAGCCTGGATACATAAAATGCATCTCGTTGAACTCTCTGTTTTCAAATTTGAATTTAAATCGTGTTTTCCAGATGACTCTCACGACAGAGGTGGTGCCATCTAGTTTCTATTATGAGAAGCCTTGTTAAATTAATAAAATTGGACATAATCAGGTTGGCGGAAGTCTACAACTTTTTCTGGCGGCTGGGGATAGGGAGTTGGAACCATGATGTAAATATAGACAGGTGTCCCAATTCCCTATACCTAGTCTCAAGAAAAAGTTCTAGACTTTCGCCTACTTGATTATGTTGAATTTCAATACATTCCTAAGGCTTCCTAAGATCGAAACAAATAAATGGCGCTACCTTTGCCGATCCCGATGGTTATTTTGGAAACTCTGGAAAACTCGATTTGAATATAAAATTTGACACAAATGCAAGATTTGAACGATAAGCTATATATCTATCACTGTTAGATACCCCTCAATATTAGTTTATATTAATATTAGATTTACAGGATGGACGATCGTATTGCCATCTCTACTCAAGCGGTGCAGCTATATTATATATATAGTAAGGTTATTTGACCGGTCTACATGTTTTGGGATGGAAGAACCTCAGAGCAATACATATCCTACAGTGCTCTGAGGGAAGTACAATTGAAGAGTTGGTTCACCATTCTATATCCAAGAGCATATATATGGTTATACTGTGCCTCAGCTGAGGATCTAAGATTGATACATCATGATTTACATCATGGCACGTATCATAGTAGTCTGTGGGAGGTTTTGACAATTGACAATCGACATCAGATGATTCCAACTTAAAAGATAAGTAAAAAATGAAAATGTAGAGAATCGTATGAGGTACAAGTTTTTCAATAAGGAAAGTATGTTTTGATACGAAAATAATGTATTCGTGACATATGGAATTTTGGCCAGTCTGATAAGAAACCTTTTTTAGTACCTAGTAATATTTTTTGAAATGTGTACATTTTTACAATTCTACTATAGCTTTATTGAAAATATGAATCCTCAATGAAATTGAGAGTTATGTTGGACTTCTTAAAAACAAAGTAGGTTTACTGAATTATTTGTGATTGAAATATTGATGTTACACAATGATCATTCACTTACAGAGAAGAATATATATAATAGTTTGAATACAAATTGAGGTGAAACACAAGGAGAGCATCATGGAAAACGGATATGGCAGTAGAGAGGCTAATAGAAAAGAAGATATAAACTGGTCAAGATTCGGATTGGGCTCAGAATCTGCACAAAGAGGCAGAGCACACACTAGTGGTTTTGTAGATTTATCAAATGATTATGGTGCAGGGGGGCACCAAGCTTCTGGGGCCAATGAATTGTTTGCTGAAGAACAGGTAGTGTTGTGAAATGAATAACTTGCGATGTGACTAACTTGACAATATTTACTCATTTGAAGAGATTCCTATTTCATCAAGAACATGCTATATATATGCTCATGAGATATTCAAACATTTCATATTTCTTGTTGGAAAGAGCAAGCATTTAATATGGTACAACCATTGCTGAAACTTTATGCTTTTTTTCATCTATCCCAAATGCCACTGATGTTTGGATTCCACTTGTAACTCAAACTGTAAATCCCGGTCTCCTTTACTCGCACAAGCTCTTCAGGGCATCTGATGGTTGCTTCAGCAATTAAGGAGATGAGTAATAATAACAATGCAAATATGAACAATCATAACTTTTGGCCAAACTGGGATCTACTATTTCCATGAAGAATTTTGAACAATCAGAAGTCATGAGAGAATTTCCTATATTCTAGGCCGCTCTTGTGCCTTGAGATACATAATTACAATTACATTTCTTGTAAAATATTCTGACTGTTATTCTTGCTTGCAATTTATTCAAATATGAATCTCTTTCTGATGACTGAAATTTCATGAAAAAAATAATGATATTTTGCTTTAGGGAGATGCACCTTGGTGGAAATCTAATTTTTTCATATCCCAGCCAGTGTTATTTGGGACATGGGATGGTGTTTTCACATCTTGCTTAATTAACATTTTTGGTGTGATAGTATTTTTACGGTCCGGATGGATAGTTGGTCAAGCTGGAGTTTTTAGTGCTATAACTATAGTTTTGTTCACAGGTAGATGATTTGAATTGCTTTAAATATGTGACTTGGTTTACACAAACAATCGCAGAAGTCTATGTGGGCAGCTCTGATGAATTCAGAAATATCTGTACAACAGCTATTAGTTTTATTCCAGATTAATTTGTGTTGATTAAATATTGATTATGAATAGCTATATCAATGTTCTTTATCAGATATTTATTCCATTTATTATTCCATTTTTGAATCATGTTCTATAATTATTGCATGATAAGAAATATTTTCTGATTGAGAGTAGTTGTAATACTTTACTTTCTTACATCCCTGAATTAATGCCTTATTGCCCTATAAAACATTGCTTTTCAATAGATTGATTGTGGAATACAGGTCCATTTATGTGGATATACAATATTGATCAAGAATATTAACATAACATGCTATTTGCAGTTTTTTAGATTGATTTTCAGCAAAAAATATGCGTCATTCGCGATTAATCATCTTTTCATTTCTACATCCCAATATACATTTTTCCAATGTCCAAGGAGGGTCATAAATGATGATTTCAATTTCAAGAGGTGTGATACTTGTACTATTTGATGAAAAAAGTAAGTTCTATGAAAAAAACTTGTTCCATTCTTGAGGAACAGTATGTCATTTTAGTGTTTTCTTCTATTTCAAAACTTATTCATTTCTTTCATTGCTCACAGTGCCAGGCATAATTTTTAATTTGTTCTCAAAAACTAAGCAAGACACAAACTCATAATACAGAAGTTGTATTTTCATGATTCAATCAGATAACCGTCTGCAACAGCAATCGAACTATCGTTTCAGATGTAATCACCTCAAAAGAATCCCCTCATTCCTGCTAACAAACACATCATTTGCCAAAAAGAAATTTGAATCATCAATACAAAGCAGATTTTTTTCATCAGAACTTCACTCCTTCTTCCCGAGAACAAAGCAAGTTGAAACATATGTTTATATTAAAAACTTTTTCACAAAATATGATAAGAAATCACCTCTTGAAATGAACGGCATCACTTACACCTCATGAGAGATAATAATATCACATTACCTGACACACTTGAGTTAATCTAGCAAAATTATGTATACCTTGTTACTCCACTTTGTAATTTCATTTCATTGAAAAAGATTATTATTCATTCAAAGAGATTCACAACTTCTTGAGACGGACTTTGGAAGAATTATATTCTGAATATTACTTGTAAAAGTGGATGGAATTTTTAAACAAACTCAAGTTTTCATGCCACATCCAATACAATGAAAATATTTATTAAACTGCATCTTTGGAGTGATAAATTTTTTTGGTGATCGATTCCTTATTTTCATATGCTGAATCTGAATGATCCAAAAGTTGGGACAATTCATATCTCAGTTCTAATTTAACATGCTCTTGAATGATATTTGGGTGATTCCACTTTAAGAGGTCTTCAGGCTGGAAGTTCCCTTTTTCTTACACTTTTTGACTTATTTTTGAGATATTCCACTTTTTTAATATTTGAGTTTTCATATTTTTCACCAAGTTGATGATTGATTTTCTGAATTCCAAGGTTATATATTTGAGAGCTATCACATCAAATGAAAAAACATAAATGGAGTTGAACAAAATAAGTTAGTACATATCTATACATATTTTTCTACAATCCAAATTCAAATGAATTTTAAGTGAATTGACAATGATCAAATCAATCTTATACTGACATTTATGCATTTCAGGCACTTCCCGAACCAAGTTTCGAGTTACAATAATCATAATATTGACTTCCGAAAAAGTTCTACCGTGAAATGATCTACAATAATTTGGACTCTTTGAAATTTTCTAATTCATATTTTTATAATTATGATGATTCTCTAGCACTCTACTGAACTGATGATTTCGATGTCTGGAACCTATTGAAAGCACCTGAATTTAGTCTTAATTCAATCTTCTCGCTGCTTTCTTCAAAACTTTAATAGGTGTTCATTTCGATTGCAAATGAAGTTTGTCCAAAAATTGTTCCTCTTTAACTATGTATAGAATTTGAGTTGAACATATTCCTATCAACAACCAATATTAGTTAGATGAAGCTCATGTATGGAATAGTGTTCACTGAAAATCATAATTGTTCCCATTAATTTCGAATCGCATGTTATTTTGACTCGAAAACGAATTGATTAGTAACCGATCATTATTTTATGAAGTCATTAGATGTTTCATGGGATAATTTGAAGAAATCATCTATTTTTAGGTTAGGGATTAGTGATATTCATAATATTGATGTGAGAGTTTGCAATCAATAATGTATTCCTTGAATTATTTTCAGTATTCACCGCATTAATATCAGTTCTGTCTGCTGTTGGAATTTGTGAGAGATGTCGTATCGAAAGTGGTGGCGTTTATTTCGTTGTTGCCCATACGATGGGCTCCAGATTCGGTGGATCTCTCGGTTTGCTGTATTGTTTTGGTCAGGTAAATACTAAGATGGTCAACCTCAAACCTTTGGTTCTCAAGATTTTCACTGCTAACACAATATCTATTCATATCTGAATAACCAATAGATTTCCTGTTTTTATAGTTATTTTGCAGTTATGCGATGATATCTGATCGACATTTTTGATGGTACTTATGTATTTTGACCTCAGGAACTCAAATTTCATGATGATAACATGCGCACACCTATATTTTCGGAGATAATCCAGGAAAAAGTGTGCCAATTCGCCTTCCTCCTTTGGACCGTTTCGGGTAGAGCCAATCGGCGTTCCATTTCTCATACAGTATACTTTTTATAACTTTCTTGATATATTGAAGGAGTCAAAAAGAAGGAAAAACATCCTCGAAGGAGTTGAATCCACATTCAATCAATCAATCAAAATATCCTTTATTGTACGAAGATTTACATCTTATTGACAAAGTCGAACAAAATAAAAAGTAAAATAGAATATATGTTTATAAATAAAAACATTTCACATAACAATGAATAAATACTTTAAACTATATATATTTTGGAGTTAGAACTTCGAAAATGAAGTCACGTTTATAATTACAAACATTACACATAACAATTTATGCATTCACAATTCCAACATTCAGTCTATCAAGATATCTCTTATTGTTCTGAAAATTTACGTACGTCTTATTGACAAAGTCTTGCAAAATAAAAAGTTCAATAAATGTATAGAAATAAAAAAATTTCACATAATAGTAATTATTGTATAGTTGAAATGTATGATTTGGAGATTATGAAAAGTTTAACTCAGAGGACCACACATCTTTTCATTGAGTCTTGAACATCGTAAAACACTTCTATGAGAATTAGTTTCACTGATTTTCTGAATAAGCTGACGTTGTCAATGATTTTGACATTGGTTGGTAAATGGATATACAGTTCAGCAGCATTATAAATAAAAGAGTTTTTTATCAAATTGGAAACTATCATATAATCAAAATGGTGAATGCCGCATCAAGTAATTTAGGCTTTATTGCTAGGAATAGTAAGCAATTCTCTCCTACTACACTTAAATCACTGTATTGCTATTTAGTCAGGCCTTCACTTGAATATGGTTCCATTGTTTGGTCTCCTTACTATCAAACACACATTGACAGTATTGAACAAATTCAGAAAAAGTTTCTAAGAACATATTCATTTCGTAAAGGCACCTTTACTACCCATGTAAACTACCAAATCATTTTATGTGAACTTAATTTGTTAACTTTGGAAAGGCAGGTTTTAGAAATGTGTTTTATTCATGAATTGGTTCAAGCAACAATGTAATTTGAAACAGTAGATATAGATTGTTGATTCAGGTGTTCAACATAATTCAGTTAACTACTCATACAAAGTTTCCATATTTCATGAAAAGAATAGAAACAAGCTACTGTCAAATAACTGAGGGTCAATTCATAAAACTCTTTTTTCATATCAATGCGTCAGTGTGACCAATTCTTTTACTGATATTTATCTGAACCTTAATTTGTGAATAAGTCGACGCATTCGAAAATCCTTTGAGGAAGATGACTCAGATAAGAAGGATTCTTGTGATTTTCAGGCTGTGGGATGTGCCTTGAATGTTCTTGGTTTCGGTGAATCGATGGCTGAACTGATCGGATATGGAGAATCGAAATGGGCTGTTAGAGGAATAGCGATGGCTGCTGTTCTTCTTCTTAGTGTGATAAATGTAGCAGGAGTAAAGTGGGTGATAAAATTGCAGTTCATTTTGTTACTCATACTGCTCTCAGCTGGTCTAGATTTCATGGTTGGCAGCTTTGTCCATAGTGACGACGGTGAGATATAGAGTAGAGTTGTTTGAAATTAGATAATGCTCTAGGCGATCGAGATTTGAGCTTCGTTAGGAAAGTGTCGATGCAGATGAGGCATTTCATTTCATTTCATGTTCATTCATTTGAATAGTTTTTTCGTGTTGCGACTACTAAAATTAAAATATCTTTGGTATTATTGAAGAAAAATAATGAAATGATGGAAATTTGTGTTGCATAAAAATGTCACTATATGTGGAAACCAAATCATAGCATATTTTACTATTTTGTTTTCGGAAATATACATCTTAGGTCAATTGTGAGAGTAGCCCTCGGCCTCCAACAATATTATTATTATTATTTCTTCAACAAGATTTATTTATTGAATCTGTTTTTTTCCTATTGACATATACCTATATCAGTGAATAATATATGCAATTGAATTATAGACTTTTGATGGATTGATTTGGTGATTTTTATAACTATTCAATCATACATTCAACTTCATTAGAATTCATCTTAATATGACAAAACATGATTCTCCCTGTCTGTTTTATGGACGTTCAAATTCCATAGGCGACCTCTGAAATATCTAGGTTTATTATTATTATTATTATTATTTATTAGTTATTCATCTCCAATGAGACCTTCAAATTGAACATGTGGTCAATAAATTGAAAGGACTACTATCTAAATTCAGATTTTTCATGGATTCTCTAGATATACTTTATTTCAAAATACTGTACAGTATTTGTCCAGTCACACATTACACTGGGATGGAGGAAGTGGCTGGATGTCATTTAGAAAATGTCAATGTTATTCAAAAATGCATTATTGAAATAATCTATTGGAATCCATCCAAATTTTCAACTCAAGTTTTGTTCAAAGAAATCGATTTCTTCGATATAAGGCAATAATTTTGTTTGCAAATGATGAGAAAAAATGATAAAAAAGTCTAGTGGAAATCTATTGACCACAATTATTTTTGTTATCATCTTTTCACAACACAAAAGGAACTCTACTAGATTTTCAGATCCTCATTTCAGAATTCTTGTCATTCTTCTCATTGAATGTTCTATGGTCTTTATAGGAGAAGTGAAATACTCTCAAATTGAAAAAGAGGCAGCTGCAATTATTTTCGGATTCAAAAAGTTCTTTCAATATTTATACGGTGAACGATTTTTGTACACTGATCACCAACCATTGTTGACCATTTTCGGTATTAAAAAAGGGTTGCCAGTTTTTGCCGCAAATCGGCTACAGCGATAGGCGCACATATTGTCTGCTGATTGTTTGTCGAGATTACCTCTGAGTTCAAACAATTCGGCTAATTCTCAATTGGTGGAATTCTCCTAAATTAACTATGTGAATGAATTGGACTTGCATATCGTTTTCAAACTAAATAAAAAAGAAACCGCAGTTGACCCCATTTTGAGTGAAATTCTCTTTTATGTCCGGAATGGGTGGCCGCATGTGGTACCATCTTATGAATTTAATCCATTTTTTCTACGAAAAAATGAACTCACTGTTGAACATGAGTGTCTCATGTGGGGATATTGGTTAATTATTCCGAGAAAAATTCAACAATATATTTAAACTTGTGAAACTCGCGAGAACACTTCTAGAAACCCCTCTAAAGCTTCGTTCCCTGGACTACGCTGCATGCGGATTTTTTTGGGCCATGCTCAACAAAAATTTCCTTGCAGTTGAAGATGCGACATCCAAGTGGATTGAGTGCTTCGAAATGAGTAACATAACAGCGTGCACCACTATTTTCGCGAGCTTTTCGCAAGATTCTGTATGCACGGACAATGGAAAATCTTTCACTTGTCAGGAATTCCAATCGTTCTTAACATGTAGTGGTGTGAAACATATAACGGTCGCACCATATCACCCTGCCACTAATGGGCAGGCGGAAACCGCTGTAAAACTTTTGAAAACAGCTATAACAAAATCTAAACTGCAAAATTGCGGTAGGGACGTACATTTGATTTTGAATCGATTTTTGTTTCAATATCGAAATACTCCACATTCAACCACGGGAGAAACCCCATCAGAATTTTTATTTGGACGTACGTTGCGCACCAAATTTGATTGAATGTTGCCCTCTACGAAAAATACGGTGCAGGAAAAACAAAAGTATCAACAAAAATACCATGATAATAAAAGAGATAGAGTTGGATGACTTAATTTTTGCATGCGACTATCGTAAATTTGCGGCTAAAATTATTGAAGTTTTAGGTCGAAGAACCTACCTGGTTCAGACGGATTGTGGTTTGAAATGGAAACGTCATACAAATCAAATGATAATGAATATTTCGAGTTGTAAAACAGAATATGTTTCGATCATTCCACGATCTACATTGAATAAAAATGAATCCATTGTTAGTAGTATTGAAAATTATTCATAAGACGAGGGCAGAGAAAGTGAAGTGCGTGGGGAGGTGAATTATGAGTCAGATAAAGTTTTGAGACGTAGGTCCAAAATCAAACCACCGGAACGGCTCGTGTGAAAATCATTGATTTATTTTTTATTTTCTTCGGATTATTTTTTATTCTCTAGGTATTATTTGTTTGGGGTAAATTAGTGAAAATTATTGTTAATTTGAGGAAGGGGGTGCCATATCTAGACGGATCTCCCTATATAAGAGGTTGTTTACCTTGCTAGTGTATCGCAGATTGGCAGTCAGTTTTGTACCCGGAATTTGGCATAAAGGATATTATATTCTATCGACTGTTTCAGTTCATTGTTACGAGTATGTAACAAGGTGTTTTTGTTTTGTGTTTTTCAAAGATTGGTATACCTGCATGTCATGGATATTAGATAATCGACAGTTCACACATTGCTGTGACTCTCGCTACCCGAGATCTATGTTGAACGAGGAAAAACCTATATTGGTACTAATTTGCGCTGCAAAATCATGAAAATAATCAAATATTCAAATTCAATTGAAGTACTATTGAAAAAATAGAAAACAGATCGTAACATATAGTTTTTATAGCTGAGACCTCAGTTGGGACTAACAACGAAGCAAAAATAGATCATTGAAAATTCTCAAACTTTGAGATAGCTTGAAATAATTACAGAATAGGTATTTGTAGAATCTGCTAATATTGTTTATTGATAAACTGCTGCAGATGTTGAGAGAAATGTCAGAAATGGTGGTTATGTAGAGAAGTTAGGCGTTGCTTCTTTAAATTTATCGACATATGAATGCACTAAAGGTTTATTTTACTGAAATTTTGTAATCATCTTCAGCAGATTACTGAACTCTCTGCTATATTGTGTCAAATTTCTATCAACTGTAAGAAACGAATCAATTCGGCCAGTCTAATTATTTCGCCGAAATTTTCCTAAATAATCATCGAATTATGTTATGAAAATATGTTTTCAATATTAAGAAAACCGTATAATTCAGCCGGAAGATAAAATCGTATGAAACATTCGTTACAGAAATTTGCTGCTATGCAGCCCTTTTCCGAATCTCAGACTCGTGCTAGAATATGTTGCCTTATGTAACTTTAGAAATGACATATATTTCGAGAGACCTGATTCCATCATCACGAGGGACTGACTGACATTGAGGGTTTTATATATTCATTATATATTTTCATTTACTGAGCCTTCCTGATAATATTAACAATAGTGCAACAATAGAAGATGAAATCTAAATTCCCATCCCAAAATTAGCAATATCAATCCACGGAACTCATCTCTCCACATTTTTACCCTTGACGTTCTATGTTATTGAAAATTCATTCTTGACGCATGACATTGCACCCACCGTTTTATGGTTCTCAGTGATTTTGGCTCAGACTTCATTTTCTCGTTCAACATGGTACAAAGTTACAACCCGAATTTTCTTTCTCTTACAATTTTTTTCATGATATTCAAATGTAACTGTTAAATGTATATTTTAATTTTCCTTCTTCTTTTTTAGGTAATGGATTTGACGGTTGGGTCAGCGACAATATCATAAAGAATATGTGGCCTAAATACAACGAAGGATACAGCTGGTTCACGGTGTTTGGTGTTTTCTTTCCAACTATTACTGGGGTGCTTTCAGGAATAAACATGAGTGGTGATCTCAAAGCCCCATCCACCAACATACCTAACGGTACCTTGTCGGCACTCGGTACCGGTACCTTCATGTACCTCGTATTTGTTATTTTCTTGGGAGCCACGTGTCAAAGGGATGTTTTGCTGAAAGATTTTATGATAGCTAAAGACGTGTCTGTGATACATGTGCTGTTCTTAGCAGGATTGTACGTGTCATCAATGTCTAGTTGCTTGGGGGCCATGTATGGTACACCGAGAGTCCTGCAATCGATTGCTTTAGAAAATGTGATACCTGGAATTGGCATCTTAGGCACAGGAGTGAGTAGCACATGGTCTAACCGAGTTTATGCATAAATTATTTTTTCTACGATTTTGCTGAGAGTTAGCAATTTTTAGCTCTGTTTACAATGCGAGAAATTCTATTGTAACGAAATTCTTTTTTTGTTAACGAAATCAATCTCTGCTCACTAACCATAGAATTTTTTCTGATTGTGACAATTTCTAGAACTAAATTTCAGTTTTCAGTTCAAGTCCGGCCAAATTTGCCAAATTAAAATAATTCCCACAGAGCTGAATTTTGGTACACATTGGGTACATAATGAATGAATTACCAAAAGTCCCCATCAGTTTTCTCGTAAGCGGCAATTATCAAAAAATGGATCAGACAAAAATTTTAGATCATAAAATTATATATAAAAATTGTTTTTCTCTAAGAATCGCCGTTTCTGAGATATCGCGGATCGAAAAGTTGAAGTGGTTACATTATTACCTGTTAAAAGTAGTGAACTTGGCGCTTTTTTATGTGGTTTCCCTGGTAGGCATACTCCACAAACGGTTGTGGCGGAGTTTCATGGGATAATATTCTATTTACTGCATATTGATTATTGATATTCATCATTCATCAATGATCTGATTCACACTCTTCAAATATGACTTCAACAGTGATGTCTTCATCCTCGATTTCCCTTCTTGCTGGGAGTTTATAAATTGTTCAAATGAAGATGAATCAGCTGCCTCTTCATTCAATCTCAAGAATTCTCGTCTGCTGTATCCAATTCAACATTTGAGCAAGACTGGCTTTGGCAATTAGTACACGCTAGTGAACAAAGTAACTCTGATTCTTTTACAGCCACATTAAGTACTACAACCTTTTTTGCAATTGCGAATAGTAGTGTTGGACTTCTTCCAGAGTAGGTGTGAGTAAAATTTTAATCGTTTCCAAAGACTATCTGTTGATTTCCTATTCTTCTGGGTTCAGTTGACTGCCTAGCCATACCCGACCTCTCCTGACATGATAAAAGTATTGACGAGCAAAAGCAGATATTGGAGCAATACGAGATAGTTGAACTTGTTTATTATTCCGTATATTTTTTCAAAACTCAAGTATCTATACTTGTTTATCCAACTATTTCTTTAAAGTTTCATAAACCATAAACAGCAATGAGAATTATTTTTGTGAATATCGTTTGAGAAGAGTAAACTTCTTTAAATACTGTTGCGCAATTTATTAACTACATACGATTCTTTTTTGCGAACAATTCAAATACTGCTGCTTTATACTTCTGAACATTGCTGATATAGTATCGCAGCCGGTTGTAGCATGTGAATATAATAATGTGAATATGGTTTTAGCATATTGGATAAGCAGAATATATTTCTGTTCGCTGTGGAGTCTTTTCAGGTTTCAATACGTGAATAATCGTATCAATTGGAGTCATGCAGAGAGTAGTACTAATGAATCATCATTGTCAGCAACCACAATAGTTGTATTTGTCACATTGAATTGTTCGTTCTATTGATGTTTCAATTTAATTATTATTCAGTAGACTTGAAAAATGCCTCAGTTATAAATAAGAGGCACAAATGAGTATTTTCACTTATATCAAATGTCCGATGTTATATCCGGAACATTGTGTCTCTGAGCAAACAATAAGAGCGTTGGAAATAGGTATAGGGAAACTTGTAGCAAAATGATGCAAAGTCAAATTCTGCATTCGCCCATCTAATGAATACAGAGTGTTACACTCCAGTATCAGCTAAATAGCACATCAAAATATAGAATATCATATTTGGAATATCAAACTTTTTCAACCATGAAAATCATAAAATTGGTCGAATGGCTACCGTGAGAAACCCTGTATACGTGGCATATGCGTGCATATTATATGGAGTGTAACTCCTTTAACTTTTCGAATTGAGATATCTCAGAAAAAGTGATTTTTCGAGAAGAAAGTATAAGGACAATTTTTGATGAGAAAAATTCAAAGAATTGAAAGCAGACATGGGATCGATGGGGGACTTGAATTTGATGTGGAATGCATCCATTGTCAAAAATTCTTTTAAGTTTTATTGTTCTTATGTTATATTGGCAAGAAGTATTTGTTGCAATTAGTATGGATTCAGCTCTCGACTTACTCTCGAGCTGTAAACTTCCATGTTTCATGTAACAAATACACTTCTAAGAAGACTAACTTAGTGTGGGAAACATTATATATTGAAGTGAATACGCATAGAGATTATAGCGAGTCTTGAGTGTAACAAAGATAATTGGAATGTTGGATTGGCGTTGCCATCGAGCACTTGCCCGTCGCAAACAAACCCCTCTGTTGATCTCTTCTACTCAGATTTGTCTACTTGTCGATAACCAAAATCCATCATAATATCTGAAACATCAATTTTTTTTCTTGATTGAGGCATATAATGTTATGAAAAACGCGATTCAATCAATCGTCATACATTAACAGCAGCACTATAAAATGCACGAAATATAGAAATCGTTTCAAACTCAGCGAAATAATGTCGAAAGGATCATGATTACCTAACTGAAAAACAAAAGCGGTAATCATACAGCACACGAAGGTAACGTGTCAATGTTTTCACAGCACCGATCGCGGGATGAATAAAATGTTTGTCTATCCTCTATCACCTCCACATTTCCCTAACAGAAAGTTAGTTTTGTCAGACGTATACACTTTTCGCAATAGTTACACAAATAATGTTCTTTTCAGAGAGGACCAAACAAAGTGCCCTTATATTCTATGGTTGTAGTAGCTGTTGTTACTTTCGCTTTTATATTTATTGGAGAGATAAACACTTTAGCACCGATCGTGACTATGCCTTTTCTGTTAACTTACGCTGCTATTGACTATGCATATTTTGCATTAGCACAAACTTTCGATATTCGGCATCAGAGAGAAGAGAGGTTCCATAGACCTCGGATGCAACACCAGATATCTAGTGACGACAGCGAGCTGGATAGGTTGTTTCCCGAACGCACCAGGCATCAAGTACTGCGGGTAAGATCAGGCGGACCAACATCTCCCAATGTTTTTTATTCTGTTGATTTTAGAGGGAATCGACTTCCAACTCTGCCAGTCCTGAGGAGGTCAGTGAAACAGTACCGATAACGCCGAAGATAAACATTCATTCGAAACAGAAGAATTGGTATTCCAATTTGTGCAATCGTTGGTTATCACTATTTGGAGTAAGTTGCAATCGCTAGGGGGGGGGGGGGGGGGGGTTGGTTGGAAGGGGCTGTCCACCCCGGGTCTCTGATTCAAAATAATGCAGAAATATGTTGAGTTAATAAAGAGTCACTTTCGAGTTGGAAGCCCCTTTAGGTAATAACGAACAAAGAAGAAACTATTGAAAATTTCGTGAAAAGAATAAAATACTAAACAATATTAACAAAAGCAATCAATCTGAAGCTAATTGACGTAGAATTACGTGATGACTTGTGAGTTGTTAAATGAATGAATGGATATGAAAATAGTTCGTCGATCAATGTTAGAATCCATATACTGTTTCATACAAGAATTGTGGCTACGATATACGACAATGAAAGAAATCAACAGAATTTTTCAGATTGTTGGGACAAAGTTTATGCTTGAAGCTGCCGATGTCGATCTGGCTATAGCAATAGAAAATCTGATGGAAATTCACAATGACTCTGACAAGAAACAGGTGCCTTGACACTCAAAATTCAGCAATTTTTGACCATTATATTACAATTACATAGAACGTAGAGCACATTTACCATACATATTAATTTTCGTGCAGACCGGGAATCTCATTCTATCTTAGCGCCCCTGGCCTCAGACGGACTTCTTCCGCCACTGCATTGTTATTCAATATTTAAAAGAATATCATGATATTATATAAAATCTATAACATTATTATTATATGATATTATATGAAAAAGAAATATTGTCGAAGATATGGAATTTCATTTACTTATAGTTACGGAACAACATACACAAGAAGTAAAATTAAAATTACAAAGTTGCAATAGTTGGAAGTAGATTAAAGCGAAAATAATAAATCATAAATCTGCATATTTTGCATATCGAGCATACGGATTCATAGTTCGCAATAGTCTGATTTTTATGAAATATTCTTGAGAAACTGTACCGTTTTATCTAATCATCGGTTTTTTCGTGCCCATTCTGTCGGAAAAATACTGAAAAAGTTGCAACGATGGTTTTTGAAAGTATTAAATTACAGATCATGTGGTACATTCCCTCCAATAGGAATACCTCATGATGAGCTCTCAAAACTTATATAATTTATAAGCCTGTACGTGAGAAGACAATACCATTCTATACTGATCATTTATTGTTGTTGACTATGCAGATTTGTTGTAGAAATTAAATTTCAATGTCCCGAGATTATCTTCCAGAAATTTTGGTACATTTTACCTAGATTTCCTACAAACCAACATATCGCTTTTGTGTAGTCATGATATACAGGGTGTCCTTAAAAGGTCTTTACAAAAAGCTACCACATATTCTTCAGACCAAAACAATTCGATACAAGCAAACTTACCTCAGTAAAAAGTTGCTTAGTTTGGGCGCTAGACGGCTCTGAAGTTGAAATTTTCAAATCGATTTTGCTTCATAACTTTTGAACGGCTAATGAGATTTTTTTCAAATTTGGTACGTTGGCATAGACTCATCGGGCAATGAAACTCATATCATAATCATAATGAATATCATTCCATGGGCGTAGAACTTGATTTTTTCAGTGAATAAACATCTAAAACTCCCACGCCAATGGAAAAAAATTAGTTTCAATATGAAATCTAAATTATTCAACTCATTCACTACAAAAAAGGTACTCTTGACAAAAATCGATTCCTCTCATGGTTTCGACAAAATTTTAATTTTAGTGATTTAGAGCATAATTAATAATAAAACGATTAACAGATATTTCATAAAAATTGTTCGAAATGTTCACCATTTTCACGTATACAAAGATTTATACGACGCAAAAAGTTGAGATGTACTTTTTGCATAGGTTATTTCTATTGAAAATAAGTAGCACTGTTTTTTTTTTTCTGAAGACTATTATTATCTGCTCGAAAACAGTGACATTCACATTCTTGGTTTCCATAGTTTCATCTGTGTTGATTTGTCGAGTTTTATTGACGTTGATTGTTGATATCGGACTTTTCTGATTTATCATGGCCGTACAATACACCAATGAAGAATACACCGATATGTTATTGGTATTCGGATATTGTCAAGGAAATGGTCGAGAGAGTGTGAGGGTGTATTCGGCAAGGTTTCCAAATCGTCGCGTACCAAGCCACCCAACCTTTGCTGCAGTTGAGAGACGTCTTCGGGAGACCGGTCATTTTGCTCCTAGAACTGGTGATAATGGAAGACAGCGTTATGTAAGGATTCCCGAAGTCGAAGTAGAAATTTTAGACCGTATTGAAGAAAATCCAGAATTGAGTACTAGACGGATAAGTAATGAACTAGAAGTTTCTAGGAATGCCGTTCATGAAGTACTAAGAGAACAATTATTATACCCATACCAAAAGACACCAGTTCAAGATTTATTAATCCATGATTCACAAAGTCGTCTGATGTTTTGTAGGTTCATTAATTTGCAAAGAGAAATGAATCTGAACTTTAAAAAGAATATTTTATTCACTGATGAAGCCTGTTTCACGAGAAGAGGAATAACTAATTTTCATAATAAACACGTTTATGCAATTGAAAATCCTCATTCCATTAAAATAAACCATTTTCAACACGAATTCAAAATCAACGTTTGGGCTGGAATAATAGGAAATTTTATAATTGGTCCTGTCATACTTCCACAAAAATTAACAGGAGACATGTATTTACAACATCTACGAAATACGTTGCCAAATTTGTTGGAAGATTTACCACTCCAACATCGGGTAGATATGTGGTTTATGCACGATGGAGCTCCACCACATTTTTCGGTGGATGTTAGGAATTTTTTAAACCAACAGTACCCAGACAGATGGATAGGTAGAGGTAATGATGCACCCGTGAATTGGCCACCACGTTCTCCAGACTTAACACCGATGGATTATTTTGTATGGGGTTATCTCAAGTCTACGGTTTACAAGACCCCTGTGAATACTGTAGAACAATTATGGCAATGTATCCAACAGGCGACGAATAATCTTACAGGCGATGAAGAAGTTATGCAAAGAGTACATTTCAACTTTTTGCGTCGTATAAATCTTTGTATACGTGAAAATGGTGAACATTTTGAACAATTTTTATGAAATATCTGTTAATCGTTTTATTATTAATTATGCTCTAAATCACTAAAATTAAAATTTTGTCGAAACCATGAGAGGAATCGACTTTTGTCAAGAGTACCTTTTTTGTAGTGAATGAGTTGAATAATTTAGATTTCATATTGAAACTAATTTTTTTCCATTGGCGTAGGAGTTTTAGATGTTTATTTACTGAAAAAATCAAGTTCTACGCCCATGGAATGATATTCATTATGATTATGATATGAGTTTCATTGCCCGATGAGTCTATGCCAACGTACCAAATTTGAAAAAAATCTCATGAGCCGTTCAAAAGTTATGAAGCAAAATCGATTTGAAAATTTCAACTTCAGAGCCGTCTAGCGCCCAAACTAAGCAACTTTTTACTGAGGTAAGTTTGCTTGTATCGAATTGTTTTGGTCTGAAGAATATGTGGTAGCTTTTTGTAAAGACCTTTTAAGGACACCCTGTATATGATATTGTTTCGTCTACCTATTGATATTTTTATGTAATATGCCGTGCATATATTCCAATTTTGTCCTTTCAAATGTTCTGTAGAAGGGGTAACCTGTTGAACAGTGTAAGAAGTAAATGGATAAATCATACAGGGTGATTTGGATCTTGAGAACTACATGAGATACGACAAAGTTAAAATGAGAGGAAAGTTGTGGATTTTGGTGCTTAACAAAATGCCGTTTTGGAACATCGATTACTGCGCCGGAGATTTCCGAAAAAAAAACAATTGACAATTTCTTTCAACGCCGTGATGCTTTCAGATTTAGGATCCGACGTTTCATCTTTCCAACCACCATCACGTAATTTGTTGTATTCTAATTTTTGAAAGCACAAATATTGCAATTGAAATGATTTCATGACATTTTCTCTCGATACTTTTTAGGCTGCTTTAAAAATACTCATCATGATGCTAGTGAACTGGTACTATGCCTTAGCGTGTATAACTGCAGTGTTTCTTGTATGGTTGTATATCGGAACAGCGAATCCGGCCGTTAAACCAGGAATTGCCTCCGAGTTCCGTTTCTTAAGATGGTTGAAGGTTGTTCTCCTTAGATGTATAGGGTGAGTCTCAATCAAGGAATATCTTGCGATATTGTTTCATTCATTCATTCAATGATATCAACGTCCTCTCGAATTTCCGGTGAGTTTTATCGGATTCATGTCTTCTGTAACAGAAACTGTACGTGTTATTTAAAAACAACGTTTCGACCATTTATTTTGTTATCATCATGTGACTGAAAGGTACAAACATACGTGATCCTTTTGGGGTGAAATTTTATAAAAAAGAGAAGGATCGACAGGTATTTTGTTATTTTTTCTTTGATGAAGAATGGAAATAGAAAATATAATGATTATTTCGATATACGGAGTGCTTCACGTACGTCTGCAAAGAAAAAAAAATATGTGTATCATTATGACAACATTTCAGAGCAATCCGAGTGAATTCATGCATTTTTTCCAAATGAAAGACCAAAGAAAAGCTACTGAGAAACGAAGCACTTTCCCTTTCAAAACACACATAGACGCACTCTATTCCGAGTGGCCTCCTGGTGTTTCTGACTGCATACGGATATAGGGTCAACAGGATATAGGGTCTAAGCATCAAAATACACGGAAATTGACCACGCAATCGGTAACAAGAACAAATTCACCCTGGAAAATAGAATCAGTTACTTTCTTCAATATGACATGATTATCTTCGTTTAATGCCTGTTCATATTTTCGATACATTAACAAGTGAAATTTAGATACTGACTATCAAAAGTGATTACTAGTGATGGTAGATGACGAAATCGTCAATGATGACGTCACAAGGCCATTGCCACCAATATTTTCAAATGGAAATCTTTGACAAGCGACACCTCTTTTAAAAGGTATCGAAAAAACCTATTCAATGATACTAATTTTGTTTGGGTTCATGGCAGGTTTAATGGCTCATTGGTAAACATTAAAATTTAAATTCCATTCAGTAGACCTTGTGACTTCATGGTAGGGAAGTGAACAACCTTCAATATTCAGTTTCCAAATTTCACTTGTTATGTTCAATCGTTCCAAACATAAGAGGGGGGAAGCAACTTTTGAGAAGCATTGTATAAGCATTCAAATATTTTGAAAAATGCGAATAATTATTCACTAAAATATAGTTAGTGATTTGCGAAATCATAAAACATGATTTCGTCAAAACTCGCATCTAATAGGTAAACAACAGGTCCCGATTGTACCTTTGAATAGCTAACTATGCTTTTGTGGACGTTGATTTATATTTCTTGAAATTTTTCAACGCTTCACAATTTTTGATGGTGAATTCTGAAGATTCAGAAAACAATATGAAACTTTTATTCTCAATATTTTTGTTAATTCGCAAAATAACCTCTGTAGGTGGAGTGTAAAAATATACGGGAATATACGCTATATCGATGAACTGCTTGATAAATTGCATTACTTATTAATTCATCCACATTGATGATGTGAGATAAATTCATTCCATCCACTTTGCTACTGAAAGAAAACAAATTATTATGGATAGCCTACAAAACCCAAAAATTGTAGATTTTTGATTTACGTATGGGCCACATCTGACAAATTTCAGTTAGAACTCAAAACAATTTGTTCCATTTGACGTCTACTTCCTGTATAACCGAGAGTGACTTGTCGACGAAAATATTTCAATCGAATCCGTCATTGATATTTCCTTTGATGCCAACTTTCATTTCATTTTGAATAGTTTCAGACGACCGTGAGGAGGAAGCTTTCTGTGAATAATCCTGTTTAAAGTAATCTGACGCTTGTCGTAATATTTTCAGGAGGCGAGTAACAGATTATGAACAAATAGTCAATACCCCTGTACACACCGGATTGGAGGTGACATCTACGCAGCTAAACGACGACAATGTGGACTTCCCGAACAGGAGACGGTACCATCAGTCTGCTACTGTCGAAGGATTCACTGTCAGCATCGATGACTGATAATGGTTCATGTCTATTTGTTGACAGTCACCAGAGGTACTAACTTCCGAAACGAAACAATCATTCATTGTATCTGATTTTCAAGAAGTTTGTTTTGGATTCGGGGTTGGTACTATTAGTAAATTTGGAGTTCAGTGTTGGGTGGAAAAATGGGGTTAATAATATTGTATAGTAGTCATCACGATAATCTGCAAATAGAAAGCCACCATGAAACGCCGCTTATTGATGACCATATATCATTGTTCTGAAAGCCATAAATTTAGTAGAAAATACTCTTTACTCAGATTACCGCATTTTTATAGACGAGATAATAATAATTAATGCTTCTATTAGGAGGTTTCACAAAATACGGTTAACCTAACAAATGGTAGGATTCAATTCCTGCACATGATCACTCAAGGGAGGGATAGCTCTTCCATCCGACAAAAAAAATCTTTGAGTTCTACCTAATCGATGATCATTCCTAATTCATTATGCATAAAAAAATTGAATAACTACAATGTACACAAAAAAGTCCATAACAAGAAAAAAAAGAATAAAGACCAAATCCGCAACTTATCAATATTAATCAATACATACATGTTATCTGCTTGGCCATTAATTGTGGGGTGCCAAATCTGATTCATCTTTTATCGAGGAAATTGTATCAAATAAATATTTTCAAGTTTCTTTTTCCAGTGTGAGAGGTAACAATTTGAAATCATTGGGTAACCGATCATACAAGCGAACGATCTGATAAGAGAATGAGCCACGGAATAAAGAATTTCTGTGTTTGGGCATTGCCAAACTGTTCCAATAGCTCAAGTTGAGAGTATGTATGTCAGTCCTGAATTTAAATTATTTGTATAGGTAGGGAGGTTTTTCAGTTTTCATTATCTTATGGAAACTGAAGCGGAGTGAAGTGTGCGCCAACCCTCCTTTATGATGTCACCTATCACCTCTCAAAGTTCGTCGGTATCTTTTCGGGACACCCTGTATAATGTAGCAAGAGTTATAAACGTCATTTCCCTAATGTGTATTTTGAACACGACCGAAGCGTGGTGTCTATCCGATAAACCCTCGAAATGATCAAAGGCATGAATCAGTACTGAAATCGAATCCAATCGGGTGTAAATGAGTTGGCATTTCTTTGAAGAACTCTTTTCAATATTTGCAAAAGCCACAGATTGTGCATCCGTGTTAGATCGATCATTTATCAGCGTGGTGAATATGTGTGCACTAGAAGGTATTTCAGGTGTAATAGTAGAAAAACTGAATAAACAATTATTAACACTTCAATCATAGCTCAAGTATCCTAGAAGACAACAAATGCATTTTGGAATTTATGACTTCACAAGGAGCTTGTGATGATCCTCTCGTTTCAGCAATATATCTCAGGTAGTTGGTTCGGATAATATATATATATATCAATCGAACTTAGTCCATTTTATTATGACGTGACAAAAGTAAAACATAACATTTACCGGTAAATTCTCAAAGAATCTTTTGGAGAAAACTAACATACAACGTCATCGACACTGTGTACACTGAGACATCGCCTAATATCTACATAGCGTAATAAGGGTTGCATATACGAAAGGTCCAACGACCATCAAAATAAACTATAATACTCCTATCATAGATAAAACATACCATAAATATTCTGGTACACTACAAGCTTAGCCTTTTTTGCAAGCTTCTCCTGAGAAATTGTCATGGTCTATTGAACGAATCAACTCCCAATGACGTGATGAAGCCACATTATTCACCGGACTTTGCGGTAACCTTTGAGTAGAGTTAGATATATTCTACTGAATGTATGGAATCTTTATCAATAAGCGGCGTTTCTTTGTGGTTTTAATGAGCAGTTTATCTCATCGAGAACTATACTCACTCATTTAAATATGTCAATTTTTATTTTTCTTGTGAATTTGACTCAGGGAATGATGCGCTCAAATGTTTGAAGATATCGATTATTTTTAAAAACATGCATATGGTAGTGTCTCGTTGCAAACATTTTGGTAGCCGATCTTCTTATTGTTTCCTATGTTTACTGGGGTGCTTTTTCCGAATCTGGAATTATTCAACAAAATTTCCTAGTGCTATTTGATAATAAGATACAATACGAAAATGTGAAAAGTTGAGCCAATTATTTGGTAAAATCCAGATCCTACGAGGGAACGTTAAAAATGCAAATGTAACAAATCTATTCAATTTCAATCTATCCAACTCAAGCATAAAATGTCGCCTATATACCGAATGGTTATCCAAATAATAATAAAATTCGATTTTCTTGTTTTTTTTTTGTAAATTATGAGCGAACTATTGGGTCTCCCAGGCAACGTTTTGTGCTCGAAAGGTAAATAAATTACAATTTCATTTCTGACGAATTACCTCGTAGGATCAGTATTTTACCATATTTTAGTTGGATAATTCCAGATTCGGATTCAGCACTCTAAATACCAATGGAAATGATAATAAAACCAGCTACTGGTTTCATTGGAGCCTGAGATCGTTTTTTGATACCGTTTGCTTGAGTCATTTGGAATTTTAACTTTATATCATTTGTTAGATATAATTTGTTCAAACGTATTAATTCAAATTATTTTTGTATTCTCATCAAATAATGATTCGCCAATAATTATTGATCTCTAACTATCTGTGTGAACTCCCTAGAAGTTTAGACTAGTTCAACGTTTGTCCGCAGATTTAATGTAACACTGATGTATGGTGCATCACGTATATCGAAATACTAAGTGTGGATTTATGCAGCATCAATAATTAACAATTATCAAGTAACAATTATCAATTAACAATTATCAAGTAACAATTATCAATTTACAATTAGCAAGTGACAAATAGCGAAAACATTGCCATTCATGTAGACCAAATTAACGAGTCGAAATAAATGATAGGCGCGAAGCAAACTCAGCCCCAGGCCTTTTTAAAATCCTCATTTTGTTCAACGTAAATCACAGGAAATTACGAACGAGGTCGACTTAACATAGCATCATCCAGATGGATGTTCCAAAATGATTTTCAACCCTGAAATAATGTAACGTTCAAAAAGTGAGGTTATATTCATCATCTCTCAGACAAGATCTGACCAATCACACGCTCTCTCTATGAGTCTTACAACCAATCGGCGGTCATCGGCGTACTAATTGCGCACTAGAAGAAAACCTAGTTCAATTAAAGTAAAGAGTTGAAGTTGACCATCTTCTTTGTTTCTTGTTAATTGATAATTATTACTTGTCTGCATAATCATAGCTATTGAAAACAAGAAGTTGGACCTATAACTAATAATTCTTGCTCGATAAACGTTATGAATCCACATTGACTACAATGACGGATGGAAGAAAATCGTGCCTAGTCACCTGAACTATATTGGTCGATATACATGGGATAACTGAAGAAATAGTTGGAGCAGTTTGTCATTCGTGTATAAGTCATATATTGGTGTTATATATAGGGTGTCCAGTGAGTATACAGCCGAATATCAAAATTGGATACTGCGGAAGTGATGGACTCGACTCGACTCATGAAAACTTTTTTCATGAGTCGATCCCTTTACGAAATTCCTTGACGGTTGAGAGACTTTAGAGGAGTTGAAGTGATACCGACGGGTTGTTTCATTCACATCGCTAATCATTAATCATTTTCTAGGTAAAGTTGATTCAACTGATGTGTGTTTCGAAACGAATGCAGCCACCAAAACTTCAAAGGACATCATGATATACTTCTTTTTGAAAAAAAAATCTGGGGAGGGGCCATTGTATGATTTAAAATATAAACGAAACAACTACCTACTCAAGTGAAAACAGGAACTAATGAATATTACTTCTCACCATATGTGAAGTGAAGAATAACATACCCTCCTGGACAAAAAAACGGACGATTTGATTTTCATTATAATTTTAACTTTCAAAAACGTTTTCAGTTTTGTATCGATTTTGGTCATTATTTCGTCAAGTTGTGAGTGTTTTTATCTTGGTAATTATCTGATATTGAAAAAATAATCCTCCTTCTAATGATACAGTTTATAAAACAGAAAATTGAATTCAACGACACAATCACATGTCTCATGTGACTTTCAAACCATATTAAAGAAACAAACATTCTACTAGAAACGTAGGAAAGTGAATGAATGAGAGAGTGGACCCGTACAAGGACATGTAGGGAACCTTCCACACTGGAAGAAAAAAAATAAGTGTACAAATGTACAAAATGAAGTAATATTATTCACCGCATCATAACTAGAAACGAAACATATTACGATACACGGAATGTGTGTATATAAAACGAAAAGTAACAATAATACTAAATGAAATAGAATAAATTAGACGACCATGATTTAAGAGTTGACGCTGGTTTCGTAGGACCCAACATATTCATGGAGTATGTTCTCACGGTGGAGAGCGTCAGACATTCGAAGAGAACACTCCTCAAAGTTGACATTATGGGCATCCGGGTAGAGTGAGTGCATGATTGACCAGAGCAATGAGTGCGTCAGAGGGCAGTGGCTCATTTGTATAAGCCCGTACACTACGGAGGCCGTTAGCGTCGTTGACACGCACAAGCATAAGTGGCCGATCTGTATAGTCCCGCATTGCGGGCTACTCCTTCATCACATACAAGTGTTTTAGTCTATGCATGGCCATTCGGAAATGACCAAGAATGGCATCGTCAACATTCCACCATTCGGGTGGATTCGCATCGCGCGCTGGAGAAACTGTATCATAGATATGCTGCGGAATGAATCTGGCCGATTGAATACAGCAGATCGGCAAGAGGGGCTGAAAGAATGACGTTCCTAACAATTCGAACGAAATTGTCAGATCGTCTATGTTTTTCCTGCTCATTAACATCTTGTGCTCTTTTGTGCATCAAGGTCCGCCACATACGTACAAAGTTGTCCTGGGTAATAGCAGGTCAACGTTCACTAGTTGAACTAGCTGCTGGTACATCGCTACGGGCAAGGTAATTTGGGCGCCGATGTCGAGGGTGAAGTCTCGGACTCGGTAGTCGCTGTCCCGTCGACCAAAAGTTGTGAGTGTCGGGCCCGATAGATATGGGATGCTGAGACCGCCTACTGATGGGGTCGGACGTGGGGATGGTGTCGACTGGGGTGCCTGGCTGTAAGCCTTTGGGGGGGGCTGGGGCGTCGGGGACTTGGACTTGAGGGTGCTCTGCACTCATGTTGGAGGGGTGCTGGGGCTACTTAGTTTGTGAGGTTGTCTGTTGTACTGCGTTAATCTTTGATGACTGGGAATGGTGAGCACTTGAACATTTAGGCTGTACCGTTGGTTTTGACTGTTTGCGAGTCGATCCAACGTGGGACATTGGGTTTTACGTCAAATCTATGACTGAGTGTTTTTGAATCCAATGCGCTAGTCGCTGTCTGATTAGTACCGGATAAGGCTGAAAGATTATATTAGCTATCGCTCGGGACGCTGAATACAAAGGATAAATAAAAGGGTACACACTCGATTTATTTAACCTTTGATATTTGATCGCGGTGGTCGAGAGTGTTAAGGCACTCGTTCGAATTTAAGCTATAAATCGCTTCCACCGCGACCTGGGTTCGAATCCCAGCGTAGACATGGATGTTTGTGTATGTATGCCTCCCTAACCCCGCTCAAGTTCCGACTTTTGGGGCGCTGGTTCCACCCAACGAGGGAGTGCACTTGTAAAAAAAAAATATATTTGATAACTTAATTCATTTTCATCATCATAACTTCATGAATAAATTGTATTAATCGATGCAAAATTGAAAAAGCTACTCAAGAATACATTTCGAATGAAAACGTTCCGGTTTTCATGCCCACGAGGTATTTGAGTCTGATTGAAATTACTGTATTCTCTGATAATATCAAAACAAAAAACCGATGATGGAAATCAGACAATTATTAGTTCACTCAAACAAAAATCCTGTCCAAGTCTTGTCCAAAACGATCCATTACATCATCACAGAATGTCTCTCAGGTTTCCTCTACCTTTCGTTCCCTTTTCCATGGGGTGGAGCAAGTGCCCCCTTTTATCCTTCTCCGATCGCCTACGTTCTTGTCTTGAATGGACATGTTCCACCCAGGCACTTAGTTTCGATTCATGTCACGGAGTCAGCAAAGTGCGGCTGATGAGGCTTCTGCTGGGCCGGAACAGATCTGTCTCGCTTTTGCTTAAGGCATTGGAAAAATCTCCAACCAAGATATTGCTGAATAAACATGTTTAACCGGATTCGAAATGTGAATTCGTTTCTCCTTTAATTATTTTGACAAAATCTCCACGGGAATGTGAACCAATATCTAAAGATTAGAGTAAGTTGTATTCCGTGCATAATTTCCATTTTGCTAAGCTCTTTCGACTATACGGTAAATACTTGAAAACAGTTGCAATAATCAAAAGGAATTAATCAACGTAGGAATTACTTAATTGAAGGGTTACATTTTACATCTGTTCGTTCGGGTCGATTCGTGAATGAATTAAGTATTAGGTATAGAAATATTATGAGAAAAAACAAGACCTAACGTACTTCATGGGGTCCTTTCAGATTCTGGTGGATGCACTCTTATTGAAGCATTTTGAATGGATCTTCGAAAATCGATATCAGGCAAGAGTACCCTTTTGATATTCAGGATATCCGATGATATCGGATTAATTCCTCAAAAGTCATCAATGCCTCGGAATGAGGGTCAAAAATTCATGTGAACTACCACTATTATTTGGCCGTATACTTACAGTACTCCACCCCTAATATTTTTTATTTTATTTCATTCTTAGTTCTATTTAACTTGAAGCTTATTTACTGTTTAACATGACTGAACTCCGGTTGCTAGCTATAATTCTGCAATAACGGGGCTAAATGAAAAATATATTTATATAAATGTACAATAATTCATTTTTACAGAACACTAATTATATTGCAATATTAATTTATTACTAATATGCGTTTCAATTCATAAATCCTCAAATCAGTCACGGGGTAGTGATTATTTCTGGATCTATCTAGGGGTAAGATATTTCATGGATTCAATTCATTCTTGAATCTTTCGCATCGACTTTGAATCAGAAAAAATTATCAAATACAAGACCAATTCTTTCCATTTCCTCAATGTACCGAATAAAGATTTCGTCGCAATCTACAGTGGGTTCCAGAAAAATGTGCAATTAATTTCAAAAGAATATTTTTTTTTTGATGCTCTTGAATATTTCGATATTCTTGAGAAATATACCTAGTCTAACAAATATGTGTAAGAAACATACATACAGGTCTTTTTTCTTATCTTTCACCATTGGGATCTCGTGAACTAGTAGAGATACAGCGTTGGTCAAATTAGGGGAAACTTTCGGGTTTTCATGTTGAACATTGTTATATGACTAGCGAAAAAAGGTTGCTCTCAAAATATGACAAAAAATTCACAACCAAGTTGTTCTTCTCTGAATTGTAACCGACATTCAATGGATATAACCTGGTGATTTTGGTACACAACCCAAAAATTGAACGAAATATTATTTTCCGCTCTTTTTTAATAATGGTAGTACAATCCAATATGACCGCCATGGAAGAAATTTAAGTCAAGTACTGTATCTGGTAAGTTGTTCACCTTGACTGAAATCTAATATTTTCATAATATTCTTTTTGTATGATTTGGGTTGTGTTCAAAAATTCACCTCTTCATCTGTTCATCAAATGGAGTAACAATTAAAAGAAGAAACACTTATCGAAAGGAATAGGATTTCCGCTTGTCTTGTCAAAAGATGAAAAAAAAACATTTGTCCCATGGTTTTCCGCCCCAACTATGTCGATGACTATCGAGTTTCCTCGCAGATGATCAATAAACTTATGGCCCAAAATGTATAATAAGGGAGATATATCCTTCCGAAGTTAATAAAATTGAAATAATTTCTCCGCATAACTTCTAAACGGTGAAAGCCACCAGATTGAAACTTTCTGCATTAATGTATATTGTTAAAATACATTTTTTCTTTACACTTCTACATTTCTCATATTGTTATAAAGGGTGTTTTTAGAAGGTGAGTCATGATTTTTTTGGGACATCTTCTTTCCTTGTTTTCGTTTTGGTGAAAAAAATGGAAACATTCGATGGAGAGAAAAAAATTACAGGTACTCTTATCCAAATACAAAAAATTGAACCGTTTTCGAGATATTTGAGTTTTTGTAGTGACATTATTTCAGCAAAGATTCATCGGTGACGATATTTTAGCAGGCCATGAACAATTCTGTTCTTAATTTTGACGTTCATGTCATCAAAATTGTTAAAATTGTTGTTAATTTCCTCGTGTGGTTTTTCTGCTTAGTTATATTATTACTGCGATTTTCAACTGAGATTTCAAGAAATGGCAGGTTATTCGTTCTCTGAACAAACTGATATGATTTTAATGCTTCGCGAGTGCTTTGGAAATGCAAATACCTTCTCTGTAGCTCCTATGTCATCCAATGAGGCAAGAGGTGCAATTCGGAGAAATTTCGAAACGTTGAATGACGATGTGGCAAGAATTCGGAAATGGGGTTCTGAAAATCTAGTAGAGTTCAATGCAACAAAAACTCAACCACCAACAGCACTCTCTCATTGTGAGAACTGTTTCTCAAAAACTCGGCTTTCTGGTCAATGCTAGAAGGTACTTGACACTCCAGCAGCAGCTCACGATCTATATCGCTCAAATTCGACCTGTCCTGGAGTAGGTATTGTTTACATGTCTGGAGTTCAGCTCGCAAACATAGGCTGAAGCTCTTACATTCTATACAGAGAAAAGCTATTCCCTAGTCGGCGACACTGCACACACGTCATGCACACATCCCATATAAATATTTCTCAACGGAAATCTCGTATTTTATGCCGCCACGAGTGATTCCAGGTAGACAAACTGGACGAGCTCAGGTTGATCACTCCTGCATTGTCAGGCTCGAGACCTGCCAAACCTTGTTCTACCATTCTCCAATAGGACGGCAAAGTTGTGAAATTATTTGTTCTACCATTCACCAATAGGACGGCAAAGTTGTGAAATTATTTGCCTAGTGAAGTCTTTCCTAATATTACGTCCTTCAATCCTTCAAGAAAAATTCCAGTACCTTCCTTCTCTCCCAATATTCCACAGCGGGTTTTCCTTCCGTGTTGTCGAAAGAAAAAAAAAGTAGAGATTTGGCTCACCTTCCCAAATGACAATTTCAAAATTTCAGCATATTCTAATGACCTACGTTTTGAGAAGTAGTACATGCTAAGAACGTGCGTTATTATCTACTGTCTGTAAGTATTTCGAGGAGGTGATACATTTATTTTTCAGCTTTTTGGGATTTTCTCTCCTCGTTTCTGAAAAATAGAGTAGAAGTTATTAAAAATTATTTCAATATATTTGCAGTAAGGACAGATTTTGTGATCTGCCCCAAAATGTCACTGCGTTTGAAATTAAACCTCTAGATACTTGAAAAAGAAATTCTCTATTTGTCAGTGACACCTTGTTTTCGAAAAATTTGGATACACAAATATATTCAATAATACTTATCTTGGTGGACGTTTCGGAAACGAATCTGCTTCCGTTCTCAACACGATAGAAACACTTGCCAAGTTCTATCTATATCAACTAAACAAGTAGCAATATCATTGTCTCCGTTCAGGAGAATGCAAGCAGACTCTTTGATTTTCTGTTTTTGGTTGTTGTCTTCTTTTCCTATGATCTTAAGATTGCTCCAATCGGCCACATGTTGTCCATTTTCGGTAAGGATATGTTCAGCTAATTTTGATTTGTCAGTATGTCTTTTCTTTATATTGTTCTTATGCTCTTTCATCCTTACTGATAGAGGCTTGCTAGTTTCACCGGTATAATATTTTCCACAAACACATGGTATACTATAAATACAATTTTTTGATGAGTGATCTTCATTTTTCGTTTTGTATGAGTCAAAATCGATCTCACTGTTTTTTCTGTCGTGAACACTGTTTTCACTCGAAACTTGTCACCAACACGTTTAATTTTTTCAGATATTCCGGAAATGTATGGGATTACATTTTTTACCAGGGTTGGTTGTCTTTGTGGTTGTTGTTTATTCTGTCTGTTTTCAATTTGGTGTATTGGTTTACCGAAACGTCCACCAAGATAAGTAGAAGTTTTATTCTAATTAAATATATTTGTATTTCCAAATTCTTCAACATCAAGGTGTCACTGACAAATAGAGAATTTCTCTCTGAGGTATCTTGAGGTTTGATTTTGAGCGCAGTGATATTTTGGTGCATATCACAAAATCTGTCATTACTACAATTATATTGAAATAATTTTTAATAACTTCTACTTCATTTTTTAGAAAGGTGGAGAGAAAATCCCACAAAAAGCTGAAAAATCCGTTAATATCATTTATCACACCACCATTTATCCGTCCACAAACGCTGCTGTATTTATAGAATCCCTTGCAGAAATACTCGAGAAAAATAAAAAAAATGAAAACATTACACTTTTTTTAGGCGATATAAATATAGATTTATTAGTGAATACCGAAATATCTAGTGAGTATACTGATCTGCTTAGCGAATATGGCTTTACTTCCGTCATTAACAATCCAACAAGAGAACAAGGTGAGTCACAAACATGTCTAGATCATATTTTTTTGAAAAGCTCAGACGAAATTTTAGAAAAAATCAACCCAATCGTGATAAAGTCTGCTATAACAGACCATTATCCCACTTTTCTCGATCTACCGATATCTAACAGACCATGGCAACACCGCCAAGAAAATTTCTTCAAGAAAATTAATACTCAAAAATTGATAAATGAAATTAAAAATGAAACGTGGGAAAATGTATATGCAGAAAAAGATACAGAAATCTGTTGCAATATATTTTTGAATGAATTGAAGCAATACATAAGAAAAAATGAAGAAACGGTCCGTTGTCGATTAAAAAAGAGAAATCCTTGGATCACCAAAGGCATCATCACATCAATGAATAGAAGAGATAATTTGTTTCAGAAAGTATTGAAAGACCAAATGAATGAAAACATCAGAAGGGAATATAATGTACTGAGAAATAGACTAACTTCTTTAGGTAAAAAAGTCAAGAGAGATTATTACCGACAAAAGATTAACGAAAACTCTTTGAGTTCTAGAAAGTTGTGGGATGTTGTCGGTGAAGTAACAAATAAGGTGAAAAAAACACACATTGGCGATATCGTTGTCAATAATGTCATATTACAAAAAAACGAAGATAAAGCGGATGCCTTTGTAGATTTTTTCTCGGAAATCGGTGAATCCTTAGCAAAAACAATTATACAAAATGATAAATACACGTTTCCGCGAGAAAACCTGGATCAATCTATGTATGTGCGGCCAACAGATGAAAAGGAAATCCTTATGTACATGAATGGATTGAAAAACGGTAAGGCTCCGGGAATTGATTCTGTCAAAAGTGAGACAATGAAAATCATAGCGCCTTATATCGCAAAACCAATGGCACATATAATCAATAAATCAATAGAAAATGGATACGTCCCTTCCGCATTCAAAATAACTATAGTAAAACCTTTATTTAAGAATGGCAGTAAACAGCAAATAAATAATTATAGGCCGATTAGTCTAATTACAAATTGCGCTAAAATATTCGAATAAGTAATCAAAGATAGGTTGAATTCATATCTAAAAAAAAAAATCGAATACTATCAAATAAACAGTATGGCTTTCGAGAAGGGATCAGTACTCAGGATGCCATAGTAGAGCTGACATCAAAAATATATAGAAACATTGATAATAAAAAACCATGTATTGCTATTTTTATTGACTTGACAAAAGCGTTCGACACGGTGAACCACAGTATACTACTCGAAAAACTGAATATTATTGGCGTAAGAGGAATTGCACAAAACTTATTCAAAAGTTATTTGTCAAATAGAGAGCAATATGTATTGATAAATGATAAAATCAGTAAACCGCGAGTAGTGTGCTGTGGAGTACCACAAGGGACAGTTCTCGGACCAATACTGTTTTCTATATATTTAAATGATTTGCTTACTTTGGAATCAGAAGGGAATATTATTTCATTCGCTGATGACACTGTCATACTTTACGAAGATGAGGACTGGCATAACCTAAAACACAAAATTGAGGGTGACTTGGATCGACTATTTTGTTGGTTTGACCAGAATTTATCAACCATAAACTACGATAAAACATCATACTTACCCTTCACGTCATATAAAACGGGGCTTCCAAATTTCCATACAATAATAACGTCGACAGATGGAAAAATAGTAATCAAAAATGAACAAAGTACCAAATATCTTGGGATCATTATAGACACACACTTGAGGTGGGATATGCACATTCATTATACCGTTCAAAAAATTAGGGGGTTAATATACAAGTTCAGAAAATTGAAGACTCTAATGAATTCTAAAGAACTCAAAATTTTGTATCATGCTCTTGTTGAGTCAATACTACAATATGGAATTATCGCCTGGGGTGCTTGTGATAAATCGATGCTTATATACTTGGAACGAATTCAAAGACGCATTCTGAAAATTATATATGACAAAAATAATAGATTTCCAACTGTTTTACTACATAAACAAAACAGGATATGTGATATGAGACAGATCTATGCAAAAATATCAATTATATATGTCTTCAACAATAAATCCACCTTTCCACAAATTCAGCATAATAAAACTACCCGAGCTAAACACAACAATCTCTTGAGAAGTCAAAGGGCTGAAAAATCAATTGGACAAAAAAGTGTATTCTACAATGGTCCAAAATTATATAATTTGCTAGATACGGATATAAAACAATCCAAAATGAACTTTTCGGGAAGAAAGAAAATAAAAAAAATGGATTCTCGACAACTATGAATTGATTCACGAAAGCTTTTGGAATGAATGAATAATATTCTTTGTTTCGAAATTGTTACACAATACATCGTCAGTTACTAGTGAATAGATGTAGAATATTGTTAATTTTTTATTATTCATATTATTTATTGTTATCATTATTTCATTTTTAGATAGATTTATATAGAGAGCAACTACCACTATATCATCACTGCTATCAAAACTTACTAAAATATTGTACATCCACCTCCAATTTTTTTTTTTATTATTTATCTGTGGACAACACGAAAGGGAAACCTATGATGTTCGAGGAACATCGTGTTAGCCAGCGGTGGAATTTTGGGAAAGAAGGAAGGTGTTGGAATTTTTCTTGAATGTTTGGAGGTTGTAAGCATCAGGAAAGACTTCACTAGGCAAAGAATTCCACAACTTTGCCGTTCTATTGATAAATGATGCTTGGTAGCGATGTTCGACATGTCTCGAGCCTGACAGTGTAGGGGTGACCAGCTTGAGCTCGTCTGGTTTGTCTACTAGGAATCGCGCGTGGTGGCATAATAGATGATATTTCCGTTGAGCACCGCCCGTGAAAGTACCTATAAAAAAGGCAAAGATCGCCGACCTTTCTACGATGATCTAGAGAGGTCAATGATTTGGTGAGTGTTGTGTCATCGACTAGGCGAATAGCTCTCTTCTGAATTGAATCTAAGAGCTTAAGCGTATGTTTGGGGGCTGAGCTCCAAACATGTGAACAGTACTCCAGGACAGGTCGAATTTGTGCTTTGTAGATCATAAGCAGTTGCTGGGATGTGAAGTATCTCTTCGCACGTAAAAAAAACCGAGTTCTTGTGAAGCAGTTTTCGCAATGGACCTCACATGATCGTCCCATGAGAGAGCACTGTTGGTGGTGATCATCAGATTCTTAAGGAGGTTCCTTGCTTTATTCAGTAACTTTAGATATAGATAGATACTATTATAATTCGTTGTATTTCTTCTTTTCTCTGAATGAAGGAAGATTAAAGATTATATTATATATCATGTACTAAGAATATACTTAGCACTTGTTACTGAACCCTCTTTCCACTATTCAAGTCAACATTGGTTTTTATTATAGTGATCTGATCAAAAAAAAAAATTTGTTCCACATAAATAAACGGAGTGACGGTTCCTTTGAGGACAAAACATCGTACACAAAATACAATAAAAAGCAAGACATACCAATCTAGTGCGGTAGACAGAGTACGCTCAGTGTGCAGCGATCCTTGGTGTCGTCACCGTGGTGACCTGATGTGCAGAGGCAATCAGTGTACCAGCAATGAGAAACAATAGTTTTTTTGAACATGAAAAGGATATTCATTTATTGTTTGCCTACTTTTTCATTAGTTTTATTTTTTATTCTTTGCCTGGACTTCATCAGCCATGACTTTATCACTGCAATTGTGTCTGTTTCTTTCGAATCAATGTACTGAATTTTCATCGATTCTAAAAGAAAAGAATGCTTTACAAACAACATTATTTTGGAGTACAATTGGAAAATTCGTTGTCAATGAAAAATAAAATGCTTCAAACAGAAATAAATTGAAGGTGTTTATACATACCAAGAATTCATTTGACTGATCTTAACCCCTTGAAGGGTCTTTTTAATCTGGCCGCATCCCAGGAAAATAGTAGAGCTACTTCATCTGGAAGGGAGCCTATATAAAATTTCCCTTACACTTTGCCCTAGGAAGGGAGCTTCTTACCACCGATTCTTGATGATTATGATATCTGAAAAAAAAATAGTATTCATTTTTCAGCTCTTGTGTGGGATTTTGTCTCCTCGTTTCTAAAAAATGAAGTAGAAGATATGTGATCTGTCCAAAATGTCACTGCGCTTGAAATTAAACCTTTAGATACTCAAAAGAGAAATTCTCTATTTGTCAGTGACAACTTGTTTTTTGAAAAAAATGGAAATAAAAATATATTCCAATAGGAATAAAACTTCTACTTATCTCAGTGGACGTTTCGGGAACGAATCTGCTCCCGTTTGCAGCAAAATTGGAACACTTCATCTCTTTCTGTTTTGCCAAATTGTCACTTTTCAGTGTCAGTGGCTTTCAGCCCTTAACTCGCGGGTGATTCATTTCAAGAATCACCTGGGAATGCTTTGAAATAGTCATTATACTGAGTCGGGACAACAGAGTCGTCACACTGATGAGGGTACCAGGGCATGAAGGAATAGGAGGCAACGAAGCTGTCGATCGCCTTGCAAAAATAGGTGCGAGTAGGCACAATATTCTTTGGTCCCGAACCTTTCTGTGGAATCAGTAAATGCCACTTAACAGCTGAGATCAGAGCACGGAAAGATGCGCAGAAATCATTCTACAGGAGTTCAACTTCAGGGCAAAGACAGACTTGCACAACACAGCCACAGAGCTACTCAACCTCAACAAACCTGAGCTGAAGCTCATCACAGCAGGTTTTCTCACGAGACATTCAGGAAAGTGAGTGTTGAATGACAGTCTTATTCTCGGATCTTTCTGTGTAGGTGTCATCTGGATATTGTAGCAACCCTAAACCGTTTGAGTGATCTTATGGGAGGACTTTTCGTATACGTTTCACTGAAGGGACTTCACGGAATACTCTCCACGTTTTCCTTTTAGTCAGTTGTTTGCTGTATTCTGATGAGGCCTTCTTATATTCATCCCATTTACCAGAACGTTTCGACCTATTGAAGAGCCTGCCAGTTTCCGTTCTGAGTATTGCCCTCTGAGGTATCACCTCAAAAGGATGGGTACAGCTGAAACTGAAACCGCCGTTTCTGCACTGAGGCGGTCGAAACATCGGAACACATACTATACTCCTGCAGAGTCCTTCAAAGGCTGAACCATCTATATCAGGTGTTCACTACACCTGCAGAAGTGAGAAAAACAGCCGTCAGGAATATCCTAGAATTCATCAGAACTCGAATGACAAAAACAGATTACTCACAATAGATCTTTAGGTCGCACTGGTAGTGAGGCTGTGGAAGCCTATACTACCTAGCTATACAATCTACAATCTGCAACGTTAAAATATTGTTGGGGTATCATGTGGGCATCTATAGTGCGAGAATTCTAGGAGTCGATATATGTTCACAATAATGAATGAAGTGAGCAATAATGATAATAATGACGATATTTCACGTGACGATTACAGTAAATATACACTCGAAACAACAGCGAAAAAAAAACTTCCACAAAGGCCAAGGTCCGTCTATATGTATGAAATATAAATACATAAGTAGTGTAAAACTATATGTATATAATGTGAGATGATATCAGAAGAAAGCATTGTATGATACGAAGGTAGAAAGGGTGGAAATGACGTAAAGGTAATGATATACATACACAGTTGAGGAGGTCCTCTTGCACATGCCCTCCAGTACATGTGAGTTTCACATTATTTCAACTCAAATTATGAGTTCAAGTTCGCTTTCGAATATTTTCCTATTTCTCAGTCCTTCTTCTTTTCTTGTTTTTTCTTTTATATGAATATTTTATATGAATGAACCTCCCCCTTCCTCATATAAAATAGATAGAAAAATCAAGAAAAGGTTAAGAAAAATAATCGTGGGTAAGAACAAAAAATCTTAACAACTAGAATGAGATGAAATTTGATATGAAGATATTTTTTTTCAATAATAATGATGACGAATTTGACAATAAAATGCAATAATAACGTACTCCATTGAAATAATAATTTTTGTGCTGGTCTCGAACAGTAATGATTTTGGTAGAGAATGATAAGAGCTACACCAGATAATAGTCATCTATTTATAAGCTGTTGAATGGTCACTGGTGATTCATAAACTCATTGTTTTAGGTGATTTTAGTATGATCTAGTATAACTATTTTCGCTCAATGAAGCTGTTAAATCAGCATATAGGACAGGACACAGAGATATGTGAAGCACCTTTGAGAAATTGTTTTCCTTACTTTGGGTAAATGAATTGTTTTGCAATACACTGACCATTCAATGAGGGATCCTTCTCCCTGATTCAGTTATGAGGAATATACTTTGATGAATTCAAGTTTTCCAACATATTTCCATTTTCCAACGATATTTTTTCAACCGGTTCGGATATTACCATCGAACACTCTTCTCTTATACTAACAAGATCATTCGTCATCTGTAGGACCATTACAAAAATAATCGATTCCATTCTAATTCACGTTATGTGGCGGCGGAGACCAGGGGTTCAAAAACTGTCATTTATATACTTCGAGATGGCTTTGAGTACATCAATAACAGTATCCACATGTCAAAATATTTTGATATATGGAGGTGATATACCTACTTAAGGATATCTATATGTTAGGGAGCGACTATAAATGTCCCTATATCACATATACAGGGTTCATCGCTCATCACGTGACCCGTCCGTTAGAAGTTTTCGATGAAAAATGAAAAATTTCGAATGGATTTTTGAAAATTTGGAATATATCATACTGTTTGTAGGATATTTTCGAGGAGGTGGTCAATTCATTTCTCTATTTTCTGTGAGATCTTCTCTCCTCCTGTTTTCTAAATAATAAAAATTGAAATTATGATAATTATCTCAATACATTTATAGCAAGGACAGATATATGATCTTCATCAAAATGTCATTGCGCTAGGAATTCAACCTTCAAATACCTAAAAGAGAAATTCCCTATTTGTCGTGACATATTGTCTTTGAAAAAATATTCGGAAGAAAATGGAGTGTAAATTGGAAATGTATTCACTTATTTTGATGTAATGGAAGTTTCGAAAACGAACAGGGCCAGATTTGCTAGTTGGAATTTGAAAGATTTTTTTTTCGACGTCTCTATTGTGAGGGCCCCCCGTTTGTGGGGGCCCCCAGGGCTTTCGCCCCGGTTACCCTCCCCTGAATCCGGCCCTGGAAACGAATCTGCTCCCGTTTCCAACACAAAGAATAAATGTTTCTCTACGTAAAGTTCGTGATTTTCTTCTTCGACACTTTTCAATGTCGAATGAAAAATCACGAACTTTACGAAGATTCATTCATTGTGTTGAAAATAGGAGCAGATTGAAGATTAGTAGAAATTTTATTATTTATTAATTATATATGTCTTCCGAACCCGTTTTCGGAAACAAGGTGGTTCTGATTAATAGAGAATTTTGTCCTCACTACAAATATATTGAAATGATAATTCTAATTTCTTCTTCTATTTTGAAATCGCTGCACGGGTCAGATATTTCTCATAGATATAATCTAGGTTTGGCGACACAAGTGTGCCTCTCATCTTTGGAAAAGCTGTTCGGTCTAAGATGCAGATTAGAAGTCACTAATCAATTTTCAGTAGCCCAATACAAATTTTTCCAAGGTGATGACACTTCCGGTTACACCGGAAGTAGACAGCAGAGGACAGCTTAGCCGTTACTAAAAAATCAACTGCTACAGCAAAAAAAAGAGAACGATAGGGGACAGGTGAGTTACATTGTTGCCGGAATTAGTTTGAGTGTTCTGGAAACGGCCATTTGTCTCAGGTGAAGCGTTTTGTTGGTTCTTTCGTAACTCAGTTAGGAAAACAACCCAGTTCCATTGGCCATAACTAAGCCACTCAGTTTCCATAACTCGCAGTGATTGCTATGACAACTGGCCTTCCTAGCGCCAACCACTCATTTCTCTTGTCGTTGATTGCTACGGGTGTTATTTTTGTGAGTTAATTATCATTGTTTCAATAATCTCAGTAGGTACTTCTACCATTATTCAAACTGCATATAAACACAAAAGGTTCTTTCGTGTTCATGAAATGTACAGTATTGGAATGAATAACGAAGATTAACACACACTGATATCCCCGTAACTATTGACGTGCTTAGGCACCATTTTGCAAGGTACCTATTTTTAGTGGTGTCAAAATGAAGTTTCTGCAGTTCCAATGAAGTAGAAAAAAACGGACCGTTCAAAAGTTAACCAAGGGTGACATAGAGTATTCATTCCTTGATACGCATCTGCAACTATATTTTTTTTTTGGTCAAGACCTAGACGGATACAAAGACCTGAGTACATGAAACATGTTGAGCTCATAATATGAAATATATATCATATGAATTTATGTGTATGAATGAAGTAAAACTCGTCTGTAAAAAAATCAAAAGTACATCGTTGGAATGAACTTCTGATGCTATATCCAGAACTGTAAGTAAGCATGCTTCCGTTGGTCTCAGAACTTCATTGCCTAGTGTCTTCGAAAAATTTCCGTAATTGGAAGTCTACTACACCTCATTCGAACAAGAATTTGCTCATCAACTATTTGCTGGATGTGACCTCCAAACCAGTCTATACTGTTGTGGATGATAATACATTTCATTCCGCCTTTTCCTCTAGAACCCATATCATCCAATGAGGCCAGACGTGCAAGACGGAGACGGGATTCTGAAAAACTACTAGACTTATTCAATAAAAACTCAAGCTTGTTATTTTCACCAGGAGGGCAGATCACACAATGCCCAATGATATCAGGTACCTATCACTGTTCCTATGAAGTAGTCAATATCCCCATGCTTGGTATCACCACCAAATGCGCTCTTTCATGAGACGATCATGTGAAGTCCATTGCGGAAACTGTTTCTCAGAAACGTGGCTTTCTGTTTTGTGCAAAGAGTTACTCCACACCCCAGCAGCTGCTCACGATCTACATTTCACAGGTATTTGCATGGTCGGTGTTCAACAGAAATCTCGTCTATTATTTCACCACGAGCGATTCCCAGTAGACAGACCAGACGAGCTCAGACTGGTCATCTCTATATTGTCAGGCTCGAGAATTTGCGAACTTTGCTCTATCAAGCATCATTCTTTAATAAGACGCCAAAGTTGTGGAATTGTTTGCCTACTGAAGTCTAGTCTTCCCTGATGCTCACGACCTCCAAACTTTCAAAAAATTGCATTACCTTCATTTCCCAACATCCTACCGCTGGAATTTATAGTAATATTCCGAGTTGCTACTCGGAATTTAGTAGAATTTCGAGTTGCAACTCGAGATTCAAACAAAAAATAAAAATAAATTGATATTGACGCTTCCGTACAATACAACTAATAATTTTAGTTTATACAACGTATAACATATGTTTTCTTCTTATTGAAAATCAATCGAAGGAATAGTTTCATATCCAAACCATGGTTGAACCTTTACAGGGTGTCCCTAAAGGTGCGGAAAAAAAGCTACCACAATTTCCTGAGGCGTAAATATGACGATCTAACTCAACTTACCTCAGTCCAAAAGTGGATGATTCCAGAGATTCAAAAGTTCAATTTGATTTTCATTTTTTATGAATATTTTTAAGAAATGATGACGGAATGCTCCAAAGTGTTCAATTTAACTTTTTAAAACGTATTATTCTTTGAACACACGAAAATGGAGGTCATTTTGAACATTTGTTAAAATTATTTTTTCTTAATTAAATTAGATTAAATTTTGTTGTTCATAAATCTCCTATTCCTATTCCTAATGACTATTTTCACTAGAGAATAAAATTACCAACACATTTATGTACCCACTTCTTTTTTTTTCGAAGTTTTTAGTGACGTTATTCTAATTTACCGCCTACGCTTCAAATGTGTTCAATTTTATTATTACGATAATTTAGACCTGGCCATTTATGAAGTCAATTTTTCAAATCCAGATATCTCAAACACAGCTGCTCAAATCAACTCTTACCACGTATACATTTTTCATGTGAAAGACGTTGGACAATCCGAATTTTCATTTGGAAATTAAATATGGGGTGGCTCAAAAAAGTTATTTCGTTTCAAATGTGTGCAAGGTTCCGCAGGTGGCGCCCTCTTAACTTTACAATAAAAATGATAGCAAATTCCAATTTCTCAACCAGCAAAACCCCACCAAGCCGAATATTGGGACAATACACCAATCATTAAAAAAATATATTTATAAAAACTGAAAATCAAATTGAACTTTTGACCACTTGAATCCGAAAGAAAAGGTAATTTCATATTTGTTCTTCAATCAGTAAGGCTCAGTTTATAGATCTTATCATTGAATTAGAAAAAGCGACAAATTGAATTCATCGTAAAACATGTGCAACATTGACATTATTAACGACTTTGATCTCTGCACATTTTGGAAAACCGATAAACAATGTATAGAATTATAATAACTTGGATGAACAAAACTATTTATAGCCCCTGAAAATTCCTCAACACATTATTGAGAATCATTTGATTTTTATATTACCAAATTTTCTGATTCCCAACTAGAATAGTTATTTGGATACCTAGAATAATTATCAGGATAACCTTGATTCAGCTAAAAAGTGTCTAGTGCTATTTTTCGTGCAATCTCCATAATTAACAAACTAGATAACCAGAAAAAAAAATATTGCTTGAAAATGAGCAGGTTTGAATATTTATATATATATATATATATATATAAACATATTTTGACTCCTCATGAAAAAACGCAAATTTGTCTGACACTAATATTGATATTTCAGTATCTTGCACCCCTACCAAAAAAATATGTATTCTTTCCATTCGTATGGATTTTATAACTTTGGTTACCAATTTCCGTGCTTTCTTATGAGCTATTTTCACATTCACTCTATATGGTAACCATAGTGGAATATGGTCTGCACAATCGATATGTTCTACTGAAATCGCAACCATAGGTAGTACATTGTCGCGATTACAGTGTCCTGTACTAATCTATGCATGTTTTCACACCGAGAACACAGATCACCTATCTACAATAATCTGTGCCGAGAGCAATAAATTGTAGGCGATTCGTCAGCAACGTTGGCAATTTGGATAACAATTATAATTGCACGTTATGCGTTGATGTGGTGTCTTTTGGTGCAAGATGACGAGCAAAACCAAGGTGTTTTATGATCCTGTTACTTTGATCAAAGTAAAAAGAAACAGGCTTCCAGTCGCACAAAATCAAAACATCAAATGGGTCCGTTTCTCCAAATACGTCCTATCAGTATGAACACTTGAATTAAAATTTTCTTGGAGGTCTTTGCGCTTTGCCTATTATCGTTCATTCTAATAAACATATACATACTAAAGAATATTTCAATAATTTGACTTATCTCACAGTAATTGCAATCATTTCCTTGGGAGACACACTTAATCTCATTATCCCATATAACATATGGACATATGATGGATGTCCATGTCATGGACGTCATAAAAAAATGGTATCACGGAATTGGAAAATGAACCTGCGTCCTCTCGATCATCATGCAGTCTGATGCTTTCACGTCTTGGGCTACCTATCTCACCTGTTGAAGATGTATGCTGCGCATTTGAGTAGCAAGTTGATAGTTTTCAGAAAATATGAAACAGAAAAATATACTGGCCAGTACCCAGTCAACTATTGTGTAACATCAAAAAATTATGTTGCACCAATGCAAATTTCAGACCTTGAAAAAACAATAATAATAATAATAAACAAAATGATCCATTGTTAATTTGTATTCACTTGGTTCAATAGCATACAGAGAAATAGTTTTTGTTTTTATCCCAGAAACAAAGGAAGGTACGAAAAAAAATTATATCTTGAATTGCTTAATCTTGAGGAAATATCGATACTACTGTCACCAAAATAATGTTATTGAACTGAACTTACCTCTTTACCAGAATGCGTCGTTTGAGATTGATCTTTTCAATATTTATTTCAATATTACAATATCCTCGAAAGATATCGTTATGAAATGTAGTTGGTACACTGAGAGGATCATTATGAATAAGAAACATATCATACCATTTTGATTGACATAAGGGGCAATACATTTTTTGAGTACTGTCTAAAATTGATAGAACTCTATCTGAGTATGCTACTGACCAGATCTCAATTCTGTTTTATATAAATGCTCTCATTCATTATCGAACTTTCATTCTCCCTGGGGGTTGTGATATTTCTCTTGTTTTGCCAGTTAATTGAGAAGATTCAGTTCAATTGATGAAAGTAAAATTGCATATACAGAATAAGTAATAATAAACACGATAACAAATTACAAAAAAAGTGGCCAAATGATCTCCCAAAAACTGTAACAGTATTTTGTATCTGTTGCGAGGTTTAATTATATAGTATAGTAATTATATAGTCTCAGTACATTGTTGATATATATATTTTTTTTCAAAAATTGATCGATGAAAATATATAGCACCTTTTATTTCAAAATCCATGAAACATTTTTGTTATGAATAATGATCAGTATCGATATGAATTTCTAAACTGAAGTGAGCACTATTAACCTACAATGATTGAATAAATCTACCAAGAGAAATATCACAAACCCTCAGGAAAACAGAAAGTTACGTAATGAATGATAGAATATGAAACAGCATTAGGATCTGGTCAGTGGCGTACTCAGAAAAAATTCTATCAATTTTTCAATCGACAGTACTCACTCAACATGTCTCTATATGATATCTTTCGACATTATTAGAAAATTGAAATGAACCCAAAAAAAATATTCGGTTCAAACGCCCTGTAGCATTTCAGTATAGGGGTAAGTTTATTTCAATTATCTTATTTTGGTCTCAGTAGTCTGTGGTATCATTTTAGCTGATATACAGACATATCAGGGGCACTCCGTATATCAGCTCCCTAGGAAGCCACTGGAATAATTTAATGAATTCTAATGGCATAAGAAGTAAGTATCCTGATATTACATGTGAATCTACCAAATTTGAACATCTTTCCAGAACAGAGCGAAGAGATATAGATTGATCAGAGAGGAAATCATCAGACGTAAATCAAGTCTTTCTTCCGAATATGAACGGGGTATGCCTCAGGACGAAATGCTTTTTGAAATGTATCTTTATGAAAGAATTCATCACCAGAACCATTTCCTTATCTTCCAGCGACAAATCAAAATTTACCTTTTTTCAATACTATGAGACACCCGGTATACGGTATATTTCATTAACGTACGCGCTTCTGAGTCTTCACCTGAATATGTTCGTGATTGAAGTGACGTTCATGAAACTTCGTATTCTATAAGCGGAAGGGGACATCGGAAGTCCGTCAGAATATTCCATAAGGAAAGATATGGGATTGGACGAATGCAAATCCTAATGCGACCCGACAATTGTGCGCCAGCCCAAATGTCGAAGGGATTTGCTCGATGTTACATGTTGAGATGCGAATATTCTCAGTGATGGATAAAAATATATTACTGAATTGTGAAATGATCAGTCAAGCAATACAGGGTGATACAGAACTATGGGATCAAACTTCTAGGGGTTATTCAGTGCAACAGTAGAAAACATTTGAGTAGTGGGTCCCATATCCGGAAAAGTGTCACTACGTCCCTAAGACGGGTTAAAATTTAATTTTTGACTTCTGTAAATGATATCATCACAACAATTGTTCAAAATGTCTTCCTCCAACCTGAATACACCGATTTGAACGTCCAATTAATTGCTCTGTTTCGACTGGAGTTTTATAGATATAGGTTATATAGAGGTCACAAGCTAAAGGGTTGCATTTGAAAAAACATTTTGAGGGTAGTTCCAGCTACCCCTGAAGGTCAATATCCCTTGAATTGCTTACAAAATGTAGGCACTTACCTAGGGAAATCATTCCATTATTCCTGTTAAGGCCTCTACCCTTTATAAGTTATTAAACATTATTCAAACTTAGCTACTTACTTACTCACAAAGTGTTTGAAATTGGGAGCGCTGTCACGTAGGTACCTTAAATCCATTTCGTGTGATTTACCATTGAATATTCTTCAATCCACATATCACATTTTTCTAGATTGTGTAAATTCCACATGTCCAAGTCTGCAAAGTCAATTTAATAGAATGGCTGATCAGAATTTTTCGTGTAATGTGAGCCAATTCGATTGAACCAAATCTATTCTCGAAATCCACTACCTCTCCTTGCGAGAAAACGACTTTGAATGTAATAGATTTCACACAACCGCACAGAATGAATAATAATATACAGGGTGTTACATAAATATGAATTCAAATGATTGAAACAATTTCAAGAAATTTCAGGACTACATGAACTAGTGTCCAGAAATGCTTCGTTTCGAAGACACAAAGTGAGTATGTGGTAGATCTCGTTACAATAAACGACTTTTTTTATGAAATATATCGAAAAATGTTTTTGAGATACACATTATCGACATTTTCCAAAACATGGTTGCTGTCATCAAAAGTTTTTTTGGCAAATGCATTTATTTTCATTGAACTTAATATGCAGTATACCCGGTATTTTGACGAGATCTACCACATACTTAGTTTTTGCAATGTTCTCAGCAACTTCACTCAGCGCCATAGAAGTTACTAACATGCATCGACACAGAAAACTTTTTGAATATTTAGAAAAACTATCACTTCCACTCTTTCACTTTGAAGAGGTGTAAGAATGAGGTTTTTTTCATGAAAAGTGCCAAAAGCATACTGTCACATAATTAATGACTGCGTACGCATTAGCCTCTAAGAACTCTAGGAACTATATAAAAGTTGATACAATATCATGATTTCTTGTTCAAAAAAACCCCGGGTGCAGGATTTCAGAGGGAAACCTTTTTTTTACAGAATCCAAACAAACGAAAAAAAAATCAATTTTCACACTGTGTTTCTCAGAACCAAAGCATTTCCAGCCACAAATTTATACAGCCATATTTTCTGAAATTGTCTCAGGAATACAACTTCCAATATTTCAAAGTACTCATGTCAAACCCTGTATAATAGTAATCATAAGTGTCGCTACATCAGAAATTTGATATGCATGGCGTTCATAGCTATGAATGAATACAAATAACCACAAAGGAAAGTAATCCGCGTGTGGCGAGCAACTTTGGTCATATTTCATGTAATTTCAATGTTATGAGATGTATACAACTATGATTTAAATTGAAAAAAGGATAATTTTTTTTTACAAAAATGTGTCACTTGAATATTTACGAATAGACGAAAACAATATGAAAGTGTACCTATGGAAAATAAACAGTATGTTCATAGATTAAACTTGTTAGGCCCGGTTTCACCGAACACCCAATCGCAGTCCAAACAGCCACACAAGCCGAAGCCAGTGCTAACCCCGAACCACAACCCAAAGATATTCCTATTCCGAGTTCAGACCACACGAAGGGAAAGCCTATGAAATTCAAAAAACAGCATGTCATCTCGAAAGTTTGGAGGTCGAACGCGTCAGGAATAACTTCACTTCAAAACGGTTACTATAAGTGTCAATTGACACATCGGATGCTGCTAGGAATGTATCTTAAACGTTCGAAACATCAATTGTTTGGTATTGAAGAAGTGGTATTAGTGTATGAACAGAGAAAAGAAATAAGAAATATATTTGATGAGTAGCAGTCAATTTCAAGAAAATTGAATCAGCCTTTCGAATTATGGAGAAGCGAAAGAGGAAAAAATATAATTTTTGCATCATTACTTTGGACGAAGTTATTTTTTTTTGATTCATTCTTCCATTGTTTATTTTTTATGTACCCAATTATTCATTTCACTTATATGGGCCCGCTGAAAATATATCAATAACAATTGAAAAAAAAATATTGATATCTTTCTTGATACGTCCCTGTACAGAATGTTGTGCGGAGACTACGATAAAGCAAAATGGATGAAATCACAATCATTCGATGAGCAAAAATTATGTATCACTGCTCAATAATTGAAGAGTTCTCGCTTCTCCAAATGGATGTAACTGATATAATTGCAATACGTGTTTTTGCGTAATTCCTAATTGTATGGGAACCTCAAGAAGTTTTATCGGCCAATGGAAGTCGACACAGTCATTTAGAAAGTAATAATAGATCATTCGCCAAGTTTTAAATATAATTAAGTGCATGCGTAAAATTTGCAAATCGTTCGCAATTTTACATGACATCATTTGCATTTGGCTGAATGGAAATCTAAAATTTTGTAGTTTTTATTGAAATTAGTGGTTGGCATATGAAATTTGCAAGCCAAATTATGTGCAGATCCATCAGTTTACAAACTGGACTATCGAATATTTTTTTGTTTGATTTGGGATGCACCCGTCACGTTAGTGTGTACAGAATGACCATTAAGTCAAAATATTCTGAAATCTCGTGATAGAGGTTAACACGCGAACAGTTTGGATACTATGCTTGTAACTTGTGTCAGGCGATATAGTAAATAATGAACAAACTGGGGGTAAATAATTCAACAATTCTTAGTTGGATGCAACCAGAGCAAATGCAACAAAACCCAACCATTTAACCCCAACTAGCCTTAACCTACATGACAGAGTGCTTCCAGCATCAGCTGTACGAAATGTACTACTCATAGATATATTACTCTTTGTGTGTCCCATATTCAGAGAATTCTATCCATCTAGCTGGAGTCCCCAAAGACTTGCCATCCAACTCCCAATCCTCCTGGAGTGGTCCTCACGTCAACTTTTATAAGGAACCTTCATTTCCGTGGTGGACTTGTGTATGTGATAGCAGATCTTTTCGATCATTATTGCTCTCAGCCTCTAAAAGCCCAGAAGGGCTTTTAGAGCGTCATATCGTTTGTGTGGAACAAGCAATAACTGTAAATATTCTGCTTGGCTTCAATGCCAAGAAGGCTATAGGGCCAGACGGATAACCACCTATTTATCATAAGAAATGTGCACCAGAACTAACACCAGTTCTTTGCAGGTTGTTCACTCTTTCATACAAACATGATGTATTTCTTTCTGACTGAAATATAGCTAGAGCCCAATCGATTCCAAAAAGGGCAAGAAAACTTTTCCTATAGCAACTACAGACCGATTGTTCTACTATCCGTGATCTCTGAGGTGAATGGAAAGAGCAATCAACATCGAGCTCATCCGATATCTAGAAAGCTCAAGAATCGTGAACGACCGGCAATATGGCTTTCGTCGCAGAGATCATCAGGAGATCTGCTCGCCTATATATATTTAGCTTTGCTTGTTGCTCTGCTTGTATTTTTTTACATTCAACTCAACAGATTAACTTGCCTGGTCTGATAGGTATGGTTATCAGAATTCCTAGAGAAACTCTAAAATTTTCGCTCAACATATGTTACACATTTATGAATATATAAATAGATGGTGGTATCAGTATGATATTCTTTGAACTATGACTGATATGAAGTTCTTCTATGCAGTTCAAATATAGACTTTTTCTGTGGAATGAAAAACATGTGACAAGAAATGTTTCCCCAAATTCCTCAAATTATGATGTTAGATGTAGAGAGTGATACACACTCGAAAGTTGGTTGCTTTGCTCTGTTTTGAAACACCGAGTAATAACCACCGGTAACCTTTTTGCTAATATACTTGATAGTACTTTTAAACGTTAATGAACTGTACAGAAATGTACCAAGAAATCTTGTTGTTTCTGGTGTCATATTAAAATTTTCAGTCATTGCTTCGATTGAGTTTTCAGAATTAGTTACGAGGAGAGTTTTTCTGTTGAGTATCGAACGTATTTTTTTTTAACACCACTTATTGAACTTCATATGCAGGATGCTCATAGATTACTATAGAGCTCCTCAGTAGAGTTAGCACAGGTGGCAAGTGATACATCATCTGCATATAGCACATTGCATTCAGTATTCATGTATACTGTTAGATCATTTATAGAAAATAAGAATATCAGAGGTCCCAATACAGTCTTCGAATTGCTAGTTATCTCAAATGTATGTCGACAGGAGCAAAAAAAATGAATTACTGTCATTCAAAACGCATTTTTTACAGTTCTAGATACCATCAAAAAGCTTCTCGTTCAACACACAATTAAACACAATTTGTTGGTTGATTTCTGTTTCACCTATTTTTTCTCTTTCTAATTTCCACACAAATTTTTGTTATTCCATCGGATTCTTCTCATTTTCTATTGACATTTGAAGATAATCATTATATCACTATTCAACCTACGTTTACAATTTTTGAACTGAATTTCATATTCATTTTCATATTCATCTGGAAATTCTTGTTTCAACCAATAGATATTTATCTTCAGAGAGAACTTATAACCATTAATCCTTTACTGATCCATTCGTTTCTTCTGTTTTCATTTGAATTGATGGTTTTTCCTAATGGCCAAAATGCATCAGTCGCGAAATTGATGATTTCATTAAATTCCATAAGAATTCATTGGCATTCATTTTATTATGCATTTTATAGATTTTTCGATGCTGCAGATAATACTGCCGGTTTGATATTCTACGGTCATCAAAGTTTCGGTAGGTCATTTGGCATTCAACTAAATAACTCAGTGTTGCTTTGATTTCAAGGACCAAACTGAAATGGTCTCCTAAGTTCATGCTGTGGACATTTTCGAAATACACTTCACTCGGAATATTCGTGAATATCTAGTCCAGTTTTGATTCTGATCCCATTACAATTTTTATGAACCCTTGTTGGATCTTTATTTTCAGTAGACAGATTATAACATTGCATGAGATCCACCAACATGTGCTTATTGTTGGATTCGCTTAAACAATCAATGTTGATCTACCCACAAAATTTCACATCATCAAATTTTCTCACACAGTGATCTAAAATTTGAAACGCATGATTGAGGAATATACACATCAGGTTCAGAGTGCATTTCTAATGAAGTGAAAGGACGGCCAAAATAGTGAAAGGGTGTGAGGTGTTCGTTTTCGCTACATATTTTGATGCACCACAGCGAAAATGCTTGGAGCGAATCCAAATTTGGGGTCGATGATTATGAACATGCAATATGATTCATGTTCCGAAAGTGTCGAAAAAAAGTTGACAAAAGAGTGAGCAGTATTAGACTACTAAATTTGCATGCAACAAGTAATTCCTATCAACCGAGAAAATAAATTTTCGGTTAAGAATTACAATTTGTCTTCAAGTATCATTATCGTGATTATTATTTGAAATGAATCGAATCTTGTATGAACAAACTCTGAACTAAATTCAACTACCAGAAATAATCAGTGCTGTCAGAAGAACCACTGGAGCAAGAGAGCTTGACAAGTACGTCCTGTCGACAGGACTTGGAACTTTGATAGCTGCGTTTAATAGCTGTACTTGCGGAAGCAAGCAGTACTGCAAGAATGACCACATATGGCCAATAGTTTTGAAAAAAGAAGTTTCTTCCGGCAGTTCGTTAACGGAAATACTTCAGGAGGCGCTTGCAGCAGGACTCTAGTTTTTACCAATTATTGATGATTTTCGTCGTATTTCCTTTTATCTGGAAGAAAGCTAGGGTACAACCAATTCCAAAGAAGGGCAAGAAAACCCTCCCTAACAACTATAGACTGATTGCACTACTACCTGTGATCTCCACAGTAATGGAAAAACCAATCAACATCGAGCTCATCCGATATCTAGAAGAAATCGTGAAACACCGGCAATATGGCTCTCGTCACCAGAAGTCAACTGGAGACCTGCTTGCCTATGTGACACATAAGTGGCAGGTGTCAATCGAGAAACATGGAGAGTATCTGGCTGTAGCCTTGGATATCTCCAAAGCATTTGACCGAGTTTGTCACCAATGCCTCCTAGCGAAACTACCGTCATATAGTTTGCCGCCCCAACTGTGTCTTTTCCTATCGAGTTTCCTTACAGATAGATCACTCTACGTTCTACGAACTTTGTTCTGGCTCCACATCAATGATTTGTTGGATGTGACCTCCAGCCCAGTTCATAGCTTTGCGAATGATAGTATACTTCATACCACCTCTTCCTCTAGAGCTCCTATATCATCCAACGAGGCCAGAGGTGCAAGACGAAGACAGGTCGATGCTTTAAATGAGGATCTGCCAAGAATTCCGAAAAGTGGATATGAGAATCTAGTACCGTTCAATGCAAAAAAAACACAAGCTTGTATGTTCACCAAGAAGCCAGATCACACAATGCCCAATTTGATGGGTGTCACCATCAACAGCACTCTCTCATGGGACGATCATGTGAGGTCCATTGCGAAATTTGCTCCACAAGAACTTGGTTTTCTATCCCGTGCGAAGACGTACTCCACATCCCAGCAACTGCTTTTGATCTACAAAGCACGAATTCGACCTGTCCTGGAGTACTTTTCACATGTTTGAAGCTCAGCCCCCAAACATACGCTGAAGCTCTCAGATTCAATTCAGAAGAGAGCAATTCGCTATTTCTATATTATTGACTTATCCTATATATTCTTTGTGATCATAAAGGATGGATTGAAATCATAATTATTATTTATCAATAATATTATCATGTCTCGAAAGACAAGACTGATTCTTTCGGTTTCTGAAGAAAATCACATCGAAATCGAAAATATGGATTCAGAAGAAAATCGTTGAGAGCATCAAATTCTAAAAGGAATATTTTTCTCAACTTTGAAAATTATATATCTGATTTGTCATGAATTATGGATACCCACACAGTTGGTGTTTTGGATTTCGAAAATATCATTCCCGTCTACCCCAGAATCGCTCACCACCAGTCGAAAAGGGATGAAAGGCGCAGTGGCGAGGTGTTCAAACCATGACCCCATATTTCAAAATTCTCGAAAGAATCAAAATATCTAGGGGCCAATTGAGAATAGGTATAGGTCAACCTGATGAAACTTGTCGTGAAATTTTCTTAGGAATCCAAAATGGAATACTATACCGACGGGTGTTCTATTTTGAAATAAGAATATATTTGAGTTGACGCATCCGGTATAACCGGAAGTGGTGAGACCTCGAAAATATTGATGAAGAGAATGCTGAATAACCTTGAAGCCCAAAAGATAAAAAAAAGGTTTTCCTAACTATGGAACCTTCAATGTAACGAACGGCTACCGTGAGCAACTCTGTATATGTTTCGTGAGCTATCTGAGAATCATCGAAATATTTTTCATCAGCAATCAGAATATACCTGAATATGACATTCAACATTGACACAGTAATTATATCAACGGACTCACTATACATAGATATAACGTTTAGGGAGGTGATTCGTCAATTTGATATTTTCTGCTCAGTGTTCGCATGGACATGGACAGAGAGCGTAAATCTCATAAGAATATGGGGGTATTAGTGACAAAGGAAAGCGTAGCTACAAAAGAAACAGAGCGAAGTCTGATAAATATTACACTCGACTGAAAAAGTTAGGATCACATTGAATCAGAATATCTTTGACATCTAGCTGTGATACCTTTGCGTGCACGCACTTTCATAATAGTACGTGTAATATTGATATAATTATTCAGCAGCTGATTTACCGGCAGGATGCTCCAGTTTTGGGCCCTGAACATAGCAGGGGCCCCACAGGGACCCTGGCATGGCATCATTATTTTCCCCCTGAAAAATTCTGTTTGTTGAAATAACGTCATAAGATAAATTTGTCCGCTCGAAGCACTACTTGCCTATTTTATAGAAAATTGAACAGTTTCGAATTTGAATACCATATGACGGATCATTTGCAGAGTTTTTCTTGAAAAAGTGCCGTCATCTTGATTTTCTGAAGATGAAAATAATCTCAGGCGTTTTCTACATAAAAAATTTTGTCCGAAGAGCTATCGCAAGACTCCTTTCACTTTACCGAAATGACGTCGCGCCGCCATGTTTTTCCGCTATGAAAATCATTTCTTCAGATAAAACCAGATTTTGTTTTAGGATTATAACAGTTTTGACGCGCCCAGTTTTTTGCATTACTTTCAATGGGGAAATTTTCGGAGATTATTCCTTCGTCGTACCGATTTCGAGTTTCGTAGTTTTTGAATTCAATAAAATGTTTAATATTTTGAATAAGATTCAATTTCCATCAATAAATATTCATTTGTTTCGTTCTTGATTGTATTTGAGAAATAGAGCATAATGTCGTGAAAACTAATAAACTTAAAGTGGTATAGAAGTCCGCACGATATTCTTCAAATTAAAAACCAGTGAAAACTTTTTCAGAACCGTTGGGAGTGATTTGAGATCTGAGACTCGATGAAACGAAAATGCGACACTGAAAAGATAGGAGCATATGAATATAGAATACAGTTGTACAGCGTTTCCTATTGTCTCTTCTTCGTTCGGTGCTTCGTAGCCTCCCCACTCTTGTCTACCAAGCGTTGTACGTTTGTATGTTAGTGTGTTAGAATTATCATAAATTAACCATACCATGGTATGGTTAATCTATGGTATTATGAAGGTTTCACTTTTACCTGGTGTGAACTGCACACGCTTTTTTTTTTCTATAAACATATCGATAAAATAAGTCTGAAACGCTTGCCAGTATTATTATGGAAGTCAGATTCAGTGGAAAATACCCCAAATTTATACTCAAAATATATTCAATCATCTCGATAGTTGAGAGTTGATTCGTTCAATAGACCAATAAGATACATTTTTCAGAAGACGCCTAACAAAAGGGCCTGAGCTCGTTGCGAAGTCTTGAAATTCAATTTGCATTTGCTGTGTATCAGGATACTTGAAATATGAGTATGAAGTATGAATGATTGATCACGTAGCTTCACTCCTATCACAACTAACATGCTTATTAGGGCACACATATATAAAATATGATCGAAAAAACACATATGCAAAATCTGTGGCTTTTGTAAATATTGAAAACTTCACCAAGGTATGTTTATCAATAAGCGGTATTTTTTGTGGTTTTTTCACCTGCAGATTGTAGTGACAACTACTATACCTGTTATAATCGTATTTGGCATTGTGTGATCTGCCTTTCCAGTAATGATACGATACTAGCTTGAGTTTTTCTTGCATTGAACTCTACTTAGATTATCAGATCACCATTTCAAAATTCCTGCCAGATCGCTTAGAAAATATTCATTATACACCTACTGTCCTCTGACAATGACTTTCAATGAATCGTGGTATCAATAGTACGTCTATTATTGTTGTCTCCCGTATGACAACTTCGTGAGCCCAGTGTAATTTCGTCCTCATCAATAACTCACTATCATACTCGTGAAATATGGAACTGTGGCTACGATGACGTATGGCTGGAATCCCTATGGCCTAGGCCCTGCTACTTTAGATACTTTTATACACCCTCGTGGTCAAGCATCAAAATTCCAATTTAGATATATAGATATATCTTAATTATATTTTCCAAGTTTTCCTGGGATCTAGATAATTTATATGATGGTTATCTGATATTCATTTCATACCTATAATTTCTACAATGAATATACAGGACGATGGATTTTTGGAGAAGAGTAGGTACTCATCAGGGCCGTCTTCAACCCATTGGACGCCCTGGGCACTTGCATGAGGATGATGGGGCCCTACGAATATGACAGAAGACAGACAGGCGAAATTAATTAATGTGTGAGCAAAATTATAGATTTATTCAGATGTTGTTTTCTCTGTTTGGGCACTCTAATAGTCTCATTAATGCACGATTTCTCGTGTATCAATGAGATCTATTGATATACGATTTTAAGGTGTTTTTTGGGAATTTTCAAAGATTGTTATGCCTGCATGTGATGAATATTAGATAATCGATAGTGGAAACATGGCTGTGACTGTCGCTATCCAAGATCTATGTTCAACGAAGCAGGAACAGGAAGAGTAACCTAAAAATAGTAGTACTCTTTAATATAATCAATTATGGAAATTAAGGAAACAAAAATGATTGCAATGACCATCAACATATTTTTTTTCAATTGAAGTACTATTGAAAACATAGGAATACATACCCGTGACATAGGCAGGTACCTACTCACTACCTACTAACTATATATATATATATATATATATATATATATAAAATCTAAAATTTAGAAAACTAGATGAAGGTTATCTTCGTGAGAGTGCAGTCAAAGTTTTTGGCATTGAATAAGTGAACTCTTTGTTAATAAGCCGAGCTTTCCGAAATGTTTATTTCCTTTATCGAATATTAGTCAACGGTATTCATAGACCATGTCCAACATCTGAGCAAAAATTTATAAATGACCTATCAGATTACCTGAAATCGTGCCCAATCCCAGACGTACACATAATAACAGGTGATATTAATATCAACATTTTGAATGAAAACGATACCATTGTAAATGAATATCTGAACGTCATGGGGGAAGAAGGTTTCAATTGTCTGATCAATAAGTGTACTAGGGAAATAGGCAACGAAAAATCTTGCCTGGATCATATATTCTTAAAAACCAAAGAAATGTTCTATAATAATATTCCAGTAGTCCTCGAATCCAAAATAACAGACCACTATTGCATTATGAATCACTTCAGCACGTCTAAAAACACACTTAAACAAAAACCACAAAGATTCAGACATGTATTAAATAAAAAGAAATTCAAAGAAAAAATCCAACAAGAAAATTGGTTGGATATTTATACCGAAAATGATGTTGACGTGTGTACCAATAACTTGATAAAAATTATAAATAACCATATCGAAAATTCAACATCACAATTAAAAATCAAAACATATGAAATGAAAAGGAAATGCTGGATAACTGCCGGACTAGTAAAATCGACCCATGAAAAAAATAGGCTATACCAAATAATGAAAATTAATTCCACTGAACAAAACAAGCAACAATTTCGAAATTATTGAATTATCTAATAAAGAAAGCCAAAAGTGACTACTTCAATAATAAAATAGAAATCAATAAAAATGCAAGTAAGAATTTATGGGAATGTATTAATGAAATTTCTAAAAAACAAAAACAAAAAATAAATATAATGGAAATGAAAAGTTGGGATGGGAGAACAACAAATAACCCAAAAGAAATCTCCGAGATTCACACTTCACTGAAGTTGGACAAAAAATGGCCGAAACTTTGAAAATTGGTATTGAAAAAACAAAAATAAATTATAAAAAAAATAGTAACTCAATTTTTCTATCGGAGACGAACGAGACGGAGGTCAAGCAAATAATAATGGATTTGAAAAATAACAAATCTCCCGGAATAGATCACATCAGATCTGAAATTCTTAAAGATATTAAGGAAGAAATCACAATTCCATTAGCATATATAATAAACAAGTGTATGTATGATGGTAAATTTCCGGACAGCTTGAAAATTGCCGAAATAAAGCCTTTATTCAAAAATGGTGATAAACTTGAAGTAACAAATTACCGGCCAATTTCATTGATATCTAGTATTGGTAAAGTTTTCGAAAAAATATTACAAAATAGGCTGAATTCATTCCTCAAAAAGTACAAAATTCTTTCTAACAAACAATATGGGTTTCGAGAAAACAGTTCAACATCTGATGCAATTGCCAGATTGATAGACATGATAAACAACGCAATCGACAAAACAAATCCATCTATCTGCATTTTTATCGATCTGGCAAAAGCATTCGATACTGTTGATCATGTTAAATTAATGTCAGTGCTTGAAAATATTGGAATCCGAGGAGTTGCTCATCAATTGTTCCAAAGTTATTTATGTGACCGAAAACAATGCGTGAATATCAATGGAACGAGGAGCAGTTATCACACAATAAAATATGGCGTACCCCAAGGTACTGTTTCGGGGCCAGTTCTTTTAAACTTATATATAAATGATATTTTTGAACAAGAACTGTGCGGAGAAGTGGTGAGTTTCGCAGATGACACTGCAATTTTTTACAGAGCACCTGACTGGACAACACTCAAAAACAACATTGAGGAGGACTTTCGGAGTGTTGTAAATTTTTTTGACAATAGAATATTGACAATCAATTCCAAAAAAACTCATTTTTTGCCTTTCACGTCATACTCTTCAAACCTACCACCATATAAAGAATTAAATATACAAGGTGATAACGGCAACTCTCTAAAAATAGAGTCTGTTGATAAAATCAAATATCTGGGTATATACATAGACTCCCACTTGAAGTGGGAAGAGCACATTAATTATATAATCAAAAAATTGAGATTCATGTTATATAGATTCAAGAACATCTCCGACATAATAAATAATAAATATCTGAGGATATTGTACTACGCTTTGGTCGAAAGCCACATTTCCTACGGACTCATAGCATGGGGTGCCGCCTCAACAACACTGATCGAAAACTTACAGAAAATTCAAAAGTGCATCCTCAAAATGATCTACAGAAAACCGAGGATGTATCAATCTGATAGGCTCTACCAAGAAACGGCATTGATGAATGTTTACCAACTTTATGCAAAAACGATCCTTTTAAGACAGTACAAAAATAAATCGTCCCTGGTACACATTCAACACTCTTACGATACAAGATACAGAAACAAATTCGTGATACCCAGAGCAGAAAAAACAATAGGTCAAAGATGTCACACCTTTCTAGGACCGAAACTTTTCAATGAGCTGCCATTGAAATTTAAAAGAATAAATTCATTTCAAATGTTCAAGAATAAAATTAAAACTTGGCTCTTCATCATTCCCTTGAGCACACTACAAAATTTCATATCTACAAACAGAACATGTTATAGTCTAGCACCATCCAATTCAACACCTTAGTTGTAGTTATAATTAAAGTTTATTATTGTTATTATTATATATATACGTTAATGTGTGTGTGTCTATGTATGTGATTATTGTGTGTATGTATGTACTGAGTATAATTTTAATAGTTATGGGATTATCGAGGCGATTTAATGGACACAGATAGTGCACCACGCGCGGAATCGTTTCCTTGTGGTTGTCTGTGTTTATTCACCGCGTCGGTGTTCACATATCTTTTGTACATAGTAATCAATTTTTTTTACTGAACCCCTAATACATCACACACAAGCTATTGTAGCTTCTGTGATATATTTCTTTTTTCTTCTTCTACGTTTATTTTAAATCTTCATACTTCTGTTTTCATGTCTCATTTTATTGTATTTGGAAAATTTATGAAATAAAAATTATTATATGTTTGTCCAAATCATAAAGAAAACACATTTGTTCCATGTTATACACCACTTGTTATTATGATTATAATCTTTAATTATTAGTTATTAAGTATTTATCTTGTACCTTAGTATATGTTTGTTTGAATATTTTATTACTTTTTCAAATTATTGATTACATTCAATCTAGCTACTTGCACTCAAGCCCTACGCACAGACTTGTTCTACTGTAGGGTTTTCAATTTATTCCCTCCTCCTTTTATTGTATTTCCCTTATATGTAATGTAATTCAAGAGGCGTTGTGTGAATAAATTATTATTATTATTATTATTATTATTTATCAAGACAATCTATAAAAAGAAAGAGGAAATGGGTATATATAAAAACCATGTCAATTACACAAACAACAAACTACTTACTAACGTGAGATTGAATATGAAGATATTGCAATACATAACAGATGTAGCATTAGCGGAAAAATTAATCAGGAGAATTCATCTCGTTTTCTAAATTTTAGATTTTTTACCTTAACTAGTCAGTCACGACTACTCTCCTCCTAAATATATATATATATACATATATAGTTATTGCTTTCATAATTGAGACCTCATTTGAGACTAACAACGAAGCAATAATGAGTTCATTGAAAGTTCCCAAACTATGAGATATACAGCTGAAAGAATTACAGTATGGGTATTTGTAGAATCTGCTAATATTGTTTATTAATAGTACAACTGCTGCAGATTTCGAAAGACATGTCAGAAATGGTGGAAGTATCTCCTTCATTCATCGAAATTTCAGGATTATTATGTAGAGAATTTGAGCGCTGTCCGTTGACATTCTTCTGACATGAGTTCACTGATAGGAAAGTTCACTTTAAAAATTATCAAAATTCCGAATTACAACTTTTTTCATCGAAAAGAAAAAAAACGAATATAGTGAATATTATTCATTTCGTAAGTGATGGATATGGAGAAAACTAACGAATATCAACTCGTGTTCCATGGTCGATGGTATATGGAAAAACTGAATAATTGAAAATTGGATGATACTGAACAAATATAGATGCAATTGTGAAGATTGATTCATGTGGATATTGAACAATTCAAAAAAATCTAGGTGTAGAAGTTTGGAAATGTGCATACGATCCAATTTTGATCACTTTCAGTATGATAATAATCATCACACAATTGATAACTTGCATCAGAACATCAGACGCCTAACTCAGATCGATCAATGATACTTCTCCGCAGAATATGAGGTAATCCCTAATGATTTATCATGGAGTTATTTCCAATTCATCAGACTGTCGCCGATTCTCATTTGGTCCAGCGAATTCAACTATTTCCAGCTTCCAAGAAATGTGCACCACTAGCTGAAAATGTAAATGAGAGTTGGGGGATGCAAAACATCCCTTGACCGCAAGATAGATTGATGTCCTATTCATGGATACTGCTTTCGGAATAATGTAGAGTCATTGTTACTTCGGACAATTGAAAAAGCTTGATTTCTATTTGTTGCAGGTCGGAGTTCACTCTTTCTAGTGAGTCGGCTTATTTCTCTCAGTAGGATTAACATGTTTTTTATATTCTTTGTCATTTTTATCAGTCATCTCACAAATGAGATTCGATGCACTGAATAAAATCATCATCTCATAAGAAAAACATCAAGTCAATTTGTTTCAGAACTTTCTTCACATAAATATGAATCAACTGAAATAGTACCTACATTATGTAACAATCGTTGTAAACGTCCATTCATAGTAGAAGTAGTGTGTTTCAGATGACTAGTATACAGAGGGGTTCGTAATACCTACCATATAATGATGAAGTGTTATAATAATGTAATAATAAAGTTTATTTACATACAAATGAGAATAGTGCAAAAAATGTTTTGTTCACGATAGTGCATTCATGAATAATTATGTATGTAGACAATATACCGGGTGTCCCAGAGCTTTTAAGCCAGCAGATATTTCAGTTATTTGCAGAAAAGAAAAAATATGTGTCGTAGGATACCATAAGATCGTTCCTGTAGCATAGCGAAATCCACCCCCTGGCAAACAACCCCCGAGAAACCACCCCTAACTTTTGTTTTTCAAATTGCACCATCATGTTTGTTTTGGTTCAACATAGAGCCCGTTTCATTTCTCATTCAGTGATGTATCATGATAGCTAGAATAACATTCAGAATTATTGCAAATAAAAATATAAATGAAATATTAATTTATAAGCTTGCCACACATGCATCAAGTCGCCGAATCAGCACGCGAGTACAGGAAACGCTAATCTTTCCCGGAGTAACGGTATTGCAAGCCTCAGAAATTTTCTGGGTTGAATCTTCGATATTTTTTGGTTGAGTTTCAAATATCCCCATAGGAAAAAATCCAGTGGCGTGAGATCTGGAGAACGTGCAGGCCATCGAACACGTCCACTATTTCCAATCTTCCTAGTAACGAATTCAATTTTCTCGATTAACTCATCTTCCCAACTACATATTATGATGTCTGGGACACCCGGTATAGTATGTACTTTACAGTGTGTAGAAGCCAAACGGAATAGATTCATTAAATTGGTGACTGTACCAGTGCATCCCAATTTGGTTGAGACTGCCAGGTTTCTCGGTTGTTATTCACGTTCCTGTCCTACTTTTCCTTGAAAGTCAAGATGATCCAATCAGATTTTGCATAACTCTTTCCGTTGAAAAGATACAGGGCGATTATGATAATTATTACTTTGGACCCCTTCTATATCTACAAAGTCATTAGAAATACTGTCGAGCTTAGAACTACGTCTAATAGGGAATTTTGCGCAGAATTCAGTGGCTAGAATTTTTTTTTCAGGGTATGGTTTTGGAGATACGACACAAACTTATAATTCTTTCAATGGAACACCCTCTATTTCATCATCTCACGAAATTCTATATATTTTTCCCTTGGAAATGATATGTGAAACTCTCTAGATTGGATTTTCGGAAATGCTAAAAAACACTGAATCATGAATTCTCCATATATGAGAGGTTCCTATTGAGGAATTTTAATTTTTCGATTCCTAACCATGAGAGGGTGAGCAAAGAAGACGAATGCGAACACTGATTCAAAAACACAGAACACATTAGGTATAACTGATGACGTTGACGATCAATACGGTGACAACTGTCAGAAATGTCAATTTTGTCATTATCAATGAAATCGCTTTTGCCGCAATCCATCAATAATGAGATGATTTCAAATATCATATACCGTATACATTAGGTATAACTAATGACGTTGACGATCAATACGGTGACAACTGCCAGAAATGTCATTTTTGTCATTATCAATAAAATCGCTTTTGCCGCAAGCCGTCAATACTGAGATGATTTCAAATGTCATATACCATATCTTTCTGAAATTTGAATCATATTGATACTCAGAACTATTTCACACCACGCATTCCTCTATGCATTTAAATGCCCAAAGTGTAAGATTGTAGCACAAATTGTTCGAATTTTGACAATTCCACACTGAAGATGAATGGATTTCAGTTCCAATATTTTTGAAAATAGCGAATTTACTTGTATAAGAGATAAAATTCGGAATATTTCCAGTTATAGTACTGAAAGAATATTACCTGAGCGATTTAATAAAACAGTTTTTCTTAGTGCATGAATGTTAGACGAAATCATTCAAATTGAATTCGGAAAACGAAGACATGTGAGGATCCAAATAACATATGATTTGACAAAGGACAGCGGCCGAGGGAAATCCCCTTTTTCGAGCCTGTCGCTTTAGATTTGTTGTAGAAAATCCCACGTTGGGTGAACTGGACGTGGAAAGGGGAAAGCCGGTCCCAGAGGATAGATAAAAATGTATCAGCCTTTGAATGTTGGCCTCCGTACTCTCAGATCGAAGACTGACCTTTTCGACACCCTTGTGTTTGGAACTGGAAAACACCGACTTTCCGTTATCTCTTCAGACGTTCGAAGATCGGAAAACACTGTTCAAAAATCGTGAAGTTGGCGATGTTCCGGATGATTAAAGTTGGCCGTGCGTTAGAGTTTCACGAACCTCTTTCTGGATTTGATACAGGGTATATCTTCATGAGTCAACGCGATTTATGTATGTATAGAGAAGTAAAATGATTCTGAAAATTTGTAGAGACATTGAAGGAAATGTTGGGAACCCAACTTGTATATTTCCGACGTCATATTTGTTATTTCCAATAGGACACCCTCTACGTCACAATATTTTTGGATTCCTCTCATGATTCTGATTTAAATTCATGTTCAACGTTTCTCTTGAAAGAGTGACAAATGCAGCCTATCGAACATACTCCATTTCAATAGACAGATAGATAGATAGATAGGTAGATAGATATATATTCAATCCATAAAATAAGCTTAGGTACATTTGACTATTTGACAGGTCAAATGCTAAATCTAATCAAAGTTGTGTAACGTACAATACACTGATATAGTACACAAATTCATTACAACTAGGAACAATAGGATAGATAAGATATATAAAAAAAGCACAATCAAACCGCTTCGGAAATCATTGTAAATATTCATAAAATTTAGGTATAGTGTATGGGCTTATTTCTTGAAGTAACTCAAACTTAAAACAATGAATTGTGTTAATTTTTCTCATCGAATCGGGAAGAATGTTATATGTTCTCAGTCCCAGAATTCTATATGATTCCATACAAAGTGTGAGGTGACTGTTAGGGATACGGAAATCATGTATTATGTTCGTGAAGAGATTGATTTCTTGTTAAAGAGTTTTTATTTGTGTGAACATAAACCAAGTGTTCCTGAATGAAAAGTCCAACTACTGGTAAAATTTCGAGTTTCTTGAAAAGGCTACGACAAGACAATATAGGCGACACTCCTGCAATGGATCTAATTGATTTGAATTGAGAATTTAATTCTTCAGTAATAAGCAGTAATCAACTCAATCATGAATTTCGGCGTTTGAACGGATCCTAGACCATAATCATAATCACTGAATAATTCAAAGGATGCGCAGGAAAGTGTGTTCAGGAATTGAATGCGAAACATTGAAAATCTAAAGTCCATTTTTGATCTTCTCATTATTCATCTCTATTATCAAAATGATCCCTAGTTCTCAATCACTTCCCTATCCCTAAAACCAATGATTTCGGAGATATTCCCTAATTATTATTTGGTTATGGATATTGACTGCCTGAAAGTTCCATTATTCTACTAAGCTCTGATATCATAAGCATATCTATAGACAAATGATTTGATGTTGATGCTTCTTATTCTGATTCTGATTCTTAAATTATGTTTTCATCAAAAAGGTTTTTCTGAAAAAAACACATTTTTTTCTCATGGAACCATATTTGTACCATGGTACTATTCGTCAGTACTGATAACGAGTAGTTCATTCATAATTTGCCACATTGAAACTTGCGATGAATTTGATCGAAATCGTCATCGCATACTCATATGGAACATAAATGATGGAATTGAAATTAATGTTGATGTTTCAAATGTCACTGATATGATAGGGCTCAGAAAATGATTGATATAGAGAAAATCTCCACAAAAACTGAGGAAATGAATATACCACCCACTTGAATATCTTACAGACAGTAAGTATATTGGTTAGTATTTATTAGTGGCGTGAAGTACCTACATTACCGTTGCTACTGAATGAATTCGGGAGAGAAAATAAAATGAAGAAATAATGAAATTGAGTGGATTTCAGATGTAGCTGATCATATTTATTCAAGAGCTCATTGTAGACCCCTATAATTCGATATGGTGAGAGGAAGCGGAGAATTATGTGAAGAAATACAAGGTGTTCTCTTGAAAAGAGAAATGTTTGGTTCGTCCTGCAATTCTAGGACATCCTGTATGAGATGAAAAAAAAATTGAAATATCTCCAGGTGATCCTATGATTTTGTATTTCGAAATTTCTTTGTAAATTCGATAGCAACTAATTGAACATGCATCCTGTATATCGACATATCGATACCGATATCATTAGGTATCGATATATCGATCTGTATCCACATACCCATCTTCACAAGTTGTAAGTTGTAAGTAAGTTGTAAGTTTTAAATCGGAATTCCTAGTATGACTCTGAATTCCGAGTTATAAGTCGTAATACATTCGTGTGCTGTGAATACGCATTGGTACAACGATTCCTTCATGATAGCTAAACATATTAACTATTTTCATAGATTTATTCATATCAGCAAAAATGATTGCCCTACACCAACACCCAATTCTAAATAATTCTGATTTGACAAAGCATTCTCAAATATATTGTTATTGTTGAGTTACTGATCTTCTTTATTGCCGAAGCAACCCTTAGAAGCCCTTGAAGGGGACGAAGATCTACAATTTAAACAAGTGGAATCCAAACCACTGTGGCATTTTGGCATATGTAGAACTTTATGATATATTGCATAGAGCATAAATGAATCAAAATCGAATAGCAAGCCAGGACATATGACAGTATACAATACAATCGGAGAAATGATAATAATGTCACTGGAGTTCGAGGTTCAGCAAAGAAGGGCACAGAAGGGTTTCAATTCCATATCTGTACAATACTTCAATATCTCGTACCATAAGTATATACTTTATACTCTCATAAATATTTTTTATTATTCATATATATCAAATATTTCTTCATTCTCCTCTCAAAACGTTCATGGATATATAGTCTTTGAATAAGTGTTGACTTGACATGCACTCTAGATTGGATACGTATAAAAAACTGAACGATCAGCCTTATGGGCACGCCCCTGTAATATCTGGCTCAAATTAATTATGCCTGAAAGATACCACATGATCATCGGAAGGAGGTAAAATTAGTAGTGAAAAAACACCGATTTTCAGAAAAAAATCTTCAACACCCTGTATCTTGAAAACGGAACCATACATACATGTATATATATTTATTCTGATCGATTTAATATCCCCTCCAATTTTTCACGCATAATCAGAGTACACTCTATATATTTTGTTTTCTTCCGATTATCTATCGAATTCCGACTCGCAACTGGGAATTCCGAGTTATAAATATGTCGGAATTCCGATTTGTAACTCGGAATAGAGCTGTGTCAGTCACGTGAAAGTGTCAAGCGTCGAACAGCTGATGGGGGACAAACAAACCGTTTTTTCATTAGAATACATGTGTCAGCACAAACTGATTTCAATTTGGAAGGGTTGAACTTGAATAAGGAATTGCTCGCATTAATGTATTGAGCATATTATTTGAGTGGACTCAATGAATTTATTTAATATTAATATAACCATTTGAACATTTCACATGACATTTTCTTCAATTATTGTTCTATGTACTTTCGGAGGAATAAATTCAATTTTTTCTTATTGAATATCCGTTTCAGATTTGATTCTTGTCAATCTGGTTCCTGTATACCAATTTGAAGATTGTTTTGAATACCCAATAGAAGAAATATAAGTATAGCAAAGAGAAAACTCAACAAATATGATATATATAACAAATATAGCATATATAATATATATATATATATATATATATATATATATATATATATATAAATTGGATATTGTATAACATTTTGGCTATAGAACATATCAGGCATTGACGCTGCAATAGGTATTTATTTGTATATGCTTGAACGTCCGAAGAATAGAAACTTTTTTACAAGAAAAATGGTAACCTTCTCACTTGTATTGATATGTGCATAAAAAGAATACCAAAACGATAACTCATTAAATAACGTACAGTAACATATGAAAAATATCATATCGTAGGGAATAATACATTATCACAAATTTTCATTTCACATATTTCCTGCACAGTATGGAACGATTTTTCATGAAATGGTGAACATCGAAGAGCAAGTAATGCAGTACATGTTTAGAAATCTTCCGAATTCCATCTGGATGTACCTTTCATATGTAGGCAGAATAATAGTTTATGTTTATGTGATGTGTACATTCCTATGTTTGCTGTGATCTATATAGGTGCTTCTGTACCTTCAACGAACCCCAGCTCCAAACTCTCATGAAAAGTAATGTCTTTCACTCACAATTTCTATCACACACACTATCACTATCACAACTTCAGATACCATAAATCTGAAATGACATTTCAAGGAAAACCATTAGATTTCTCGCCATGAAAAGAGATCTTACCTAATTTTGACAGATAGGTACCATTACTTTTAAAAATTTTCAAAATTCATGAAAATCAGTGATTATTACAAGAAACACAATACTCCACACACAAATACATGCTCTGTCCTCCCATCAGCTATTGACTGCCATTTTGTGACGTCAGCTGCAATAGCTCTATTCCTAGTTCCAATATCTTCGACCAATATCTTTCATTCAGAATGTCCAATGTCTTCTAGTGATATCTTAAATATCATAAATGGGATGTATGGCCTTTCTACAGGTTTCATTCAGGTAGAGCCATCACAAGGAACAAGAGATCACAAAACAAATATTCTGATGCTAACATGAATTCCTAGAATTATCATAATATTAGTACCCAATCGTCGCCAGTGTTGTCATATCCAATCATCAAAAAGTGATAAATAGTCCATAATATTTAAAGTCCTTTATGAATTCATGTAGTTCAATGCACAAATATAATGATAAATTTGGGTCAGGACGATTATGAATCAGTTCTGATTAATAGAAGATTGCTACATTATTCTGAGACTTAGCAATTTTACTTTCTTGGGAGCTCGAGGACCAGCATGGGTATCATGAATACTTTTCGCTCAACGTTGCAACACCGCAATTTGATATTGACAGTCAATGGCGATTATTGCTTTGTTTGGTATCTGTCATTATTTACGTTTTGATTTCTCGATATTATTCAACTTGTGTTCAGTTTTGTGTACTCAGAATTCCTCAGAAACTCAGTTTATTTCCTGTTTTGGTGATTTGATATAATGGTGAGACGTTGTGAGGTGTGTTAAAGACAATTTAAACCGGCGATCAAGTCATTTCATAGGTGAGTTACCATTGTCGTATCATTCGAGATTTTGAAGCATTTCCCAAATGGAATAGATGAAAATTAATTTAAATTGAATTGATTAGATTATATTGATTATACCCATAGGTCAGCTGGGACAGTGTCTTGTGGTAAAATATGTAGCACTGATAAATGCTTCCTTATTTGTAGTCAAAATATGCGAAGCTGCTGAAAAATCACTGAGAATAATGATGAACTCAATTAATATTTTTGATATAAAATATAAGGATATTGCGTTACTTCTTGTACACACAATGAGAAATTTACCGTTGACTGTTTTTGGAACTAGTCAAACTAATTTGGAGAAATATTTCACTGTTAGACTCCATCATGAGGCAAATGAATTGAAAGATTCAACGGAAGTTAGAGTAGGAAGTATGTTGACAAAATAATCCTATTCGAAAATCAATAATTATTTGTGTGATTATCCATGGTTGTTTTTCATTTCAGTCCTGTTTTGAATAAGAAACACTGCTATTTGCTACATCTTCACATGATTCATGATTTTATTGTTGATATAACATTTCGTCATAATACTTGTCAACACATATTCATTATCGATTTTCATCTATCTACATGAAATGAAATAATCAGACATCAGTTTTTTGCATCAAAATATATTATTCTGCTCAAGATGAAACCTCCTTCATTTTTGACGATATCGTGAAATGATATAAAGAAGTTTCATCTTCAGATTTGAAAATTACATTCAAATATGCAATCATATCTATTTGCCTTGAAAACAAGTTTTTCACTTTTTTGAAAATTATTTCCACTAGTAGGTACTGAACTTTGAAATCGTGAATATACTTACATGCACTGTCACTGATCGCCAAAGATATAAATGATCATTATTGAAATTGAACGTTATTTATGATAAAGTATAAGTAGACAACTGTATACTGAATAGTAAGTATATTGTTTCATATGGCGTTGAGAATTGAACTTTTCTTGTGACGTGGTCATAATAAGTTTATTGATTAAAAGCAAGTTACAAAAATCACCATAGGATTGTATGTATTCGAATTTTTCGTAACAATGTGAAGGAAGTATAAGGATGTTCATTTTCCCACCAAGAAATGCTGAAAACTACCACTGAAATTGTTACGGATTTTCAATTTGGTTTCATCATGAATTAATAATAAATTCGACCCCTCTGACAACACGGCACTGGTGCTGGGAGAATCAGCTCCTGCTATCTTTGTTTAGACAAAGATAGATACTATAGATGTTGCTTCCAAACAAACTGTACTGCCAGGGCTGTGGATTACTTATCTAGTCTGTTCAATGATCGAAGGTAGCTACTTAGTAGCTCATCTGTTACGGATACGGATGGTAGATAGCACCAACAACCATAAGTTTTTGGTAGTTCCTCAGAAACCTACCTTAGATTCAGATACTTGGATCCAATTGACTGATTGACTCTGGTATGCTGAAACAGATCTACCTCGCTTTTACTCGACGAATTTGAAATATCCCCGACCAATATCTTTCACTTACATTGAATGAGTAAACAAATAATATGGTGTCAGGTCCCGTCAATTCCATTGCCTCTTGAGCATGGCTAACTATGTTCTAGTGAACATTAATTCACATTTCAGACAATATTTGACCAGCTATATTTCGGCAACGAATGGATGAAATGAAAACCAAATGTATATATTTTTCACCCCAACACAACAAGTATATTTTTGATATTGAATTCTCAGCTTGTAGCCGAGTGTGAACAACCCTCAAAATTTGCATAGGGGAAAGGGGTCGTACCATACTTCTCTCTGAAGGTCTCATCGACTTCATCATGACCCTATAATTTTGCCTTATTATTTTCATCGATAACGAAATGACAGTTTGTCAAAATCTAGGAGATAAAATAAAAAATTCAATAAAAAAAACCAACCAAAATCCTACAAATGGCCAATGGAAAGGTTCCATTGGCCCACCCTGTATAAAATTTTTCGATCAATTATATCAATATATCGAATATCTATATAAAACTATAATAATCTGATTTCTGAGTTCAAAATTGAAAATCTAAAATTCCGACTCTAATCCGGAAATTCCGATCCGACTTTGAACTCGGAGTTTCCGACTTGAAAATAGAATTCTGATTTGAAATTCCAGATTTGATTTCCGGAATTTCTTTTTTTTCCGACTTCGAAGTCGGTAATTCCAACTTCAAATTCGGAATTTCCGATTTTGAAGTCGGAATGATGAAAATAAAAATGTTGTTGCACTTATAAGCCTTCGTACTGAATCGCATGTGCAAATTCAGTATCAATCATATTTCCTTCGAGACCGATCTCCACACACTATTTTTTCCGCAGAATCCGCAGTCCATGAGAGCGGAGCCTCGAATTTGATGTCATCAGCGAGTATGAAATATGAAGCCATATTTTACTCAGAGACATCGGACTTTAGCAGAGATGATATCGCGCCTAGTTCCGCTACTCTGAGTCTTGGTCTTGTACTTGCGTTATTTACTGGCCATGCAATCTGATTTATAATTTATATTGATATTTCACGTTTATCTCCAGAAAGTTCAACATTGCTGTCATTCGGCCGTTAATAATGCTGTGTGAAGTTTGGGTGAATCATATTGTGCAAAGAGCTGATTTCTGACAAACAGGTTGCCATCACGGAGGACAAAACACGTTGATTGCATCTTTCTATCAACGATTATGATGAAAACTATCATATCATTTTTTTTATAGTATTCTTTTGTCCATATTGTTGAAATTTGGCAGTGTTATTTGTAGTAATATGTAGCAACTAGCAAAGGTAACATGATTCATTGTAACTGTTTCTCAAACTGAAAACAATATTAACATTCAGAAAAGTCAGTGGCGTACATTTTTCTTAGCAATTAACTTGGTGAGGTAGCCCCCCGGTACGCCACTGAGCTTAATGATTCTAATCTATTTGGGAGTGGAGCAGCTACTTATCACTACAAATTACACTGTCGAATGTCAACAATATCGATAAGAGAATGTACGAAGTATTGATGAGTAATCGATTCAAAACAAAAACTTAGACACCCTGTATCTCAAAAACTAGAAATTTCAACACTCATGTTTACATGAACTTTTCTACTTGAAATTGTTCCAGGAATACGCCTTCAAATTCAGTGCATACCTTCAAGTTACACCCAGTATATCATTGATGAGTCCTATTAGTATTTGCTGAATGAGGTGCACAATCGTATTCGAACAATACTTGTATAGCTACAAAGTGACGTCGGACAAGAAGGTATACCTAATAAAGATGAAGAGAAGTCAACATGTCGAGAGACCACGCTCGAACCGAAAAAAAATATCAATCCCAACTCAGCCGAACGTAGAATCGAGTTCCCATGGCATCGATAATTCATAAAATCATCCACGGTGCTCCGAGTGTTGTCTATCCTCTATTCAAATGAGCCGGCCGGGCGCGGAGCCGATCTACTTAGCGACCTTGAAGGCCGTAGGAAAGGATTGTCCATCGCCGAGCCGACTTCGCAAAGGCCCTTTAAATAATGAACCCGTGTGACGTACGACGGGGGGCAGGCAAGACCTGCCCCAGGGGGGGCGTATTCATTTTCAATCACCACTGGATACTGACTGGATCTGTTTTAATTTCTCATGGAGAAATATATTGTTTTATAACACTTCGTTAACGAATCATTCGATATTTTGTATTACGGACGGTCAGTGGCGTCATTCCATTTCCTCTCACGTGAATATTACACAGGGTGTCTCCGGAGTTTGGACGATAAATGGAGTAGGTAATAGAAGACGAAAACACAAAACAAAAGCAAAGCATACACTTCTGTTGAAAAACAATTATTTTGGGACAAAATTGATTTGAAGTTTCCCAATAACTTATATAACCAGAGGTTAATGATCGAATCATAAAGTGCTTTCGCCCTAATCAAACGCGCCTCTCTCGGCTTGTAGCTCACCTTGAAAATGAACGTACGCATTCGAAAACTAAATTAATTCTAGATAATACTAACGTCCAAGAGTTGAGACTGATATTTCAAGAAATAAAAAGTACAAAAACAACTGGAATAGATGTAATATCGATTAATAATTAGAAGAAAATCTTTCCCATCTAGCACTTTGTCTTCTAGCGGAATCAGGTCCAGCAAATTTCCCTCCTGCTCTAAAAGTGCAGTTGTAATAGCTTTCTTCAAGACTGGAAATGTGATCCCTCAAACTATCGACCTATTTATCTGTTATCCACCATATCTGAAGTGATAGAATTTTTTTTTAATAGAGGCTGTTACAGTTCTCAGAAAATAATAATTTATAATCGGGCGTTCATTTTAGATGTCAGCCACCAACTAACAGAAACGATGCAGTTTTTATCGTTCTGAATTTGGAATACTTGAAATTGAATGATGGAGATTCTGTTGGAGCAAATGTTGCTTCATAAATTGTACCATTATGGGATCAGAGTACTGTCCACAAATAGATAGAATCGTATCAGTCGGACAGGGAGCAAATGGTCAGAATATAAAATATGGAATCAGACGCATCAAAAATACAGTGTCGTGTTCCTCGAAGATCAGTACTCGGACCTATTCTGTTTCTTCTGTACTTGAATGACTCGAGGAAGTATCGATAATTCTGGAAAGTTCACAAAGTTTGCTATATCGGTCGATTTAGAAAGAGTAAAAGAATGATGAAGATGTGATGCAAATTGATTATTGCCTTGAATTGAAACAAATTCCGTGAGGCTGATGAAGATCTATCTTTGTGTATGAAAGCCTGCTATTCCCTACAAGAACATCATAATGACAAACTGTGACATGTATCATGGTGTATTGTTATCATCTTATATACTTTATTCTGTTGTATATACTCCTTATATGTCTGTTTTTTTCCACTTATCATGTGATTTTGACAATGTGATATTTCATCATCTCTATCAACATTACCAATCTAGTTCCATTGTCTCATAGTTACATAAAAAAACGAAGCCTATATCAATATTCATCAGTTGTTGTTATCACTTGTTTTCGAAAAGCGTTTACAACGACCCGCTATATTATAGAAACAGTTCCTGAAATTATCGAAATACAATACGTACTATTTTCAGCAACCGTCTCCAAATACTAAAATTCAAAAAGTGAGTATTGAAAGTGTTGCCTAGCAATACCATATGAAATCGGAGATGATCTACAGTCGCTTACCACCAGTGAGTATCACATGCACTTTTCACGGTTGCCAAGAAAATAGTATGTTTCATTCGGATTTAGTCTGATTTATAGTAAGACTGAACGTGGCTTGTACATACCAAGTATGAATAGAATATACAAAATGGTTCAATAATTATGGACACATAAATATTTACATCAAAATAAATATAACGTCCTGTCCCTCAGTAATAAAAGACCGTGGACGCATCAATGGGAGATCAGTTGTAAACACCAAGGTATCCTCTATCTGTATATTCAAATCCGAAACACCCTATATTCTACATTGAAAAATTTGAAAATCACAAACGTATTATGAAATATGCATTAAGTATAGTCTTCATTTAAGGGGAGACATGCAGCAACTCTAGTGAAGGAAATATGTCATTGCTTCCTTCGCTTTCATGGTAATATTATTTGGGATTATTTCGATATAAATTCTCATTCATAGTTTGAGTATACAGTGCCCTGCAGTTTCGTTTGGCCCTCAATATATAATTTGGTGGGATATTATTGCGAATAAATTGACAATTTTTACATTCATTGAAGAAATTCTCAAGGCAGTCAATACAATCAATTTGATGAATTTTGATACCAAATGTAATGTCATGTCATCACTCTCACGTATTTATCAATTGTTTCCACTCTTGCTTGAAATTTAGACAGTAAACTTTAAAAAACACTAGTTTCGTTCTAGTTCGTGCAAGCAAGATCGTTGATATTCGCACGTAGTTATAACATAAATATTGGCTTTTCCTCCTGCTGAATCCAGTAAAATATTCACTATTTTTGTCCACCCTGTATACTCCATCTAACCAGTAAACATATAACTACGTTCACTGGCAGCCTTGACTTATATCGTATAGATGGCGCTACATGTAATAAATCTGCCTCGTTTCTGGAATGGCTGAGATTCAACGAGTGGAAAACACGATGATTTCCATCTGAATACTCTTCAGGATTGTTGATATAACAATAATAATAGTATTAGGATTACAAAATTATATTTCGATGAAAATGAAAAAAATGTTGGACAAATATGCATTGTGAGTTTAACATATAATTTTTCATGTCGATAAGTCTTTATTTCTACCGAAAATATTTATGTCTAGCATGAACTTCTCGAAAAATGTATTGGCAGTTTCACCAGAAGTATCTGAAACTAAACATTCGAACTGTTCAGCTCGAAAACAGAGATTAACTGTGTAGATATATGCATATCGAAAATATTCGGCTAAGGATAATTCTTGGCTCAAAAAAGTCATTGATATCAACACACATTATTGAGGAGGACTATAAGTTACGCCACCGCCAAAATAGATTTTCAATATTTTTAGTAGGTTCTAGCTCTGGTAAGATTTCTACTGACGCCCATTGTTCTGTTTATTCGCCGACCACAGTTATATAATAAATATTAGTATAGGTAATAAATACGTAGGTATAATAAGATTATTGTTATTGTGAGGATTTTGGTTTATTTCACCACGTGATTTTATTGTTTATCGTCACTGTCAAATAGTTGAAATTCTCTAATTCTATGGTTGCACAATAGTCAAACATTACCGTGAAACGTATTCTATTCAATTTGAGAAGGTACCTTGTTACGGTTAAACCTGCAAAGTAATTCGAGTTCTGACAACCTATATAAACGGTTTCTTTGAGATGACCATCCTCGGGTTTTCTCTCGAATTTCCTCATTCACGAATATGATTGCAACAGAACATAACGAAGTCAATCGTTTAGGCACATTCATCATTCACAATGATTCAAATCTTTTGTGTTTCAGCTGTTCAAATGATGTAGAAACGAAGGAATCAGATCTTCACACATGAGTTGGAACAACTAAATTTCGATTTGACTCCACTTTGCCATCAACATTCGAATCAAGAGATGAGTAGTGCAAGATCTTCGATCAATTATGAAGTCATTCACAGTTGCCATTATTTATATTTGTCCTCATTATATGATTCCTCATTTATGCAAATTAACCTGTTCTTACCACCTTTTTTTCCTGTTCTTACGAGAACATCAATTCATTACCTGAGCAATATTGTTTTTGTACTGAATGACATAAAATTACATATACATGGATTTGTAATTATTTTCTTGTGGAGACCATTCTTCTGAACTTTGCTATACTTGCATAGATTGAGTATGCGAAACTGGTAGGTACACAAAAAAAAACAATGAATATACGACAACTATGAGTTTTAATGAGCCCAGGGGCAATACATGATTTCATTCGACTGTACATGAGTTTTAGGATATGCAATAACAAAATGAGATTCACAGAAGTGCTCGAAATGAAAATAAATAATAGTTTTGCTTACATATAGTTTTTGCACATCATAATTTGAACTTAAACTTGCCCAATTGAGAAAACATACTATAAACTGTAGGTACTTGATATACAAATGAATGAAGATTGTAGGACTTCTTCGTATACGGTCAGGATTGGCATTCTGATAATCCCTTGATCATAACAAAGTTGGTATATATACATCTATACATTTACAAGCAACGTAGCTTATTTACAAAGTTATTGCACATGTAATATACATTTCTGAATATAGCTAACTTTTATCACCAATAGAATATAACCAATAATACAACAACTGTTGTATCAACAATTTCCGTAATTTATGATTAAGCAACATGTATTTCGACTTGACAAGAAATAGATATGGAGTATTTTGATAGACACAATTCTGGAAATTTTCTAGTTGGAACAGTTTTGATTACAAAAATGAGCAAAAATTGTATATTCACATTTATAGCATTTTCAAAAAAAATCACAACTCAAAGAGATCACTAAGCTTCTACATATTTACAATCTGAGTATTGTTTCAAGACTGGCTAAGATATAATACAAAATTAAAAAATATAACCCAAAACAGTGGTGCAAGAATCTCTGATAATAAATAAAACTACAGACACTGGCTTCAGGATCAGGAGAATTATAAGACTATTTCTATAATCACATACATGAATATCCGAGTGAGAAATCATTCGATAAGTACCAACAAAATCACCACCAGGATGGTATTACACTAAAGTTTGTGTTCTTTAAGGGTCACGATGACATCTCAGATTCTTTGGAAGAATTTGCATGCGATGACTCGTTTTCCGAATGAATATTTCTTCTTGTTCGCGACACGAACACTTTGGGACAGCCCACCACAGTGCATTTGAACATTTCTGAGATATGATGGGTCTCGCAATGTTCTTTCAGTTGCGATGAACTGATGAATGCAGTTTTGCACAGTCGACAAGGAACATTACCTTCTTTGTCAGGAGTAGGAAGATCTTCCTCCACACAATGGACATATTTTAGAGGAACAGGAGATACATTAGATGGAGGAGGTGGCGACCCAGATATTGGTGAACTAGAAGTTGAGGAACGTTCTTTGTTAGTTGTGGATATGGATGAACCATTGAACTGGCTGAAATGGTTAAAACTACCCAATGAAAAAGGAAGGCCTCCCAGAGGAGGCAAGAGTAAAGGAGGATGAGGTATTCGATCGCCGTTCAGCATCAACTGGTCCAAATTGGGTGGTGGTAAATGACCTTTGAATGCTTCTTCAGCATAGAGCCTCGACAAGAAATCACCATGGAGCGACGGGTTTGTCAAATGGGCAAACGGAGATTTTTCTAAGAACAAACTTGCAGCAGTTTTATCCGAAGTAGTCGATAACAGCTTCCTGTGTAAGTTGAGGTTCGCACTATGCCTATCTCTACTTCTTTTGGAGGGAAAAGCAGCATTACAACCATCTACGTTACATTTGTGCATCAACTTCAAATGAACATTCTGGTAGTGCGTTTTGACTCCAAAGTGATTTTGGAAAGTTTTTCCACAGGCTGTGCATCTCCTAGGATTATCTTTGTCTACAGGTACGTCCATGGTAGTGATAAACTGGCCATCATCGAAGTGTCCATACAAATGATGTTGACTATTGTCGTCTGGAGATTCTCCTCCGTTGCTGCTGCCTACTGAAGAAGTCTGGGAGCGCGCTGGACTGGGTGGTCCACCACCCATCATAAACCCCAGAGATGGAAATTGAGGGGGTTGGCCTCCTAACCCTAAGTGTAAGCCTCTCGCCATTAGATCTCCAAAGTGTCCATGGGATAGACTTTCTAGCTGTCTTAGGGGATTGGTTGAATCGAACGATTCATCACTTTTATTGCTTTCGACAGAACTGGCTCGCCTTTCTTCCGGTTCATCATGACTTTCGGAATCATTGAAAGGTTTTTCTTTTTTCACTTTATCTATTGTGAATAATGGGGCTATACTAGTCTTTATTGTCTGTTCGGTGGACTTTTTTTCTGGTTCATTGGCATTCACGTCTGGGCTCCTTTTTCCCAAGTCCAAAGGTTGATCAGATATTTCTTCCATTTTTGGTTCGATAGGGACTGAGTCTTGGTTTTCTTTTGGTTCCATTTTCACTTGATCGACTAGCCTTTCGGAAAAAACATCATTCGAAGAATCACCGTCACTGCCGGTACCTTCCATTACTGGTATGACAGCAACTCTCGTAGGATTCTGATTTTTTCGTTTTCTTTTATTCACTATTATACTAGGTTCATCTTTCAGACTATGAGTATCGATGACACTGAGAGAATCATCATTACTATCTACAAAACTGGCTATATCTTCTTCAACATCAGATACCGACATTTTTTGTTTCTTGTTGGGCATACTGAAATCTTCTGGCTCATCAGGCAGAGGAAAACCATTAGTTGGTTCAGGTTCTTTCATCTCGTTATGCTCCTCTTCTTCTTCGTCTCCACCAACAACGACGATACCATCATCTTCATCGTCGTCTTCTTCCGACTGTTGGTGGTTGGCCAAGGCTGTCATCGAGCTGAAGTCTTGGAAAGGAACGTTGCTTTCCTTCATCCTTTGTAAACTAAGATCGATACTTTGTTTGAAGTCAATCGAAGCTAGCGAGTGATACTTCATATCTGGTGGAGGCGTGAGAAGCGGGAACGGACCGAAGGGATTCAAGGGATTGAGAGCTGCAGATGCAGGTAGAGATAAACCAGGTTGGGGCGGAATGAGAAGCGGATGAGACTGCGAACTCCTTCCATCATGTGGAGATATTTTTCTCCTGAGGTGAGGAGAATGCAGCTTGGGATTGGGATTCGCACTGTGTCTATTCCGCGATCTCCTCGAACTGAACATCATGTTACACCCTTCGACAGTACATTTGTGCATCTCGCGTAAATGTACCGCGGAAAAATGTATTTTGAGAGCACCTTTGTCGCAGAACGTCTTCAAGCATACGTTGCATTGAACTCGTTTTTTACCTGTTGCAGGATTTATGAACTGCGTTCCGAGATTGAGCGGCAAACTAGGTGAACCCCATTGTCGCTTGGTGGGGGTGGACGGTTTCCTACCATGAACGACTCTAGATTGCCTAGGCGTTTTCATAGCATCTCTGTCCCTACTCAAGTTGAGCGCACTGTACGAACTATCCTCTCCGTCTTCGTCGTCTTCACTATTGATATTTCCGCACAAAACATCCGCACTTGACGGTGATTTGCTTCCAGTTGACATTCTAGTGGACATAAGACTGGGGAAGGATGAGGCCACTAAACTAGCCGCAGCTAACGAGTTTACTGAAGCAGCTACCATGGCAGCGGCTGAATGACTCAGAGAAGATGGTGGCGGAGGTGGCGGAGGAGGCAAGCAAGACGGCAGAGAGGTCCTGCAGAGATTCAGTCCCACAGGCTCGTTTTCCGGCATCCTTCTATGGTCGGGGCTGACCCTGGTGGGGAAGACAGGCAGGCCGGCACCAAGTTTCCGATAGTCGAACGGTTGCATGCTTTGGAGTCTGTTGAGCGGAGAAGTGTTCAGCGGACTAGCGTTGATGGTCCTCGGGGGCGAGTTCGAGGAAATGGGGCCGTTGGTTGGCATTTTCATGAAGTTGAGTGGGTGTTTCTGATGCGGAGACATCGCGGGCAGTCGTGCTGGGTGGAAGGCCGAGTGCGGGAGAGACTGTGGTGAGGGGCGATGGTTGGGGGACATCGCCCGACGAGGGTGTGCCGAGGTATGACGCTCGAGACGCTCCAGGGTGGGGTCCTGAAGAGCCTGTTGCGCCAGAAGCAGTTGCTGCGTTATGGCTGCGGTGTCACCGAACCTGAAGAACTGTTGAAGGACCAGAGGTTCCTTCTCAGGACAAGTGAAGTTCCATCGGTCCAGAGTGGTGCCGTGTATGTCCTGAAATGAATTATCAATCAGTATCGTGTGGTCGAAGACGAATGGTGTTTTCGGAGGATCGTGGCGTAAAGTTTATATAATAAAGAAATCAACGGGTTCTCAATAACAGAGCAGTTTTCGCGTCCATGAAAACAAATAAGTGAAATGTACGGAGACCGACATCGAATGTTTATTGAGGACGGTGTATAAAAATATACGCGTTTCGATAGCGCTCGTTGTTTAGATATGAAGCCTGCAGAATGTCTCCCGCGCGTTTATAAATAAACGGGGTGCTAGTCACCTGCCCCTCTCAAGTTCAATCTATGGCAAACAAACACGCGTTTCCATTACAAGAGGACGTTACCAGGATAGCCTCTCAAACGATAATCAAACTACTATTTATATATGACGTTCATTGAAGTCTTTCCTGCCTGCTGACTGTCGACATAGTTAGACATAGTCGACATAAAGAAATGGTATGATGACATCTTGTGGCACTAATGAAACAATAATTATCCGTGAGAAGGATATTTAGAGGTAGAACTCGAACGCTGATGAATGTTTTGGATAGTCGCGTATCTGGAAATAATAATTTTTCTTGTAAATGATGATTATTCACGATAGGAACGATCATTGAACGATACCGATTAGACATTTCAAATGTTCGAATTTCTTTCTCATAATCTGGGACGACAGGAAACCTCCAGCGATAAAAGCTATTACATTAATTTTCCCGCTATAAACAACGAAGACGAAATCAGCAATAATCAATTCTAAATGCCATTCCAATTCATTATAGGTAAGTAATAAAGATTATTTCGTTGTAATTATTGTCACGATGAATTACTGAATTCGAATGATAACTGGACCATAAACCATTTTCATCGCCGATGGTAGCCGGACGACCTAATCAAATGATAATATTTCCTTCCTAGTTGACTAGTTGACTCTTGACGGAATGAAAACTGACATCAATATTGAAATTCGTAGATTCTATCCATACCGTCTAGCAACTGGCTTTCATGAAATATCTTGTGGATTCATCAATTCAAAATTCAGACATGTAATGTGCTTCCACTACTGAGATAATTTTGGCTCATCATGAAGAAAAAATAAGTGAAGAAAAGAAAATTGCCTACCTTTCGAAATGAAAAATTTTGATATGGAAATGTCTTCAGAGCTGAAAGATAATGAGCATTATCTGGTAATGCGTATTTTTGGAAGTGCGTGTGAAGGAAAAATAGAACAGTTCTTAATGGTCTGTTTTGATTCTGTTTTGTAACTGACAGTGTATTGTAAGTGAAGTTGATTGTGAGAAACTATGTAGGAAATCATTCTGTTATTGAGAGTTCAATAGCCCAAGGGACGATAAATAATAATTTATGTCATATTTTTAGTGCTTATATCATTGGTTTTCACTCATAAGTATTTGGAAAAATAAATATATCGCAGAAAAAGTATACCTACTAGAAGTACACAATTATCATACAGTAGAAATTCATTCAATACGAGTTCAAAGTTCAAATGAATAAAATATTCTTCATATACTATCATCAGATACACGCATATAATTGTTTCGATTGATTACTTTTGAAGCTACAAAGTGAAAGATGAAACCACAACAAAATACACAGCGGAAAAACTGAGCAGATCGTTGAATTATCAGGGGTACTTATGATTGATTATAGAGATTTTTTTCTTCTCGGAGTAATCATCACTACATTTTCCTCAATCTCGTTCAATGGTTCCTGACTGAATATTGCCATTTCGAAACGATTTTGTATTGAATGAAACACACATAACTTTACAGTGATGACCGCTATCGAATACAATGAGCTTATTCAGTTAGCTATCAACGAATGTTTGTACCAGTGCAAAAAATATATTCAACAATGACTTACGCAACAATTTCTTGACATATAGATAGGATAGATATTGATGAAATAGAGCCTTGCGGAACTTGTTGGGTAGTGTCCTGTAACCTTAATTATATATAATCAAGATTCAGAGAATATCCTTGTCAACAACCTTATGAAGAAATCGATCTTAAAGGAAGCTGCCATCAGTGGAATTATTTCGGAGGAAGAGGGTAAACCAGGAAAGGAAACATGAGCTGATACTTTCTACAACAAATAAAATATCATGCAAGATTTTTAGCGGCAACATTCCACGCAAGTACAACTAAACTGAAATACCCAACACAAATATAACACGATAGCATTTCTATATTGTCCTTCTGACGTATCTTTGAGTTTGAGTAAACGAGTTGGACTTTCTTCACGTTTTCACAAGTCTTTATTGCATTACTTCCAGAAGAAAATGTGATTTTGGAGAATATACCAGGATAACATTGAATTGATTATGAATATAATTCTTAACAGGTTCGCAAATTATCGTATATCAACACTGTAGAATAATATAGAATAATATATACATACGTTCTAAGAAACGACATAGAAGGATATTCCAACATATTTGTAGTGGAGATGACTTGTTTCGAGATGTCACTGCATGCGTTAAAAATTCAGCTTTTAGATAATTAAAAGAGAAATTCACACACATTGTTTTTGAAAATTTACAGGAAGACTATCAATAAACATAAAGGATATCTTTCTTCTGTTATATTTAACCCCTACTACCTCCATTGATACTCTTCAGTGACAATTTGCAAGCAGAAATGTGGGTTCCCGAGTGGTATTTCCGATGGTTCCTATCATTTTTTTTTAATTCATCATTTTCATACATTTGAAGAGTGAAAATTGAGTTATAACTGAACAGGAAGCAATATAATTGTCTCTGTTTCGAAGAATAATACAGTGATATATTGTGGCAGAACATTGACCTGCACTGTTCACAAATATATTGAAATAATCGTTATGAATTTTCCTATTTCAGAAACGAGGAGAGAAAATGCAAAAACATTTAGAGACCTGTCGTATACGCCTCAAATGAATCAGGAGTGACTACTATTTATTTATTTATTTATTTCTCAAACAGGTTTGCACCTAATTACATGAGAAAGCTATATTATATACAAACTCAATATTAAATCAGTCCTGATGTTTCCTATAATTTTTGTTCTAAATTCATATATTGGAGAAGTTATATTAGGTATTGTTAGATGTCAGTCAGTTCAGGACGTTAGGATGACATTTTAACATCTTTTTTTACCCATCACAGCCGAATTTCACCAGTACAAATACAAAGTGCAAACCTCGTAGTACTACATAATGTGATATGCAAATCACTGAATAATGTATGAACATCCTGCACTGATTGTTCAGCATCACGATGAAGAATCGGAGAAAACGAAAATATATTTAATCATTCAGCAATTTTCCTCTTCCATGCGTTCTATCCAACGTAACATGAATTTTATCGAGCAATACGTCAGTAGAAAATTATTGAAGTGTATTTTTCATGAATAGATTTATGAAGTTGATGGTAGACGAATACATTAATTCATCTTATTTAGCGCTGATACATAAGTACAGAAAATTAACGGCAGCATAATGTCTCCTCACCATTCGCCACCCAACCTAGGAAGGCCTGAAAATATTGTCCCATATTATATCGGGAGTTATTTTATATTGATTCACTTATTATTTATGTCTTTTGTATCACGTATTTATAGACAAACATCGTGTGTCACCAATAAAATCAATTTATTCTCTCTATAAGAATCGCCTAGTTGCAAAACTCTTCGAATCCATTTTAGGTCAATTTAACAATATTTGCTCCCTTCAGAATCCAGCGCTGATGAATAATTTCTGCAAAACATTTTATCTCCAGTCCAGAAATCTTGTTGCTGTTGATTTGTTAGTAATTTTAGTCCATTTGATTTTCCAAAAATGGTGATCTCCATTTTTATTCTTTTCAATTCACTAAGCACACCATATTTCGAATTTGGATACAAACCGATCGGAATCTGCTTGAAGAAGTATTTCTTAAGCAAAACTTTTCAGATCCCTAATATTCCCCTAATAACTCATTAAATTGAATGCATGTATTTTTCCGAATATTGTTAACTCAGTAGATGATATCCTATGATGAAACGTTCAGATGCACGTCCACAGTGAAGTCGACAGTGGATGATTAAACGTGTAATCGTTGTTTCTAGTTAATGATTGGTGAACACATGTCTGTCTATACCTACTTCCCTAGTCTCACTACCTAAAACATATATATGAATCAAATAATTGATTATGAGAAAAAATACACCACCATAACTGTATGTTAAAGTATTTTATTGGACATTTTTGATAAGCAATGGTTGTTGATATGGAAAATACATACAGGGCATTCCTTAGACTCAAGAAGAGAGGCATTGCCAATAGTTAGCAGAACTACTTTTTTCATAATCGCTGAATCCTCGCAGCATAGTAGAACAATATATGAAACTACCTATCTCTCGATGATTAAAGGCTATTTTAACGAACGCGATTTGAGGAAACCAATATTCGTAATCGACCTTGATGAAAAGTTCAAAATATGTATGATGTTCCATTCGTGATATCATGCGAGATATGAAGGCAATCATTTTGTGGCAATATTTTGAAAAATATATCTATGAATATTTCATCGGACTCGCATGAGTCTTGAAATAAACGAGTCAGAATATAATATACTATACCTATGTTGAATTACTAGATGATAGACACATATATGCTTATCACAATTTTGAACGAGGGTTTTTCAATACTTCCTTGCAATCATCAAACTGAATGATTTTCACACAAGAATAGTTTCCGAAATGTCTGACGACCCTGATTATGAGCAAATTTCTCGGCAAATTCATGATATTGGGAAATGTAAATATGTATGTATAATGTAAATCGAAATATAAGGGATACCTCATATTCTTCTACCACTGCAGAATTGACTTTACACCTGAAGTTGAGAAGGACATTGAACAATTTCAAATTGGATATTTTCCGATTTCTTTGAGGTGCGGTCAATATGTTTCAATTATTTCAATATTATTATATTCAATATATCAATTATATAAAATAATTACGACCAAGTACGTGATCTCTCGTTATTGAGCAGAACCTCGAATATCAAGAATTTAAGTCCAGATCGTAGACTACTTTTTCAGATCCAGATTGTGTGGACCGTATTTTTGAAAACCGTCATCATGATGGAGTGGAAACTGATTATAAGACGGTTCAAACAAAGGTTGTTATCTCCGCTTTTTTGTCAATTTTCCAACAAGATCTAAGATAAAATCGAAATGTCGTTAGGTAGTAGGTATATTTCATTTCATTTTCAATATCTGTTATTCTCATATTTCATTTAATTTCTCATTCAAACTTGGTCCTTCCTCTCAATTTATTCTATATTTTCCAGTGCCTTTCTTCTTCTACTTTTATTTACTCTTTGTTCAGTCTTGACTCAGAATTGGGCCTCACCTAATGTTGTCGATATGAGTTTCCTGAACTATGAGATGTCAGTTCTGACAAGTATCAAGTTTTATAACACTGGCAGTCGAATTTTTGGTAACATGGGATATTATTTCCCAATTGTACTCCTCAGCTTCACACATTATTAGAATTATTGTATAGGTAATAGGTACAGCAATAAAAAGCTAGTTTGTTTCATGGAGATTTCTTCAATTCTATGAGTTCTCATCAAGTTAAAGCGTTTTTAGATGCTCGAACCTTAATCCCATAATAAAATCCAATAGTGTCGAGATGCCTTATCGAACTTGCTGACGGTAGAATTCATTGGGCATTTTGTTTGATCAGGTCCAAGTGACATTTCCTCTATTTGAATCGTCAGCAGCATGGTTATCATTCATAATTTCTTGTTATCGTATTACCTGAATGAGATTTGGCTTCGTTTTGCAATTGAGAATGTTAAGGTTCGTAGGTACCAAGGATTGAACTCCGATTATTGAATGACTGTATGGAATGGCGTTTACCTATCGAGCCCAGTCTACTGATATAAGAGTGTAGATGAAATCTATGATGGAATACAAGTTGTACTCACTCACATTTTATACTTTTTCACATATTGGACGAACATGTTCGATGACATTTTGAAATGAGGCATCACCTATGTTTCAAAGTATAATAAATTATACCTACTATAACTACAAATAATGTGCCACCTATGGTATTATATATTCAGCAACATTATTATGAGATATAAACACATATCAAGATTGATGTCAACAAAATGTGAGGTGAATTATGTTGTTTCAAACTTCAAATACATAAAAAAAGTTTAATGTTTTCTGCAATGCTTAAGTAGTAGATATATATTCATAATGATCAAGTTATTATTTTGGACGTCAGATAATATTGTTGACGTTTTACTCCAGATTATTGATTTCTATTGTTTTCGCTGATTCTGTGGGTATGAAGAATCGTCACAGGTTCTAGAAGATTTTTTTTAAATGATCTAACAGATTTACTGAAATCCGGACGATGATTCTCGGGCCGGGTGTCGTTTTCATTGGAAGCAACATACGTTCCAACAATATGGAATACGATGAGTCCATAAAAAATAGAAGGTGTATATCAGTACTATTATATTGAAATGAATATTTTGGAACACGGCAGAACTGAACGAAAATAACAATAAGGTTGATTGAAAAAAGACATTATGGGAATCAAGAAAATACTCAAGTCTGCAGGACCCTCGATCAGTTCACGAGAAAGTGTCATCATTTAGGTACAACTCATTCATAGATATTTATCGTTGTTCATTCTCTTGAATCCGTCGGAAAAGCATCGATTCGACATGTCATCCTCAAACCTATAGTTAATGATATTGCTCGTGATATTGGTAGTTACAGTATGTGCATAATGAACGAAGTATACTTCTATTTTAATGCAGATAAATAAAGGAAATGGAATTTACTTCTCCGATATATATCTATCACGCCTCGGTGGGAAGAGTTTTTTGGCAGTCATGCCTGTAATCTCCGGAAAATGAGTCTAGTCAAGTTGTCTCTAAAGACGCGTACCTAATTTGGTTTCTAGAATTTCTGTACCAATGCAGGAACGGTTTTCATACTCGTAATTGAAAATAAATTGAAATGAAATAAAATAATATGGAGCATAGGTATAATGATTGCGAATGATCAGGAAGTTCGGAATGGAAACATAAGGTAATGTGCGAGGTGATGTGTATATAGTGTGAATGAAAACCATAAAGAGATCAACTTCAGAATCAAACAGTAAAAGAAGAAAACTTGTATAGGTATATACGCACCGTTTAATAACATCCCGTCCCGGTATTCACGAAACTGTATCATTAAATACGCGAATTCGATATTAGACCATAATAAAAAGAAGAAGACCCAAATGCCCATTTTGAAAATTATACCTAACTAAAAATTATTGCTTCTCGCAAAAATGATATGCAAAACACTATGTAATTTTAGTGTCTGTGATTCTGACCACTGCACGAAATAGCTGGTTGAAACATTTTAAATGTTAATAAGGACCAAAATGCATTCGTGCCAAGTAATTTTTTCTACTATGCGTTTTTGGACCAACACTTAAATCACAAAATGAAATTAAGGACGTTTAACAACTAAAATGCATAATAACAAGTTCACAACTGAAAATTGTAGTGGAACCAGGGCACTACCTGTATATGAAGTAGGCGCACATTTACCCATATAGCTGCACGATCATTTGAAATATAGATGGCTATTGTCGAATTATTCATCGTTACGACATAACCGAGGACATACCTAACTAAATACAATAACTACCTATCCACTATAGCGACGGCAACTCTACGGCCTCACAAAGCATCCAATTTGAGACAAGATTGACCAAAAAACCTTCATTCTTCATTTTCAACACTTTCTATCATATTGCCGGCAACTATTTATTTATATAATGATGTATTAGGACATGTGTCATCAAGAGTTTTAAAATTACTTTCTGGATGACTTTTAGCGTCATTATTATTGTCAATTCACTTAATGACATTACTTAAGTACCACCGCCCTTTTAATGAAGAACCAGTCGCTACATCAGTATCCTTCTTATTTCGAGACAGTTTTTCTTGGATAGGTAAATCTTGGAAAGTAAATGTACTAACAAATATGATATTTATTGCCAATTACATAAGTACACTGAAATATTGACGTTGCCTACTAATTATTTTGGGACATTGAAAACCTTCCATGAACACAATCAATGACCTCACAGCATTAGAATAATTTAATAGCCTGTGTCACATTGTATCGAACCTTACAAATAGGTTTATGGATCAAATTTCGAAAAATCAAGCAGGCATCTTTATAATATTTATAAAACATCACGTCAAGAATTCATGAAACAGCAATATTTCTTAGTGTTTGGACCTTCCAAATTGGTTATCCACTTCACTTATCATGTTTATTCATTAGAAACAAATTTATTTGTATTGTAAATTAGTACCTTGAGATTTGTTTACATCTCGATGTTCGTAATGTTTCTTTTCTGTTCAAATTGGTTTGATGAGTTAGCGTTCAGTATTTCCCCAAATTATAATTGGAATTCCGTTGATGGGCGACACCCGTACAAACGAAAATTCCTCGGAAAATTCACAGTCACAATCTCTTTGCTATTCGTAATATCACATTATTTACTCAACATTTCAAAAACTGGTTCGATAAGGTCTGCAAAAATTCATGTTTTGAGTTAAAATGAGATAATTCCTCGGATAATTCACATATTTTCTGCGGAACATGCAAACTCTAAGCACATCTGTAATATTGTGGAAATGACATTAACACTGCTGATAACATTACAAGGACTATTTTATTTAAATGCGTTTTGAATCAACCAATTTGTTTTGGATACAAGATAAAATTACATAACGAGGCTGAGAAATATCCGATATGATTCTTCACATATACTAGGTATAAGTGTTGGATTATTAATTCATGATCCAATTTTCTATAAGTAAATGTGTCACACCTTCATCAAAGGCAATGAATCAATAAATAAATCTTTGACACTATGAGGTTAGTCAATGCCTACTCTATCGTAACGAGTAGGATAGGCCCTGGGTTTGTGCAGTACTAGCGGGTACTCACTAATCGGTGTCTTTTCACAAGGAATATATGATGATTTGATATTGATACCTATGTTTGATGAATAAGCTTCTCAGCAGACAAGTTGAGTTGACACATTAAGACCTAACTACTTGGAGTTTTGATGCAATGTGATTGCAGATTTTTTTCTCTCTTTCATTTCGAAGTTTGTGAATAGGTCAACAGAGGTGATCTGAAGTCATTTTCACGTAATTCGGAAACAGAATTTCCAGCGAACTCAAATCAATTTATTCAATTTCAATTTAGGCCGGTATGGATAATGTTCTTTTTGGTAACCAAGAAAATCATACCAGGCATATGTACTGTAAGAAATGTGATTGGCCAAAAATATCAATTGTTTATTTTTAATATGGAATATGGAATTTCTGGCTTGTTTTCTTCTCGCAATGTATTTATCCTTTGCTTGGTCCCATTTTTGTGAACTTGTTAGGATGCTTACCCAATACAATACCCTGCTGGGGAAGAATGCAAACTACCTAACTATAAACGGTACAGTGGCAGAAATGAAACAGCACATCTAACTAGGGAGAAGACAATCTTTTGAAGACACCGGTAGAAAAAAAATGTGAAACCTACCTGTATATTATATCCTCAGGTGCTGTACACACTTGATCACCCAAATCCATGCAACGCACAAATCACTCAGTGGCAATCACATAAAACAATCGGAAATCGATGTATACAGGACACCAAACTGGCGAGATGACAAATACCCGCATCAGTTTGCACCGGTCCAGAAGCACTGTTACTGAAGAGATGTCGCCTATCGCATAGCCAACTTGTCCCGAGCTGTGTCGAGAGTGGGGATAGCCCAGCGTGCGCACGGGAGGCGTGGCCTCCATTTTAAGGGGGGTTGACAAGGTGGACGCACCGTGTAGGTGACGATACCCCTTCGGAGGGACATACTGTACCCCCCGTTATTCTTGCCAATCGGTCTCTGTATCTCTGTAATGCACCACATACACTATCTTGCCAAATCTATTCCGCATAGGAATTATGTACCTTCGCAGAGAAAGTGTTGGATCTCAGTTCGCTTCTTAATTATCTCTCGTGAAATATTAGCTTTTCTCTTGCTGGGTTATAATGAGCACATATTTGAAGCATTGTGGTAATTGGAATAATTGTTTGCTTGAACTTGCTTCGAGTTTATATTCACAACATCTTTTTTCGACGACACGAGAACGACAGGAAAGTAGGAGGCATTCTCAAATATTTGTCCCAAAATATGAAGCGGTTCGAATTATCAATGTCGGTAATTGACTATGAAAACATATTTGATTAGTGATGGTGATATAATACTATTGGCGTTTTCGTCAACTTAACATGCAATCATCATACATTTTAAATGCACATTTGATAAGATAGCTGAGTGATTGCATGCACATTGAAAAATTATCATTAATCACAATGTTCTCAGTCTATTCATAAGCAATACTTGAGTACTATATGAGTGAATAGAAATTTTAACAATTGAGTGAAATGAAATTACACCCAGTTGACTGAAAGCAGCTTCATCACTGCTACATTTCATTATAGAGTCAAATCAGAGATACACCTAGCATAGATGTATGTCCGCCTCATGTGAAATCACAAGCTTACTCGATGGCATCACGATGTTTCATCACATTTGACACAGCAGTTCTATCATTGCTGCATTTGCATTATTTGGAATGTTTCATGTTTTATCAAGGGAATGCCTCAATCGAAGATTCAGCTTGGATGAATGTCGTCATCAAATGATATATCACAGACTCATCTCAGACTAAAGTAAACACTGTTTATTATACCTTTCGTAATTTTTTGATGAAATTGAATTCGTCAATCAATTTTTCGTACAACCTAACGTAAACAATTATGGGATTTTGTATTGAAGCTTGGTTGAAACAAAATTCTCTCTTTTCATGAGGTCTAGTGATGAACTAATTCGATATCATTCTATAACAGGCTTGAGTTGCATTTTCAAATTCTATTTTCTTGTGAAACAAGAACAAAACGACATTTGGAAACAAAGTTCATTGTTTGACCTTTTGCTGATGACGCTTAGGATGCTTCAATTCGATCACGAAGATAATTAAACGTGTGATGAAACACTGTTCTGTATCGATACAGATTTTATTTCGAAAGCAAGTTGCATATGTTCCAGAACTCTGTGATGAAACATAAGCATTGATGATAGAGCTGAGACAAGTATGGTTAATTGGGATAGAGTTCCAATTGCTTTGGTGTTTGTGTTAGAAATGCTAAATAATACTCATCTATTAGGATTATTTTGTATTATCGACACATACCTATAGAATATCTATGGGAATTATCTCGGCAATTATGATGAATGTGGAATGCAAGCCAAAAAACCCAATTCATTCCTTATGAATTTCTCAAATAAAGAACATCCATATATCATCATCATGTTCAACAAGGTGTGCAAGGGGAGTAGTATAAATACTTCCAATACTTCCCTAGTGTTCCTTCCTGCATGGAGTTATCATTTTATTGGTGAAGTAGCGCAAAGAATAAGACAAATTTATGAGTTAAGATCTCATTATATTTGTTAACAATCGAAACTCTTGCTCCAGAAAGAACCCATTAAAACGATCAAGTCCAGCAATGAAATCCATGTTTCATTATCAGTATTCTAACGATGAAACAAAATGGCAAACATTGCTGAAAATGGATATCACGCTGGCTCAGCCGAACACATTCATTTTTATCAAGAATGACTATTTTACATTGTCCTTCAATAATTGTGTTACCAGGTGACAAGAATGAAATTTCTTATCTACTTCATTGACAAAGATTGCAAATCGTGTGAATCATGAGTATGGAATCGAATCAAATTTCTGATTGATGGATATGAATTATAAATGAATACTCAACGTTTAAGCCATATGTAGAAAAGTCTGAGAATTCTGATAATGTTGTTTTGTTTTTGGAGATACCTAATTGACTAATAGCGACTTCTATTGATTTTTGTAGAACCCTGACAAGACCATAAGATTTATGATTTTGTAAGTATGTTTACTGGTTACTTATAAGTATGATAAGTTTTCAAAATGAGAATTTTGTCTTCGGAGAATATGATATACTTATGCGTGAATATATTTCTTCTCGCCGCACATCACTTATGCTGTTGAGTTTCGATTTATACGAACCAATTATAGGACTTGAGTCATTCACTATTCGTGGTGACAATTACTACAAATACAACTACGTTGGGAATATACCTATTCATCCACCATGGTTTCTGAAGATTGTGAATTGTTCGAGCATCATCAGAACAAAATCGATGTTCCACAGCATTTGATTCTTTCATTTTCTTGTATGTATATATCATACAATATATATCAATCAAGAAATACGGAATAGCGTGTATGTCTATTTGGTATCATGGCGGATTTAAATATGAGTTCAATGATTTTATGATATAACTTCTCTAAACTGTGATGATACTTATGGAGTGATGTATACCGGAATCGGCATACTATTGAAACATAACTAAGACCCAGTAGCGTGTACATGGGTGGCCCAGATGAAAACGAAACAAGATATGCATTTCACTGAGAGATCAAGGAACTGACATCGAAATAAATGATTCTTCATGTAATGTTGGATAAGGCAGGATTTGAAGAAAAAAACACATGAGGCCTTTCTTAGATGAACATCGTTCTAACTACAAAATGAGAAATAGTGATGAAAGGGAAAAAAGCGTTACTTTCCATCATCATAAACGTGTTTTCTCGAGAACTACTGCATTGAAAACAAGGAAGCGTTGGTAAGAGATTTCGATTACCTTCAAAATGATGTATAACTTGACCCCATATCCTATTTGAAATTCAAGTGTTGGAGCTCACCCCACCGAGGGGTTTGAAGTGGAAAAGTTGAAAACATGATCGAAATATTTCCCTCTCGAAATAAAAATCGACGGGTTCGAGCGTTTTTTTTTTCTGAGAACGATAACTATGTCAAATCGGCCTTGTTTCGTTTCCATTCGGCCACCCAGTATATAGTTCGGGGTTTGATGTACCTCAATGTTGATATTTGGAAGGATGGAGAGATTATTTAGGAGAGGAAAATAGTGTATTCCAGTTTAATGAAATGTTGATTTCGAATATTATAAACTGACGAATCCATCAATGTTATTCTACATGTAATCATTTAATGGTGACCTGTAGGCGATACAAGTATTTCCATTTCTTTGATATTTGATATGAAATAGTTTGGTGATATCATTTGCTCCCCAATTTACACTCATAGAGGTGTACATGCGTATCTCAAGGCTAGGTACATAAGAAATAAGTACATTATACAATACGTGAATATTATATTATTTTTCTTATTCTTACTAATGTTCTTTTATTATTTCGGTTATTTTCCACATTATTTTCCATTTAAATACTTGGGTATATACTGTTTATTTCATCACCATAGCGATACCAAGGTTAAGTGGAAGAGCAATCAATGAGTGATCTCTCACTATAAAAATTGAACTTCTCCCTTCATTTTCCACTACTCGATATATAATAGTTTGGCAAGATATACCTACCTCCATAGAGAATATGATTGAGACATTTAATATTATTATCATTATTATACAAGCCGTTCTTCCCGAAAGTTTTGGGTAGAATAATATGATAACAGCCCACTCCTCCTTTTTCTATCGCTTGAGATTAATAATGAATAAGTATATACAAAAACATCATTACATTATTTATTAGTGAATGAATGATGGTTTTCCGAGATAAGCCATTTTGGACCAGGTTCAATAGGTAATCCTGATGCAGTCTCCATTCATTTCGAACGGACCAACTGTAAGTATACCCATATCACTATCTATCTGCAAATAAGAAATTTGAATGATTATGAATAAAATGAAATCCGTTGTCATGGCGATCCGAACTCTTCATAGTTCTGTATTACGTTCATTTTAAAATCCGTATACTCTGGTGTCGTCATGGTGTCGCATTCTAAAACCATAATGGAGAATTAATTGGTCATTAAGCATTGTGTTTTAATTGAAGGTATAAAAACTGAGACAATTTTAGCGGTATTTTGAAGAATAATGCATTTCATTACTCGGTCGAGTTCACGTGGCGAGGGAACCGATCTGTAGTGAGTTTCGTGGCCGCCAGGTGGCACCGAGTGTCCGGATCGAGTTCTCGCGGTGCGAGAGTTCCTTTCCGTATCTGGCCATAGGCGTACAGAGAAAAATTTTCTGGGATCGGAAAAAAATTTTGAAATAAAAAAATTACTACTTACCTACTCGTGTGGAAACGAGAAGCTGATGTACAGGAATTCATCTATTTTGGCAGCCCACCTACAGGGGTTATTTCGAAAGTTATCAAAGCATAATGAAAAGTTGAATATTTCAAATATGCAAAATCTTTTTGGCAAATGTCATATTTTGACATGCTGTATTTTTTTTGTCCAATTCATCACCCTTATGATATTTTGTATCTGAGAAGAGTTTTTTTTTCTGATTCCAAAAATATTTACATACATTTCATATCCAAATTTGATTTTTGATAACAAATAATCTCTATTAGTGTAGGAAGCAGATATATCGGTATCAAAAAATTATAATCCATGAAAACTTAAATTCAATGGGTGAACAAGAAAAATGGCGACAGGTCCTGTCATTCCCATTGCTTCTTCCCATGTGTTGGTACACGTAATATTTGAACGCCTCCATTTCGAATGATGAAAAAACCATGTGCATAAATTTTTTGAATCAGAAGAAAAAGCTCCAGAATAAAGTTATGCTTATACAACAACATAATAATAGGAGATAATATGAACTTTTGACAAGACATACTAATGATTCAGGAAAGAATATCAAAATTCATCAACTATTTTTTGATAGCTTCCGAAATATCATTTGAAGGTGGGGTGCAAAAATATACGGGAAACACCTCTCAACATAATTGCAGAGATTAATAACGTATGCAAAAAGTACCGGACAGTTTTTCACAACCGAACGGCTCATTTGCGGACATATGTTTATAAAAACAAGCATACTTGTTTTGATGTCTCCTATCATCCCTCAAAGTTTGTCGGTATCTTTTTGGGACACCCTGTGTATGAGTCTCAGACTGGAATATCTGATGATCATTGTGTTGAGAGTTTGATGATAAATTCCTCCGATCCGAGGTATTCAACAGCAGTCATTCGTTATCTGGGTTGATCAAATCAGTTGTTGGACAAGCATTACATCTATCAATGTGCCTTTTATGTAACCAGTTGGGCAATTAAAGTGTTGAAAATCCTAAAATTATTGATTATACTCCCTAATGTGGATGTGGATGTATCAGATATTCTATATTATATCACATTATACTCATTCTATCGATTGTCACCCTGTGTACAGTAACATACTTACCCTCCCTGCTGTTTATCGCCCAGAGCTACCCTAGCCCTTCTTGCTTCTGCAGAAAATAGGACAACAAACGCGTATGACCTACTTACCCATTCCAATTTCCCCCAATACCCATCGATATTGAAACAGTCGTGTACAACTCGCAAAACCAGATGAAACGAGTGTTGTCAGACAAGACTCCTGTTGAGCACCATCTTGCAGAGAAATATACGACATTCGGGACTAATTTTACATTTGGGTATTCAAAAGATTTCGGGAAATGAAAAATGAAAAATAACTATTCCATAAAACCATATCGAGGAATCCTCAAAAAAACTGGTCTACGATTAATAAGGTCACTCTATTCTAGAGAATGGTCAATAATAATGATAAGATTTCAATTACAAATAATATACAGGGTGTATCTTGAATGATACCAATGGCGATTTTAGGTGGTGATGCCCTGTTATATTTCATGAGAGAGGAATTTATATAAATATGTGTCATGACATGCTTCCTTTTCGCGAAGGAAGGTGTCAAAAATGTAACTCCTCTACCCCGACTTTCTATTTCACTGTGAATCGAGAATCATATATTTTAGAAAAAAGTATACGTAGGCTTTTCTTTTGGTCTCTGTAATTAATTTCTTGGCAATACTCATATTTTCAGATTTATTATTATTTATTGCTCAACGGCATGCCACGGCTAACATATTATTTGTTTCTACAGAACTGAGTGATATACAATGAATCTGAAAGAACAACACAAAATGTATTCTTGGATGTTCAACCAGATAGGCATAACAACCGTCTTAGCATTTGTTTTTAAAGAAATCAGGTAGCACTCTGCTAATTTCATCAAAATCGGCGAAAACAACTCCGATTGTTCAAAAACAATTATTTATTGAAAATTGAAACAGCGTTACTCTAGAAGAATATGATGAGCAGCCTTCAATAATCACTCACCAGGTTAACCAAAAACATATGAAGATAACACACAAGGAACCTAGTGACGTTGACGACTGACTCGGTGACAAATCTCTCATCGTCGCAATCCGTCAATCTCGTCCTGATCTCACGAATGCACCACTTTGTAAATCATTTCGTATTTTAGTAGTCGTTTTAGGTTGTGAATTAAAACTGATATTGGGGCATAGATATCGTTTTGTTTTTAGGTTACATCAGTTATAGGTACCAATTATAGTTAACTTTGAACAACCAAGTTGGTCCTAAGTTTTCCTCTTGCTGGTTAGAGATTTATAAGATGAAGGGATTAATGATTTTGCAGGTGAAGAGTAATGAACGATCGGAGATTTCTTGTTGTTTTTTGATATTTTATTTCCTGTGGAAAAGAGGGGCAAAATATTCAATCTGGCAGATATCAGATCTCCAACAGTTTTCCATAACTCGGCTTTAGCGAACGTTCACTCCACCAAGAGAACTGTTGGACCAACATATATTCTATTCGTTTGTTTTTTTATAATCCCCCTTCCCTATATCCATTGCTGTGTTCCACATATGGCATGTATATAAGAACACTGTAACATTGTAGTCCTCATTTATTGCGAAGTTTCGTGGACTTTGACTTTGATGGGACGGTGTTTCAATTTTTTAGAATTTTTCATTACTTCATAGTCAGTTTATATAGTGAGTGCATAATATTCCAAAAGATGTATACTTTAACAAGAATGTACATAGCTATTTCATGCGAGTATCATAGGATACTTCCAATTTGAAGGAGATTTGTTACTCTGATTAGAATAATACTAAGATTATTCAATCATATTCAATGAAATATTGACATAGATATGACAAGATCGGAGTACAAAACTTAAAAATCGAAATAACTTACGAAAAACGAAACATAGATAATAATAAAATAAACAACGATATTTGAATTCACAAAAAGTCGCCTACAACATCACCTGATGGGAACTTCTCCAGATGAAATGGCTGACATTTCTTTTGATGGTTGCTATTTTAGTGAATGATGTAATGTATACTGGGAGATTGTTATACAGTGCTTCAGCTTATTACTATATTTGTTAATACTATATTGCCATGGGTAAGAGTGACTGAAAAACTCTAGTTTATTGCATTCAGATTGGTGACTTATAAGCAGAAGATAATCATGCATTCTATGGAAACGATTGGAAATTTCAAATCGATGAAATTGATGTTTTTTTCTTGCAATAGGTTTCTCCTACATCACGATGATACTGATTCACTGTTCGAAGGCCCACTCATATTGAAAAGGATACCAATGCATCCAGGATTGAAAAAACAAGATCAAGTTTCTGTAAATAATCGATTGAGTACAACATTCATGAAACAACGATTATTGGTTTCGATTCCTTAGAAGCACCGCCTACTAACATACAATTAGAAACTATTCTCGGAGCCGACACACTCTGACATTCAGTTCTCTGGAACTCCTCATACTAGTAGAAAAAATGAGACTAGTATTGTAACCAAACCCCAATTCGAACGTGGCTTTTGAAAAATATATCACCTATGATTCAAGGAATTTACCACCTAAATTTCAAGACCTTCTGTCACAGGGAAATACAATTGTACATGTTTTCAAACCATCTGAGACTCGCCATTCAAGATGATTCAAGAAGATGACCAACTTCCATTAAATGGCTACAGCAGGTGAAACGAGGTATGAGGCCACCCCTGTAACTTCTGTATTCGTGAGCGGATTTTTCTGAAACTTGGTATAGTCATATGTATAAACAACGATGTCGAATTGATCAAATCACAATCCAATATGGCGGAATGTCGGTTTTTTTCTTTTTCTGAAATTTCATTACCTTTGTTTTTTCAACCCTGTACATTTTCACCCATTCGAGTACAGGTCAGAACAAGTTCAAGAGTTATGTCCAATGTCATTTTTTCGGAATGATTTGGAAAAATTGTTTTTTTTATCGTACCTCATGGATAAATAAACCAAGGCTATCCACAATTGAGTCGCATAAACATAATAGGGAATTAATTTTCCAGCTCTTTGTGGGATTTTCTCTCCTCGTTTCAAAAAATTAAGGTAGAAGTTATGAAAAATTATTTCAATATATTTGTGGTAAGGACAGATTTTGTGATCTGCCCCAAAATGTCACTGCGCTTGAAATCAAACCTCCAGATACCCAAAAGAGAAATTCTCTATTTTTTAGTGACACTTTGTGTATAACAGTATTTTATATGAAAAGACCTACCAATTTGCAGTGAATACTATAACCTCACTTCAATTTCAAACTGGAAGAGCTGCCACTTCGACTCATTTAATATTCATATTTGAATTGATATGAATATAAATGACGAATCAACTAAATCACATCGCATTTTGATTGAAAATCATTTTTTTTTCTAACAGAAACTCTATAGATTACCTACGCTCTAGATCTAGAACATGCATTCAAGAAGAAAATGACGTATCATTTTTATACTTCAGTGCAGTAACGAATTGTATCCATTCGAAAATCTACAACTAAATCATGTGCTACCTTGCAGTGTGATTGATTTTTCGAAAATGACTTCTGGCTTACAGCTTGGACTCGTTTTGACCTTTAGAATTTTTAAAAATATACATGGTGTTACATTTGAGGAAACAAAGTTGATTGCATTTCCAGAAGAACTAGAAGTTCACTATATTGAATTGTCATGTAATCAAATCTGAAATGGTTGCTTATATATAACTGTAACAAAATTCCAGAAAAATCTGAATGTAGAAGTTACCTAGGAGTGGCCCGATACCGTGTGTCACCCTTATTTATATGAAAATATATATAAATATGTGTATAATCGATTGAAATATGAATATTCAGAAAGTCGAAGTGACAGATTTTCCTGTTGAAAATTGAATTGAGGTTATAGTATTCACTGCGAGTTGGTAGGCTTTTTCATATAAAATAGGAGGAATGGAAGACTCAGATTAGACGGGTGCATGGATGAAAGTGAAAGAGTCACGATGTCAGTATTGACAACTATTTCAGTGTATTGAAATGTCAAAAACATTTCGTAACATGATCCATTATCGTATACCAATATGTCGCAAATATTAAAGTGAAAACTAACAAAATTTAATGATAATAATTTTTATAAATTCACCCTATCCTGCTTCGACGGATGATTGGTTGGTGGATATATCAATCAAACGCGCATATGAAACATATGAAATCATAATTTGTTGTTGCTGTGAGTTTGCCAACAGAATTGATTTGTTGGCGAGCAGATGATCTTCATCGGCGACACCAGCTAGCTATTTCCTCAACTGACACTGTCAAATGAATTAACTTTGGAGTTAGGAGTTCAAGAACAAAATACTTAGCAGGTTGGCTGCCGCAGTTTATACAAAATTCAGCCCCCTGGCTATTTCTCAATGAAGGACTATGATGAAAACCATCGCACTCTCCAGGAAACATGGGCATAATATACGTAAAAAATTATATTTTTGATTTTATTCCGAATTTTCGTGAAGGCATATTATATGTGCCTCGTGGCACATATAATTGCTGTAGGTAATTGGTATTGGGCTGTAAGGCCCGAATGCTGTACGTCCAAATGTTTATTAGTTCATGTGTACAGAATATGATGAGAAGAATGTTTACTGCAGGAAGAAACAAACATCTAATGAAGGTTCATCAGGAGATTATTCTTTGCAGTCAGTCTTCTCGGGTGATTCTAACACTTCTGAAGTGCGCATGAAAACATGAATATTCGACGCCGTTGTGTGGTTCGTTACTGAAAACTAAAACTAGAAGAAAAGGAGAAAAAGTTATTTATGAATTTCACGTTTTCTCGAACGCCATAGCTCTACACTGATATATCATGATATTTTTTTATTTATGCAATTCCTGAGGAACATTTTTTATTTTCATTTGTATCATAGTAGAATTCATCTTCTTCAAAAACAGCATACTCATATGTGTTTCCATGTATTGTTCACTTGTTTCCAGTGGAGAGATGTTGGATAACACTGACATACAGTGTGTGAAAGCGAAACGGAATGAATTCATCATTTCGGTATTCATGAAAAATCTCGAAATACGTCAAATCCAAATCATGAATGGACATTCTTCAACGTCAAAATGCAATCCCTAACTTCAACTCCCAAATTATTTAAATGGGAAGTAAAGGCTTGTGATATATCGTTTGAAAGGTCTCTTCTTTCTTTATTCGAGAATGTTTTCAAGTTTATTGCAACAATTAAGATATAATAAAATATAATCATGTGGTTACCGAAATGCGCTACAATATACTCAAAACGTATTACAATATAAGAAAGTGAGCGAAAATCATAGCAACGTGCTTTTTAGATTGAAAATACTTTGACAACGTTAGTTGGTTTAAAACGTCTGAGAAAATCTATAGGTACATTGCTTCACTGGTGTGCGAGGTTAGATTGTTCAACTCGACAAAAAAAACGTAGGATTTTCTGAATCCGAAAACTAAAAGACTTCTCTTGTTTCATTCAAGACAGAGAAACAAACGGTTCTGATATCAGAAGTAAAATGAAAAGGTCCCACAAAGAAAAATAATTAACCGCAGACAGCGTCGATTGAATCCAAATCAATTAATTAAAATGTAATAATGTGGGTTGAAAAATGTCGAGAAAAAGGCATACAGTATGTTGAGTGCAGCAAACACAACCGACGGCCTGGGTGGGCCTTCCGACAAAGAAACCTAAATACATTAGGATACAATTGCTTGGCAGGATACCAACAATTCCTTTTTCAACTTCGCATTATTGACAAATAATGGGGTTGTTACACTTGTTTTAAATAATATCTTCTGGTGTAATCAGTCGTGTAATTGTAATCCTTTCTCCCGAAAGGACTTTCCTAAAGTTAATTCCATACAGGTAGTTGGAAAACAAACAGGCCCATAATTGGTCAAGAGGATTTGTCCGCGGCTATCACTGTCAACTGTCAGACGGAGCCTTTTATATTTATTTAATGTGATTATCTAGTTGCTTTTGAGTTTTGTGTGTCGAAGTATCAGTCAAGTCTCTGGTTCGTGGGAGGCGCACAGAGTGACGTTTCATCGAGAACGGATTGACTGCTGGTTGACACTGAACATATTGCATCTTTTGTCCTACTTGCGGTACTTGGAACACGGTAACTACTATTGAGAAATGAAATGTGCGCATGGATAATAATTTCCGAAGTACCTTTCGGGCTTAGGTACTATCTGCGATGCATCACTGATATGGAGGTGGGGAGTACGGAGTGATACTAGATTGATATAATCATCTACAAACCAACTTTAGGAGTACGCAGATGAATTTGAACCATGAACCTACAGAGAGGTCCGGGTTATAGTGACAATAATTCATCATTCGAGGGTCCATCGAAAAACTAGTAGACATGCATGAATTGTTTTTTTCCCAAAAACATTTCCTAAGAGATATACAGCCCTTCAAGGTTCAGTTTTGATTTTTTTTTTCTTCCATAACTCTCAGTACAGTCAAGCGTTTTTGCTCAAATTCAGTACAAGTGCCTATGAAATGGGTGTAATGTTTATTTGACGCAAGTAACTATTTCTGGACTTCAAAAGGGCTTTCGAAACAATCGATATATCAATTCTACTCACAAAGTTGAAATATTATGGCATATCCGGTGAGGTGCTTGAATGGTCCAGAAGCTTTTTATCTGATAGATCTCAATGTACTAAAGTTAATAATATACTATCGAGTAATAGATCCATCGGTATTGGTGTCCCCCAAGGGAGTGTACTCGGTCCTCTTTCATTCCTAATATATTTGAATAATATTAATTTTAATGAAAACTTTGAATACTCTGCTTGCTGTAAGTGACGTAAATATTGAAAATACTATTAGCAAAATTAATGCTGCATTACAAAATCTGTCGAAACTTTTGAATATAAATGAACAAAAATTGAATGTTGCAAAAACAAAAGCAATGATAGTAACAACTACACATAAATACAACCTCATTGATTTAAATTCAATTATTATTAGAATATACGATGAAACCATAGAAATTGACAATACCTTGGCTTATGAATATATTTTCATATTTGGCAATATATCAATATGTATGTGAAAAATCTCAAAAACATTTTTCTTTCTCACAAGAATTAGCAGAAACCATACGTTTCAATCAAACATGACCGTATACCGATCAATAATCCAACCTCATTCTGACTGCTGTGCTACACTAATTCCTTTGCTTGACGGAAATTGTATTTCAATGCTTCAAAAAATGCAGAGAAGAGAAATGCGATTACTGCTGAAATGCCCCAATTATTATTACCCAATTACATCAATGATCAAAGTTCTGAATTGGTCAACAGTAAAAGAGAGACTTCTACTTCTCAATGATATTCATTTTCAAAATACTTTATGAAGGAGCACCGTGCTATTTTAATGGATTCATCACCTACCAACATCAAATACATAAATGTCCTACAAGAGGTAGTAATGAACTATGTGTACTACGAACAAACTATGAAAGGACCATGAACTCTTTATTTCACAGAGGGCTATTGGACTATGATAAACTCCCAAATGAAATGAAAAATACAATACTATCCAGCTGTTCAAAACATCTCTCGCCTAATATCCAATAGCACAGTATGAAACCAACTAAGTGGTCCATCACTTACCTAATATAATCCATATTCATGATCCAGACTGATTACTGTATACTGGTTTTTATAGATGTTTAATATCTACAATACTATATTCTATCTACTTCAAAGACTAAACTTCTCCATTCAACTTACTATTTATATTATTATTATTATTATTATTATTATTATTATTATTATTATTATTATTATTATTATTATTATTATTATTATTATTATTTATAATATAATGATGAAAATACCTTTTTGTTCACGATACTGGACGTTGGAAATCACAAACTGAATATGAACATGTAGATAATTATTGTTCAACAACTGTTTTTTTGTCATTCCCAAGCATAACGAATGTATAGATTTTTGGTTTTGACGTTATATCATTTTATTTTTGATAATCGCTGATTTTGTTTTCAATCAACGAAAGCCTTTCTAATAGGCTTGTCACACGGGTGACTTTTTTTCTGAATTGAACAAAAACTACTAATGAAAGTCAATTCACCATTCAATTCAGGCAGGTCATCCCTAATATATTGTCAGGCTTGAGACCTGCAGAACTTCGCTCTACCAAGCATCATTCATGGATAGAATGGCAAAGTTGTGGATATCTTTGCTTAGCGAAGTCTTTCCTGTTTCTTACGACCCTCAAACTCACAAGCAAAAAAAATCTAATACCTCCCTTCTTTCACAACATTCCACCGCTGGCTAACACGATGTTCCTCGAACATTATAGGTTTTCTGTCGTGCTGTCATAAGATGAAAAGATGACTGAATGACTCATTCATGTGTCACACACCTTCATCTGGTGCGACCATGAGAAAACATGATGATGGATGTCCCATCAGATCTCACTACGAAAATATAAGGATAATTCTATAAACTTTGTGCACTACGCCGAAAAACCTAGTTGAGGGGTTAGAGTTCTTCTGTTCTAATCGAGTTATTTCACGAAATGTCAACACTAGAAATGCTCATATATAAATGAAATATCAGCTCCCATACGGTTGGTAATTGTTAACTGATTAGTAAATGCGTAAATGTTATGAACGGTCTTATCAAATTAGTTGAACATTATCGTTAAACCTAATGAAGTTCATCCATTTTTATCGACTTTTCACCTTATTTTCTAATTGAATCATCTCATTGGGGCTTGTCAGTTGTCCTCTATATAATCATGTGTCAAGATAACAGCAAGTGGTCGTAATTGAACTTGAACATGATCATCTGTTTTATTGCTGCGAAGTTTGGATTATCTTGATTCGAACTCATGCAAGCTAGTTGAGAAAAACATCAATATTCCAATGATCTTTCATTTTATCATTATTGTTATCATCTACATAGAAGGAGGAGTTATGAAGAAAAATAATGAGGAGGGATGATAACCGAAGACATAGAACTCAAATTGAAATTGGGAATGCGTGGATGACTTAACGAAAAATCATAGTCCCAGTCCCAGTAGGTGAGGCGGTCAATCACTTCTTCAGTTCACTTCACATCACTTCACATCATTTCATATCACTTTATATCACTTCACATCACTTCACTCCTTGTGATTTCAATAATATTTCATAGTTGACGTAAAAAATTGACGAATCACTATAGCACGAAATACCTAGTTGAAACAGCCACATGCGAATGGATTTCATTTCAAGTTCAAAATCATCGAATTCCTGTGAAAAAATCCTCCCTAATTTGTTCTGATAGTCATGCATCTTTCCAATTTATCATGCTCTAAAATCAGATCAGGACTGGTCTGGGACTGCCTACAAAGCCCTGGCTACAATACAGGGCAGGTTGCAGGGAACGAAGAAGCAGATTCCCTGGCGAGAGAGGTATCGGGGACAAAGTTTATGTTGCTAGAGACAGGATAGCAAGGTGGTTGAAAGAAATACACCAAAATCACTGAAACAACATTCTGACTGAGCAGAAGTCAGATTGAACGGGTGACGGGACTGGTAACCGGTAACTGCTTCCTGCAGAAAAACTTACATCAGATGGGCATACACATGGAAGAACCCATTCCTAGGCTTATCAATGGAGACGAGAAAACAGCCTTTCACAACATCATACTGGAGTGCGAAGCACCATCACGTAGGATATTCAGTCTTCTGGCAGAATACAACTTTCCAAGAAACAACTTCAATATTGTGAAATGAAATAAAACAAGTTAGGAAACGAAGCAAGAATATGTCTTTCTAACGTATATGATCTGAAATTAATATTGGAATGTCTACTACATGTCTTGATATTGCTCATTACTGTCATTGTGAAGAGAATCATAGCAATAGCAAACTCAGAACCATGCCCTAGAAAAACCTGTTACCCGGATCTTATAGGAATGCACATGTATTTTAAAAAATTGTGAAGTATTATATTACATAATTTCATTTGATCGTCACTTCGATTCACAATAATCTCTATCATCGTTAAGATTTCCATGGAGATGACTTGGAGAACTGAATGATTTACTGGCGACAGGAATGTATGTGTAGAAGAAGCTACCGAATAGTTCATTAGCTCTTATAGAATTCAAGACCATCAAACATTAATCGTACAACCTGCATCATGTCCTATTCAGGAAGAAAATGCGTCGAAAAAATCAATAGGTGCCCAAATGACACTTTCCTAATATAAATTACTCATTGAATGGGAGGACCTTCAGATGGGATTGAAGAACTACTGCGGCGCCGCGCTTTGTTGATTTCCACATCATGGGCGTACCTCCTATAACCGATGCGAGGGACCAAATATTATTAAAGGGAAACTTTTGTAACATCACCCCCAATTTTTTCGTCCATCTAGCATGTCGCCTTGCAGTCCGATCGAGAACGAAATAATTCTGATATTCGTATCAGGAGAGCAGAAATTCGATAGGGTATGTCGTATAAACCCTGATTCAACCAAACGAAAATTTTCAAAATCCATTCCCGAGACGGAATCGGGAAATGCGTATCAGGAGAGTAGGAGTCTGAGGGTTCTCAATATCAACCTCCATATTTGAGCAAAAGTTCTCATTCTATTTCGGGGACAAAATAATTCTGGTATGCTGTATGGGAGGATAAACATTGAAACATATCAGCTGTCTAGTTATCTAGTTCACAGAACAGAATGGAAAGAACTCTCATGAGATATTCCACAGTTGAACATGTCTAGATCCTTAACCTCTTCTGATATATCCTAACACACGGAGAATTTTTATATATGTTGGTTCTTGGAAAATCTAGGTAGAATTCATCACTATTTATGAAAAATGAACTAGAACATCGAAATTTAATTTCTCCAATAAATCTGCACAGTCAATTGCATTGTTAACAACCTTATGAAGGATCAGGATGGGACAGCATTTGAAAGTTTTGAAAAGCTCTTCATGAGGTGTTCCTATTCAAGGGTATGTACCATATGACTCGTAACTCAACAGTTCCAAAAAGTGTCGTTGCAGACTCTCAAGTCATTTAACTGATACAGAGCCACATTCACGACGACTGATCTGAACAACGGTACGTACCCTGAATTTGCTGTTCGTGCCTCAACATTCATCATCAATAAAAATACCATCGATGACGAAAATATTACAGTTATTGTTATAGGGTAAAAAAGCCTCATACTAGGGTTACTAACAATAGCTGTCTATTTGCCACAGTCGAAATGATATTCATTAAAAGTTGTCTATTATTATTTGCAATTCATTCTTGTCATAACTAGAAATTTAAGTTGAACCAATTCGAGGTAATTCGGCAGATATGACAACAAAAAACTACGATTTGTTGTTGAACATCGATTTCATAGTGACATGGTCGCCCCGAGCACGTTCTCAGAGAATTTCCCGTTTACCGATGTGGAATAGACTCGAATAAACAAACCTATTTCATTCGACCATAGTTCGAAAATTTACCAAGGACAATATAGGCAATATAGTTCAGAAGCTAACAGAATCATGCACAGTTTCACTAAACTGAACGTATTTTCCCATTTCCGTGAAATGTCGATAGTTGACAGTGAGTGTAAAACCTTGTTTTTCATCCCAGTACTTTCATCATCAACCAAACTGCATAAAATCACATAGAGGGTAGTTCACATTCATAAAAAAACAGTCTTAAACCAACAGAAGCATGTTTTACTGAACTGGTCTTGAAAACAGCGTATGCTTCTGATAGTTTCGAACTTTTTAGTTCATCAACGGAAACTAACCTTATGTCTTTATATGCAGTTCGGTGATGATGAAGTAGTGGAATGGTATGTGGATCATCGATAACCATAATAAATACACAATAATAACAAGCATGAATTTCAGAAGAAGAACGACAGGATGAATAAGTAGTTAGCAATTCTAGCCAGTTGTCATAACAATCACTGCGAGTTATGGAAATTAAGTGGCTTCGTTATGGCCAATGGAAATGGGTGTTGTTCTGAGTTGGCAAATAGGCTTTTTCGCGGAGTCGGAATTGATTGAGGCAACATAACTCAGCTGTGCTTTCCTGAATTTGGATAAAATTCTTCTCAATCCATTCATTACATGAGAAATATGAAGATATTCCATTTTCCTGTAAAATATCCAAAGAGTCTATGCGAATGCTATTTTTCAATTTGTTGATGGTAGAGTTTCGATCGGATCACAGCTGAATGGTATACATAGTGTTTTCAGCAAATCGACTATGCTACCATAACTTCTCAGCGAAAACAGCTATTCATGCTATGGTTACATATGCTGTGGGGTTGAATGAATATACAGAGAAAAAGTTATCCATTGGCCCTGAATCTTCAGCTGAATCTTTTGCTAGAATTTTGATCATATTTTGTAGGACATTCTTACCCAAGCGTACGCCTCTCGGTTATCTGAACTCCACAAAGAGGAATGACATTGCAGTAAAATACAATCGATAAAAATCAAGAGTAGTGGACTTGAACCAGCTAGCTATCTTGATTGCTTCTTGACACCATGTGTTTGTCCCAGATCCATTATTTACGGATTTATCATTGAACTTCACCGTCAGTCCTTGGCCGCGCGGCCACTTGGGCGAAAGAAGATGCGATTTTTGGAATTTCTGATTTATGGTGGACATAAAATGTCTCTTACTGCCTCGCAGAAGGAATTCGTAGTCGTAACAGGGGCATGTTAAATATGAAATTGTCGTGCAGTTATAAAGTGCAACTTGGTATGCTCGATTGCAAGTGTCGGTCGCACTTCTTCATTGGGACAGGTAAAGGCATTAGCAAATTCTTCTTGTCAACGTTGATTCACTATTAGTAGAAATATAGATGTATAGATATAGATTATAGATATATAGAATATGAAGAATCTATATCTATATAATATATAGAACATATCGAAGAAAAGTGCTTCAATTGTGTTGAGAACGGGAGCAGATTCGTTCCCGAAACGTCCACCAACATAAAGAGAAGTTTTATTCTGATTGAATATATTTGTATTTCCAAATTCTTCAGAAACAAGGTGTCACTGACAGAAAGAGAATCTCTCTTTCAGGTATCTGAAGGTTTAATTTCAAGCGCAGTGATATTTTGGGGCGAATCACAAAATCTGTCCTTACTACAAATATATTGAAATAATTTTTAATACCTCCTACTTTATATTTCTAGAAACGACTAGAGCAGAAAGGCCAAAATTATTCAATTCTCATTCTTCCCTCGAATTCCAAGTCGCACCTTGGAATTTTAGATCTAATATTTCGAGTTACAACTCGGAATTCAGTGAAGTTCCGAGTTGCAACTCGAAATCTAGTAATATTCCAAATTTCAAATCGGAATTCAGTATTATTTCGACTTACAATATTTGAGAATTTAGTATTATCCCGAGTTGCATCTCGAAATTCAGTAAAATTACGAGTAATATAACTGGGAATTCAGTAATATTCCGAGTTGCAACTCTGAATTCGAGCGAAAAATATAAATAAAATTATATCGGCCCTCCACACTTTTGTGAGAAGCAGAAAATAATTCTGTTCAGATTGTTACGAAATAATTTCCAAAGCACTTCAATACTATCAAGTTATAGGGTGATGATTGTTGAAGAACTTGTTTTAGAAAAGTTTTTTTTTACATTGCGATCTCCCAGAGCTTCGGAGATTGGAAAAAGATCTGTCTTTTTCTGAGTTATCGATGATCGCTGATACATATCTGATTTTTATTTCGGAGATATCAGTAACAGAATTTTCCAAACGAAAGTTGCCCCAAACAACTTTCCTTGATAGCTTATATAATCCATTCAATTTTGAAGAAAACTTGTATTCAAAAAATTTGGTTTCGAAACCCGAGTAATCTGATGTCTGTAACAGATTCTTGCATCCAATACCATTTTAGATTCCAGAAGCGCTAGGAGATAGCAATCGTGCTGAAATACTGTATTGTATTTTTTGAAACATTGATGTTGAAGAAACCACTTTCCAACATTTTATTGTTTCATGATCTATTCCAAAGTATAACACCAAACTTCAGTTTCAGCCTCACAAGACTGAGTATAACGTAGAATGATCTTATATGTGTGAAGTAGGTCCCAAACATACGCTGAAGCTCTCAGACTCTGTTCAAAAGAAAGCTATTCGCCTAGTCGGTGATACTATACTCACGAATTCTTTGACCTCTCTAGAACATCGCAGAAAGGTGGGCGATCTCTTTCTCTTTTATAGATATTTCCACGGTAGGTGTTCGACGGAAATCTCGTCTATCATGTCACCACGAGCTATTCCTAGTAAATGAACTAGACGAGTTCAGGCTGGAAATCCATGCATAGTCAGGCTCGAAACATGCCGAACTTCTCATTACCAAGTATCATTCATAAATAGAACGGCGAAGGTATGGAATTCTTTGGCTGGTGAAGTCTTTCCTTAAGCTCACCACCTCCAGACTTTCAAGAAAAATTCAAATACCTTCCTTCTATCCCAAAATTGCACCTCCGGCTAACACGATGTTTCCCATTGAACATCATGAGATTCCCTTCCGTGCTGTCAAAGATTAAAAAAAGTCAGATCACAGCCTGATTATGATATAAAGTATTGATTTGAAGATTTGGTAGCATTCCTAATATGTGCATACTAAACGACAGTTTATTATCGTACGTTGTACCAAGATCTCCAATGTCGGCCTATCGTTTGAAGTATAGTCATTTTGTCATCAAAAATAGTTTCTTTCTCTGCACGTGCCGCAGTGATGCTGCATGGTAATTCAAATTCATTGCTTTCTTCGCAACACGGATTCACATCTGTTTGAAGTGAAACACAGTCTAACCGTTTGCATTTTTGTTCTGAACGTCAGGAACTGATGATTTCATCAATAATTGAACACCTAGGGTGAATCACATTGGAGGTACATCTGAATGAGCGTAAAATTTTTAGAAAGCGTTATTTCGAATAATACTTAAATACTAACTAATGATATAACTAAAGTAATATCAAAAAAAAAATCGAATGATATATTCAATTTAATTTATTTATTGGCGGAGAAGCCCTATCACTAAATCAAATGAAAATTGAATTCATAATGAGCCAACACTCTATTCTGACACATATGAACTAAATATCGAATTATCAACAGAAATCCTAGAATAATATATAACACTCATTTCACATATAACGTTATACAATATCATACAGAGACTCCACTCACTATACGAGCAACCTATATCATTATCACTTATAACTTTTGAAGTACTTTCAATTGGATTCTGGCCTCAAATAGGCATTTAAAGATATTAGGAACCGATGTGGAAACCTCAGGGCTCTATTTGGTACATTGCAAAAAAATAAGCGGAGTAACTAGATCTGGACAGTTGACATTTTAATTCAATAATTCGAGAAGAACATAAAATCTAACATGAGTCTTCTACATTCGCAATTAATTCATTCGCATTTCATTAATGTGCATGTATTGATGGTTATCTTATAAGAATTCATGTACTCTCACCATCACAGTATTAGGAACCTGGTGGAAAGAAGATCAGAAAATAAATGAATAATTCAGTTTAGAAATGACCAATGACACATAGGCCCTTTTTTATTGATTCGACTGAAAATTCAGAGAAGCTGCGAATAATCGTTACAAGAAATTTTGATCATTTCACTGATGTATTATCATATCATTATTTGAACAAAAAAAACAATCTCTGATGATCCATTTTTCTAGATTCCTAGAAATATCTCTCGTCGTTTCTGAAAATAAAAATAGAAATTATTGATTGGTAGTAAGTACAGATTGATGACCTGTTCCAGAATATCATTGGAATTAAACCTTCAGAAACCTCGGAGAAGAACTCCCCATTCGTTATTGACACTTTATTTTTCAAAAAATTCAGGAGACAAATATATATTTTCCGCAAAAATCAAAAATTCCAAAAAAAAATATATAAAAATCAATATACCACCTCATCGATTAACTTACAGACAGTATGCAATCTATGAAGACGTATTATGGTCACGGTCACAAAAACCTCGAACGGTATCAACTGGAGGTCGTAAAAATCTTCCACATCGAAATCAACTCTAACTATGTCAAATTTAACACTTCTCGGAATCCCCACGACATTTTATTATGGAATCTAGCCGCACTTCAGGGCAGGTACTCGAGAAGTGACAACCAAGGGAACCGAAAAGGTCATATTTTCCATCAGCCGTCGCTTTATCTTGTAAACAACTCATAATGACTCGCTTTAAATTTTTCGAACATAAAAATAGTTGATAGGTGTCACATAAAATTAGGTACGTTCCTATTAGACGGAACTGACTTCGTCTATTCTTCCGTTGTCTCACCTCACCTCACCTAATAATATTTGAATACCACTGGTGATGGCGAGTCAAACAGAATAGAAAACATGATGTAGCATGGCCTAGGTAAAAACGTTCATTATACAGTGTGTAGAGAATTTCGTTATCAGTCGATTTCTTGAGAAACGCTCTAAGCTTTATTTTTTGAGGAATTTCGGGATATGCGCTCCTCGTTTCTAGAAATGAAAATATAGATCATAATATTTATTACAATATATATTATTTGTAGTAACGGACCGACTTGTAATCTGCCTCAAGATGTCATTGCGTTTGAAATCTGACCTTTATTATTAACGTTATTATGTGACATCATGAGGTGATAGAAAAAAAAATGTTCAATTAATAATCTTTTCTCCAGAGTTGTGGTGTGAGGGTATCGATGTAAGGGTTGCACATCTGAGTCATCGAAAACTTGACCAGCAGTTCTACATTTTTGGCAATTGAACAGAATCTGTGGAAGAGATAGTCCAGACGATCTTTAATAGGCATAACATTCGTTAGTTCATAAAGAAGGTTATTTGGAGGATTGTGTAGCGGATGTGCATAGTTACTGTAGTAAAACAACTTCGGTGATCGAGTGCCTATCACTGGAAACAATGAATTCGTGACTGTAGTATCACCGACTATGCGAAGAGCTTCAGAGTATGTTTGACCGGTGAACTTCAAACATGTGAACAGTACTCAAGGACATATCGTGTGCAGTTGCTGGGGTGTAAAGTTCCTCTTCGCACGGAACAGAAAGCCAAGAGTTTTTGTGGAGCAGCTCTCGCAATGGACCTCACATGATCATCCCATGAGAGACCGCTGTTGGTGGTGATACCGACCATGAATATTGACGACTTCATAGGAACAGTGTTACCCGACATCATCATATTGGGCATTGTGGGGCACCTACCACGATTAGAAACAGTTGTGTCTATGTGTGCTTCTACAACGCGTGTGCCGTATTAAAGTACAGGAATGTTTTCTTTCGTTATATACGCTAGAAAAGTCTGTCGACTGACTACCTACTATGACAAATTCGATAAGATATGGCCCCGTGGAGGTACGTGTACTATGGTAGGAGCGAATCTGTGATATCACGACAACGAAAGTGACAATGTTTGGAATCAAATTCGATGTAATTTGGCTGCACACACACATACGTGTAATTACATCACATATCGGCAGTCGCCGAAGTCCCCGCAAGGTCATGATGCCCCCGCAATGCCATGATGCCCCCGCAGGCATCATGGGCGTGTACTGCTTGATAGTTTTGAGGTATTTTTCATTATATTTCTCACAGTTCATTTGCAGGGGACAACCCACAGAATTATTCTCTGCATTCTTAGGTCAATCACTTTGAATAGCACAGACGGCTGTGGAGACAAAAAGTTTGAGGAGTTCAGAAAATATTCAGAAGACAACTTTTCGGATATTGTCTCATTGTAAGGCCGCTATTGGAGCTAATCATGAGGCAGGTAGACAGATAGATATGTAGAAGATTGTCAAAACTGGATTCTATATCCTGCAAGGACTACGTATCAACTTGGATGGTTGTTGATGAATTAACTGGCGGTGACTTTATTGTTCATTTATAGCTTCTATTCTTATTCGACTCGATACGAGTATAACATAACAATGGGCTTTCCTGTGTACGCACCCTGTATAGAAAAATAATCATGTCATGTCACGAGAATAGCATCCTAGAGAATTAATCGTCCTGTGACAAAAAATCCACTTTAGAATCCGGCTTGGCGAGGGTTCACTATTTATAAATTGTCATGTCATGAAAAATAGTTGTGACAAAAGTGATTGAGACCATTAGGCGCTTCTTTGCATATTTATTTGTCGATCTATCAAAGGGGTCAATGGATGCACCCTATACGCCCTTATTACTACCGTAGAAGGGGTGAAAATCGATCGGCGAGTCCGCTGGTTCTATCCATTAAAGAATTTTCTTCAATTCAGTAACCTAGAAGCTTTTAACTTTTCTATTTTCAGTTGCTTCCCACTTAGATGACTCCTTAATTATTATTTTCCAACTATTTCCTTGATGCGAGGGAGACAAAGGCGTGTACAGGGTGATCACCAGATCACCAGAGTATTGTGTGGATTTTTCGATTTTTCCGAGGTTAATAATTATCCGCTGGAATCTTCCAGCAACGAATCTCCATTGAGACTATCTGAAATGGCATATAATGGAGAATACATCCCAGAGCTGGACTCGATTTTTATTTTCATTTTCATTTTGCCCTTTTTTCACTGTCAGATTCTGAAAGAGTAGGCAAAAAGCAGTAGGAACTGCTCTTCAATTAGCAAGGCACACTTCGACAGGTTTATCAAAACATTTCCAAATGGTTGCTTTTGAATTGCTTTTTACTTTGGACCTGACTCTAGCTGTAACTAATTTACATAACTAACCTATAACCTATAACTAACCTATAGATTCGTTGTGTACATTTTTGTTGGGAGTCAAGAGGACAAAAGATATCACAGGACTGTACTCCAACATCAATCTCAATAAAAATTTTATATAGATGTTGCTATTGATAATATGATTAGTGATGAAATGCGTATATGAGCTATCTGATTCAGAAAGGCTGCAAGCTCTCCGCCAGTTTTCATCCGATTTCAAAAAATTAACGAAATGGTTTGAAAACACTAAATGCTGGAATCTATACTCTTTCAAACATTGAGCTTGAAGACAAATCATCATTTTGAATCTTATGGTGTATTAGACATTCATGAATTATAACAAGTAGGCAGATCACGAAGAGGATCAGCATTTATGCACATAGAAATTACTGGGTAGAATAATAACCATGTGCATACTTATGTTGAAAATGAAATTCTCAAAAACTATATTTGAACCGATGATTACTAGATTTTATGTAGACGCCTGCGTTTGTTCGATGCAAACAGTTTACAATTGCAGTGAAAAATTCTTACACCTCCTTTTGATGCACTGAAATAATCTGAATTCGTGAATCAGAGTTGCAAATGAAACAAACTATGTCATGACCATTTTACTTTACATCAAATTTTCAACTCTTGTGTGTAGAATGGAATAAATGGGAGAATAAAAAATTCAAATATGTCCAAGAGAAAGAAATAATAATAAGACAGAAATATGGCGACAGCAAAAATGACATAAGATAGAACGGGAGTGACAAAAATAGTACTGAAACCTTCACCAACAGGCGAAGCTTATAGGGTTGCCAGAACATTGATAACACTCACTCAAGGATCTATACAAGTTACCAAAACAATTTTATAACTTCTGACTATGAAATCTAAAGTTATGTACCATTACTGAGAATAGGTATTCTCAATCTTTGAAAACGCAATATTTGATAAGGGTCAATTGTACCAACCAAAATAGTTTTAAATACTGTCTGTAAGTTCTTCGAGGAGGTGGTACATAAATTTTTCAGCTTTTCATGGGATTTTCTCTCCTCGTTTTTTTTTGCAAAAATAGACATATTGAAGTTATTCAATGTAGGTGATATAAATTTTACGGTGACTAATTTACTGGAAACTCACATCTCATAAGTTTCATTCGATAATCTAATATCCCCACGCTTGCATGAAAATAATTGATTCGTAAGAGGAAACTATGTATCGTGCTTAGATTTTCGAAGAAGTGTTCGCTCAGTTAGTCGTTTGGAAGTGAACCTGGGCTGTTGTCGGCTCAATACAAACCATTGTTATTTCAGGCGGTCTGAAAGCATGACGAAGAAGCAAGCGAATAGTAGTAACTCTCTTCTATCATACATTGTGCCTCGTTTGAGATTGATCACCATATTTGTATTGTGAGATACCTCGTGACATGACTGTATCAGGATGAGTCAATTCAAGGGCTGAGAATTGATTGCAATCTCTCTCATCAGCTATAATATTGGTTTACATATATATCTCCACTTGAGAAATCGAATCGAGTCAATAGTGCAAGATTATTCACTCAAATTTTTTGTTCAGCTGAGTTCATTAATTCACAAGTGTGTTCAAATAAGAAGACTCAGTTTTACTTGTTGTTTGAACATTAGAAATTGGTGAATAATCCTAGTTGGTTCAGCCGGTTCAGCCCATCAAGTCAAGGAAGGATTTCAAAACTTTGTTGGAGATGTTGTCCTTTTCAGCCAATGACTGTACTGATGGATTCAAAAGAGATCAGAGTGAATCATTTCATATTTAAGTGATTGGATACTGTTGAACATATTTCAAATAAACCCTAGTTCGCGCCTAGAGGAAGGCGGAGGAACCCAACCAATAGTAACAGCAAGCGACAGAGAGGCCACCAGCAGTGATCAGACTGTTGCGAAATTCTACCTTTCTATGTTGCACATGCAGACGAATAGATAGCTCTCTCTTTTTATTATGTATGTTTCAATGCTCCTCCCAAGACGATGGTGCAAGGATGCATTCAGTAGGTATCATACTATCATAACTTTGGTTTACCTAATCAGCAACGCGAATTCCTATTGGAATCGAGGTTTCCATATCTAGTCGCAGGGTACTCAATTTGGGATTTTCTGCTGGAAATTCTCTGCTACTATCTATTCCATTCTTTTTATCAATAATAAAAACGTGTTAGGCATTCAGACTTCGTGGTCTTACAATTATGTTGAGTATTTTAATTTTTCACTAAGAAATGTTGAATGTTGTTCGGTAGAGCAAGGTCCGACAGGTCTCAATCATGAGAATGTAGTGGTGATGTAGTGGTAGCTCGTCTAGTTCGGCTACCTGGAATCGCTCACCATAGGTTTGGCCATGGAAATATCTATAAAAATTGGTGAGTGTAGTATCACCTACTACATTCTCTACTAGGCAAATAGCTCTCTTCTGGATAGGATCTCTTCTGAATAGGATCTGAGAGCTTTAGAATATGTTCCGGAGGTGAGCTCCAAACATGTGAACAGTACTCCAGTACAGGTCGAATTTGCGATTTGTATATCATGGGTAACTGCTGGAGTGTGAAGTACATCTTCGCACGGAACAGAAAGCCAAGTATCTGTGAAGCAGTTCTCGCAATGCTCCTCACGTGATCGTCTCATGAGAGCACTGATAGTGGTGAAACCGAGCATGGATATTGACAACTTCATATTGACAGCGGTACCTGACATCTCTGCGATGGGCATTGTGTGATCCGCTCTCCTGGTGAAGATACAGGAACACTAGCATTCATGGTCATTGTATAAGATGAAACCTAATCTACCAGCACAAAGATTGATCAGCGAGGAAACTCGATAGCGGACGACATAATTGGGGTGGCAAACCATGTAACGGAAATTTTGCTATGGAGGTGCCAAACTCTTTCACAACTGGGTCAACTGATTGTCATTGGCAGAGTTTTTTTTTATCTGTGGACAACACGGAAGGGAAACCTATAATGTTCGAGGAACATCGTGTTAGCCAGTGGTGGGATTTTGGGAGAGAAGGAAGGTGTTGGAATTTTTCTCGAATGTTTGGAGGTTGTAAGCATCAGGAAAGACTTCACTAGGCCAAGAATTCCACAACTTTGCCGTTCTATTGATGAATGATGCTTGGTATAGCGATGTTCGACAGGCCTCGAGCCTGACAGTGTAGGGGTGACCAGCCTGAGCTCGTCTGATTTGTCCACTAGGAGTCGCGCGTGGTGGCATAATAGATGATATTTCTGTTGAGCACCGACCGTGAGAGTACCTATAAAAGGGGCAGAGATCGCCGACCTTTCTACGATGATATAGAGAAGTAAATGATTTGGTGACGAAAGCCATATTGCCGGTCGTTCACGATTCTTGAGCTCTCTAGATATCGGATGAGCTCGATGTTGATTGATTTTTTCATTACTTTAGAGATCACAGATAGTAGTGCAATCGGTCTATAGTTGTTAGAGAGGGTTTTTTGGCCCTTCTTTGTAATCAGTTGGACCCTAGCTTTCTTCCAGTTAGAAGAAAATACGCCGAGTTTGTACGAAAGGGTGAACAACCTGCAAAGGACTGGTGTTAGTTCTAGGGCACATTTCTTGAAAACAATAAAGGGGAGGAAATGAGCTAGAAGTGAAATTTCTCCCGATTGCCATGGCAAACGTCCAAAATGAACGGGAACCATTTGGACACTCTATGAGCTTTGATCTTATCTTCGTGTTGTATGCCTCTTCAGACTCATCTATCGTTCGATTGCATGTATGTCGTTGACAGAGTCTTTGTTTTATGTACGGGTCGAATAATATATGTAATAGTTAGGATTCGTATAGGTAGGATATATTTGAACAGAGTGTGTCTATTGAATAATCAGTTTCTCCAACTCATGGAGATCATACTGATTAATGCGTCTGTGAAAATTACCAAAATTTATTAATGAATTCACAATGTGTTCTTACAGTATCGGTTTCTTGTCATTTCTTGAGGAGTTGACCGAAGGGACAGAAATGATGAAATTCATCAGTGGGGTGAGACGGTTAGGTTATTCTAAAACTGACCAAGATGTAAAAAAAACAGCTTCATATTTAGATGCGCTCGCCTGTCAAACAATGAGTGATTTTACATTCACATTATCCGATAAATTTTCCAATATGCATGGGACACTCTGGGAGGAATAATTCTCGAAGTAGATGGCTCCAAACAGGGCATAAAGTATTCTTCGAATAACTCATCTCTCGAAATCGTTTCCATATCTTTCTGAGCGACGCCGACACTTTATTGAATTTCTTGGAACCCGCTGTGACTACGCCAGTGACTCGAATGTTTCTTAGCGCCATAGACTTTTATTTAGACACGGTGTTCACATATAACTAACAGGCCGTACCAAATAATCAGTCAAAGAAAATGATCTTGGCCTCACAGTCCATTGAAGGCAATTCTATTCCGCCCAGTGCTAAATCTTCAACAACGTCCCTCCATTGTTACAACCATGATCATATGCGAGCTATCATGATACGGTTTATTAATACTGGATGATTCCTGATCCTCAAATGAGTCAGCGTGATGAAATGATGAGTTAGGACAAAGAGAACTTTCCAAACAAAATCTGGCTGATCCTGCGATATTTGAAAAAATAGTTTGACACATCTGATTTCTCCGATCTCCAATACTCAAATTCTTGAAACCAAATATTTTCTCTTCAACTTTCGATAACACAAGAAGAAGACCTATTGAAATTCATCAATTCAGAGGAAAATCCTGACAGCTAGCTGTAGAATTTTGAGTTGAGAAGAAATATACTGGAATTTTCCTTATAGCATCAGGAAATAATTCAGCAGACAAGTAATTCCACCACTTTGCCGTTCATTTGATTGATGAAGTTTGACAGGGTTTGAACCTGAAAATGTAAGGATGACCAGCCTAAGCTCGACTAGTTTTTCTGGCTGGAATCTCTCGTGGTTCAATAATATCGACGAGATTTTCGTTGTGCGTATACCATGGAAATATCTATGGAAGAGGAAGAGATCGTCCAGCATTCTACGATGTTCTGAAGAGGCGAATAGCCCTATTCTGAATAGAATCTGAGAGCGTATGTTTGGGAGCTGAACTCCAAACATGAGAACAGTGAACAGAAAGTCAAGTTTTTGTGCAGCAGTTCTCGCAATGGACCTCACATGATCGTCACATGGGAAAGTATGCAGTACGTCACATCTAATAGATTATTGATTTGGAACAAAAGCAAAATTGGTATCAAGACGGTTCCTTGTGGAACACCAGCATTGATAGTCACTGTATCAGATGAAAGTCCCCCAAACAGTGAATGGTTGGTTGTTCGATAAGATCCCAATATGGTAGGTACTAAGTGGACTCTTCAAGAGTACGATGAACGATACCAATTAGTTCCGGAAAATTTAGGATTTTGAAATGCCCGGAATTGATTTTCTTCGGCGGGTAAATTGGGTTCTTTTGTTGTGTCAACCAGAACGTCACAAAATTGAATCACAGCACACAATACAGGTACAAGAATTACATTTCCAAAGATTCATCATCGATAATGATGATAGTGCTAATGATGTTCGGAATGGAAAATATTTCGGAAAATGAAGACAGTGGGAGGAGTACAGAGTTTGAGAATCGTCACACCCATTGTATCTCTTTTTGTGAAATTTGGATCATTACTGTGCATTATAATCATAATTTCCGATTGAAGTATGGCCATATTCAATTCTCTATGTCGATATACCTGTAGGCTCAGACAGCAGTTTGTGAGACATTTGAGGCTTCACATGTCGTGTAGCAATTTATTTCAATGACATCGTGACAATCCATCGACCCTGAAGTATTCGTAAAGCAGGTTGATCGATCCTAAACTCTCTTCACTGATCGAAAGCAAAGCTATTTCCGAGCTTTTTATGTATCAACGCTCAAAGAAGTATCTGGTTAGTGAAGACACAACCACACGCTCTTCTTATACTTATACAATGTTTCAGCCTTGTGAAAACTAGAATATTGATATAAAAAACGTCTGAGTAACGAGAAATCTAGTTCTATACTAAGTAGAACGTCTGAGTAACTATAATTTTCTCTGTGAACATGCACAGTCAGTCGAATGATCGAAAATTCTTGAATTGTAAAGCCAACAGTGCAACATTTCATAAGTTATTATTACTTTCTTTCCCTTCTGTGCAAAATTATCCATACGTTTTTTTTTTCGTAACGCAACTGAAAAACACGATGAATCTATGATGATAATGATAATGAAATCCATCCGATGTTTATATGCTTCTCAATGTGAAAGTGACTGTATCATTTGTCCTTTTTCACTGTGTTTCTCTTGTTGTAGGTATGTCCATAGTAAAGAGGATCTGAAAATCTAGTGAAGTTCAATGCACCGAAAACTCAAACTTGTATATTCACCAGGAAGGCGAATTACATTGTCGAGGTCGAGAACTACCGAACTTTGCTCTACCAAGCAATTTTCCTAGATTTTTCTGGGATGTTCTCTTCACTTTCTAAAGAGAAAAATAGAAGTTATTATAAATTTTCCAATAAATTTGTAGCGAGGACAGATTTGTGATCCACCCCAAATTTAACCTTCAGACACCTTGTTCTCGAAGAAATTTTGGAAATACAAATATATTTCTAGTGAAAACAAGACTTCCACTAATATTAATTGACGTTTCGAGAACGAATCTGCTCCTGTTTTCAACACAATTCTAATATTTTTTCTTCGTGAAATGTTCGGTTGTTTCCAAACTGAATAGTGTCAAGCTCTGGTTTGCAGGTGTTTCTTCATTAATTGCTATTGAATTTGCCATTCCCATATTCAGTATATTATGAATACAATATCTCGATTATTGTTCTTCATTTCAAGTTTTATTTAGATTTTCTCATTCGGACCATTTTCCACCCTACTTTGCCTTTGCTCTCTTCATTTTAAGGTGAACTTATTGGAACTTTCGAGTACAAAGTAATAGGTATCCGTGGAACAAATTCGAAGTAATAAATATACTGATAGCTTGTTAGGTACTTGATGTGGAACTTCATGTCACAAGTTTCGGTGTTTGTTAATATTTCTGATTTCAATTTATGATTGCAATCATGGGTAATTAGGTCAAAGAACATCAGAAACCAAGCAGAAAGCACTGCAGGTCTGTTCTCAAGAATACGGATTGGTTTGCAGCTAATGTAGTCTACTACGTCATTCTGAATACCCTCTTGAACTGCTTACATTACTAGAGTGACACTCTGTATATAGGTATTTGGATATGAGACACGATTATTTGAAGCTTATCCTATCTGAGATATATAGCCCCCTGCACATTCCTGGTATTTTGCAACGAATTCAGGTTGAAATCTTTGCAAATATCCAAATAATAGGTTCACTTTTCATTTTGTTTCAATTACTCACTAGATACAAGGTCATGCAAGTTAGTTTTTCAATTAGATGAAGCGATTCAAAAAACAGAAAATAACGTCAAATTGACAGAAAATCATGCGAGAAAAAAGAATGTTTCGTAGTTGAATGAGAAAGAACTGAAAATTATATTCAAAATGAAACTTCGGATCAGTTGAGGCTGAAAGTCGATATCGAAAATATAAAAAAATATCAATATTCTTCGACACCAGAAAGAAAATCTTCCCTATGAAGTGTTTTGGTTGCCTTGCCGAGAGGTACATGCACAGCAGAAATTGAACGTTTGACGACACTTCTTCCATCACTTGTTTCTTCGAAATGAGTACTAATTGATGTTATTACCATTTCACTCTTGAGTCTATGTCTGAGACTGGTTTCTTGGGAATTTCTGAATGAATCCTAATAATATCTACAATCAGAAATTTATTGGAAATGGACAGCTACTTCCAACATGAAAAATATCTCAAATCATTTGTTCCATCACTCTGCGAAATCTTGTTATCTACGTACTAAATACTCTGTATATGGAGAATCATGATATTCCAAATTATTCTCTTAGATTCCTGAGGTATGAATCGAATTGGTGACCCGATGGTCGAGGTCATTAATCATGAGGTCGTGATTTCGATTCTTGGCTGTCCATTAGATTTTGACTTTATTTGTGCTCTGTACATTTCATGTCATGATGGTCTACATAGAACTTGGCCAAATGCCACAGTGGTTTGAATTCCACTTGTATAAACTGTAGATCACCGTGTCATTTAATCGCACAAGCCGTTCGGGGATTTTGAGAGTTGCTTTGGCAACTAAAGAGATGAATAACAACAATATCAATAACAATCACACTACCGAATAAACAATGGCATTCATCTGATCTTGAAACACACCTTCGATTCTATTGTACAGCCTTCACTGAATTGGATTGATAGTAGCTTAGAACTAGGAAAATTTCCTGAGGTAACTAATTCAATAAAGGCCGTGATCTAAGACCAATAAGCATTTTGACCAGCAGTGGGGAAATATTTGTGAAAAGGTTGTTTATGAACAGGTATTGTACTTCATAGAAGAGAGTGATAGCAATAGTCCAATCAGGTTTTCGTGGAGAGCACTCTTGTGAAACAGCCTTACGATGCGTCTTGGATGATTGGAGGAATAGTTTGGATGTAAATCACGTAACAAATGAGGCTTATTCAGATCTGAAGCGAGCATTCTAAACTATAGATAGGAAGATACTACTAGCGAAATGAAATATTTTGGTATTGAAGGTGAGATAGTAGAATGAATTGAAGATTATTTAAGGCCGAAGACGAAAAGTTGAAATCAAAAAGTTAGTTTCTGATGAATTGGTAAACGACCGTGGTGTGCCGCAAGGAAGTATCTTGGGTCCACTGACTATACATCATTGATATAGTTACAGTTGGAGGCTGATGTATATTTCTTCGCAACGGTGATCAATGTTATAGATAAGCCTCTGAATGAGATCTTCAGGTGGTGCTTCGATAACTTACTGAGAATTAACCTCAATGACCCCTGATTTATAGTGATTGTCAAACTGAACATATACAAACAGTTCGAAAGTAATTATTTTCGAATACGAGTAGGTAATTCTATTATGGAGGAAGTTATCGAGTTTGAATATCTGGGCATTATTGTAGACCGGAAATTGGAGTTTGAATCCACGTTCAAAATCAAGTTCCAAATCAATTATCTGTATAGAGTATCAAAATATCTGAGTGAGTGGAGAAAATCAGTGATTTTCAACACAATGAACTTCCTCATTTTTTTTCATCGCTCTACAGTACTATACTCGCTGAACCAGAATGAAAGAGATGCCTTCGAAAGCTGCCAAGTCGAGTCATGGGGATTTACTTGTTTCGTCCTCGTCTAACAGCTACAAGAAAATGAAGAATGGTCTTCTACCACTTCATTTTCGAAATAGGATGAAATTCAATTATGTACCATGAATGTAATACAAGAACTAGGAATGACTCATGTAACATTTGACAATGGATTGAAGGAGCTCGGTATTACCTACAGAAATTTAAAACATTACTTCGTTGCACTTATTCAAGATGAAATTCGAGCATCACCTTTTGGATGTGTAAGCTGATTACCTATGCATAGTAAATTACTTGTGGTATTTTGGATATAATTCTTAACATGTTGGTATATTGTAATCATTTGTACATTGTATTGTATTAGCTTCATTATGCCAGAGGAGGTATGACAAAATATGAATGGGAATTGGAAAAAAAATTTTTGAAATTCAGAGCAGAACGTCCCACTAGATGGGTACTGAACGGTCGATGCGAAAATAAACCGAACAAGTGGATAAGAAGGATACAGGATAAAATCTCAATCCATTTCGATATTAAAATGGTATTCGCATGTTGTTTCGACTAGTCGGTAATTAAAGCAGAGACAGTATAGAAAATAGTTGAATAATGGCCTGGTCTCGTTATATTAGTTATTTTATATGGTACGGTCGCCCGTTGCTGGTCTCTTAATGATCTCTCGGACGACGAGACAATGAGTTCGAAACAGTGGCGTAGCCACTAACCGCAACCTCGAGGGACCACGAACCAGAATGAGGGTTTACACACATCCATCGAATATCCAAGTGGAACCACCTCTGTGATGATGTTCTCATATAACTGCATTATTCGTTCTGACTTTTTTTCCTTTGATAACACGAAAATAAAACCTAAAATGCTCGAGGAACATCGTGTCAGCTATTTCTCTTGAAAGTTTGGAGGTCGCGAGCATCGCGAAAGATTTTTACTAGGCAAATAATTCCACATTTTTTACCGTTCTATTGATGAATGATACTATTAAGAGCGAAGTTCGGCAGGTCCCGAACCTGACAATGAAGGAGTGACGAGCCTGAGCTACTCTAGGTTGCCTACCTGGAATCGCTCGTGGTGGCATGATAGACGAGATTTGATAATCTGAGAGCTTCAGCATATGTTTGGGAGCTGAACTCCAAACATGTGAACGGTTCTCCAGGACAGGTTGAATTTCCGCTTTGTAGATCATGAGCAGCTGCTGGAATGTGATGTATCTCTTCGCACGGAATAGAAAACCAAGTTTTTGTGAAGCAGTTTTCGCAATGGTCCTCACATGGTGGTCCTATCAGATAACGCTGTTGGTGGTAATACTGCGCCTGGATATTGGCGTTTTCGTAGGAACAGTGATAACTGATGAGTACATAATGAGCATCGTATGACCTGCCTTTCTGATGGAGATATATTAGCTTCTCTACTACTACTACTTTGGTCATATAGGGGCTCTAAAGGTGACGGCGGTATGAAGTGTACTTCCGCGGAGCTATGGACTGGGCAGGAGGTCACATCCGAAAGATTGTTGATGTGGAGCAGAAGCAACGTTGGTGCCAGATGGGCGGCAAACCATCTGACGGAAGTTTCGCTTGGAGGGCTTGGTGCCAAACTCGATCAAATGCATTGGAGATATCCAATGCTACAGCCAGAAACTCTCCATGTTTATTGATTGACACGTGCCATATTGCCGATCGTTAACGATTCTTGGGCTCTCCAGATATTGGATGAGCTCGATGTTAATTGCTACTTCTATCATTACGAGGATCACAGATAGTAGTGCAATCGATCTTCAGTTGTTAGAGAGGGTTCTATTGCATTTTTTTGAAATCTCTCTGACTCTAGCTAACTCACATGTTTTATGCTCCAACTCAAATTTCAGCATCATTCGAAAACCCAATTTAGTTGGTGATGTGATCACTCATGCCATTTGACACATACTAATTTTCTAGAGAGACCAATAGGGATGACTGTTATCAACGCTGCCAACCTACCTGAACGAAATATTCGGACGAGTTCGAAATTGATACCAAAATATCAATGACTGGTATTTCATATTGAAGACACACTAAGATAATCTATCTGAAGGTACCTACAATATACGAACCTGAAAAAATCTATTCGATGAAACCGCATACGTTCCAAGCAATATAATATCATTATGACCGTTTTGGAGTATTGCGATAATTCTTATTGTACTCTTATACCCTACAGCTGAGCTACAGAAATTTTGCAACCCTCAAATGTTATGAAACGCATATACAGCGTCGTTTACAGGTTATTTGCCGCCTGATGCTATGACGGATCTTCCACCCTTCAGACTCAAAGATTGATATTTATAAATAATATGGATACAAAAAATATAAAGTGATACTTTATATATCATTATTATGAACGAGCATGATGAAAAAATGAATTTGCTGGACCTGATACTGTGTTTAGAACAATGAAATATTCAAATAGTCAAATAGTCAAATCTTTCATTACTTCCATTCCATCACGAGATTGTGGTTTTTTGGAATGCTTCTCTTTTTTTTTCACAAATGAGCGACACACTACGAAAGCGTAGAAGGGTCAATATTTTGTCATTTATATTTTTCTCTATAATTTCGAGTTGGAACACGGAATATCATTATGTTTCATACATTCGTCTGAGAGAGTGATGAGTTTTGAATGTTTCGAAGGATTATTTTCAATACTCTGAGAAATTCATGAAATCTCGAATTTTGGCAAATTGATTCCATTTCGAGCAAAATCGGCATATGATACTTCAAACACTTGGACTGTATATTTTCTAGCAGGCTTTGGAATGTATACGTCCATCAGTTCACTTTTGTATTTATTTCAAGTAACAAATGATATAGATTAAAGTGATAATTTTTGAAACTATAATATCATTGTTGTTTGGTTGACCTACAAACATCTTCCTGCAGAAGTTACGATGGATTAGTATCTAAATATTCGATGTGCTCCCCCATTGGATTATTCGATTATCACCTCGATCAATCATATGGAATCTTTAGATTTTGATACAAGGTTAATAAAAAAAATCTAAAAGTTAATACTGATTAACTTACACTGTATATAAGGTATTGAGAATGTTGCAGTTTGAAATAACACACACTGGTGTGTGTACTTTTATGACTTTCTCAATAATCAATAATAATATGTTCGTGAGTTTCATCATACTTTGTAGACAAAATGAAAATATAAATTTTCGAAAGCTCGATCGACCTCGTAACAGAGAGTGAATCTTTTCATTTGGCCAAATTTGACTGCAACCTCAGAAACCATTGTTGTTTGTCAAACAGTGTTTTTACATTCACAAATATGTACATTTATCGTGCGGAGGACTGTGCATTATATGATGCGACGAAGGAAGACCAGCTCATCGGGCTCAGGTCTCAGGTAGAGCTTCGCTGTGCCGCAAACTAATTCAACCGCGCCGTCACGAAGGGCGGACCGACAGACCTGCGTGCCTGTCACTTGCCACCGCCCGGTCTCCGGTCTCGACCTCGGGACCTACACCGCCCCCGATTGCGTCCTCTGTAGATGCATCAGTCTTCTACTCAGATTCCATCTCTCTAAATTCTAATTGAGATTCCTTCCCAGGCAACATCAGCTTTTTTATTCGCGCAGTGGCGGCTCGTCGGGGTCGGCAGTGCCGACCCACTAGTATTCCCGAAATTTCATCTTTATATTGATGTGATAAACTAGCTGGTGGTGCACTCTTCAGTTGTTTTATCAGACTAAAAAAGAGTGATTTTTTTAGTTCCCAGGTCTACTGAAGGTGGCAACTTAGTTGCCCAAATACGTATTCAGACTTTTCTGTATATTATTGTGATTTTTGGGTTTCTATTCATTTTGTGTTTGAGTATTTGACCACAGTCTCCGAATAGTAACTTCAGAACTGAGGAGGCCAAAAACAAATGAATTCCAGGCGATGGCGTATAGGATTCGAATTTGGGCGCTGAACAAATACGAGTTATTGTATTTTCCAGTTTCTGATATGAACTCATTCATCAGTTCACCAGGTGCATACAATAATGAGAAAGTGTTGGCACTCATTTTCGTGTGGAACACACAAAAATAATTCCAATTTGCGAATGATTTCAGTACCTGAATATGTAAATAGCACTTGCTGAAACAAACTATGAGCATTTATAATAATAACGATGAATACTGAGCTAATAAATTAAACCAATTTCCGAAATTCAATTGTAAATGATTTTGAAATTATAGAGAGAAAATCGTCTGAATAGTTTGAAGGTTGAATTTCAAGTGCACTAACTTTTTGGGGCAAATCATGAATCTGTCCTTGCTACAAATATATTGAAATATTTATTAGGTATACTTCCTATCCTAATTTTCAGAGACGATGAGAGAAAACACCAAAAAATCTGTACAAAGAAAATCTTTCAAGTTGATTCTGAATCCCATTGATTACTACCAAATTTCTGCCACTTCGATGATGAAGTTCGATCAACCAAATTCGACCGAATGTGTTATATTTGTTCATTTCATTTTTGAGAGAAATCCAACACTCATTTTGCTCCGAGTTACCCACCCTTCATGAGCCTGTGCCGAATCTCCTCAAATTTTCTCAAGCCGCTACTGATTCGCTGCTATTGTTGTTACCAGTGGCAGCAGCCTAAGACATTTGCCCCTTCAAATTTTTCATCAAGCAGGAGGGTCATTTTAACCCTTAACTATACTACTGACATGGTTGGGTCATGCAAAATCATCATATGCACTGAGAAATTTTCGTCGTAGGTAATATATCTGCTACAGCCAATGAATTTGGCTCCATCGGTGACAGGCGAAATATTTTCTACCACAGAAGAATGCACTTCACTGTCACCGTCTTTTTGTGGCAGCATAGATACTTGATGAACAATTCACCACAGTCCGTGCGAAGTAACATGTGTTGTAGGAGAGTTACTGTGTTGTGCTAAGAAAGAGGTTCATGCGTAGTCAGAGTAGTAAGTTAGAACTTCCACAGAAACAGCTGAGATTGAAAAAGGCGAATCTTGGAAATATCAGATCATAACGATTGTGTTTTACTAAGTGAACATGATTCATGATGCGTTAGCGATATATCTATATCTATACCACTCATGCATAATTCCTTCACGGTTCGAAAAGCATGGATGGTCCAGGAGGTCCGGAAGGTTCCAACCACCAAAATAGCGGTAAGACGACGAAAGGAGGTGGGAAATGTGCAGATTATTGTAATTCACGCAGAATAAGACGATGGCAAGGTATTTTAATCATTGGTGGATTTTCGTCAATGTCCTTTAACGAGGACTAGAGGAGAATATAAATAGAGAAGCTGCAATCTGAAGGAGGCGCGAAATCTAGTAAAATCTGTCGTCGCCGGATGCGTTGGTCAACTTATCGAAATATCAACGTTTCCATTCGCCAATCGTTGACGACCCCTTTTCCTCAGAGGCTCAACTAGCACGCCAAAGTACTCCGATAGACGTTTGATGATTCTTTGTCGACATCTCTTCAGGTCAAACGATTTCGAAAGTTGTCTTCAAAACATTCCAGTAAATGCTCAAATTGAGTTCCACCTTCGGTACGATTATTTTTTTAAACTCTTCAAGAGTTTTTTCCAGAAATTTAATGTCGCATTGTGAAGTTTGTCATAGAGAACTTCTTCTATGGAGCAAACAATATACCAAGTATTTTGTTAGAAGTGTAGCCTTCTAGAATATGAGAATTATTGGAATTCCAAATGTCCATTCGGCACCACCTAGTATATGTAGACAAAAAGTCGATCAAGAACTTTGGAATTGAAGCAAATTTATACCGATATTTTTCCGATAGGTCCTTGTAGATAGTATTCGGAAATTACACTGAACTGAACAGCTGAAATGGAATCCACCGAATCTTACAATCTTTGGTATGCTCAAACCGAATATAAACATATATTTTCATTATAAGTAGAAATTTTAGATACGTGATGTCATGTGTCACTGTAACCGCAAGAACATACGTGGTATATTTGTATTCATATAAGAATAGCGGGGTGCGACGTTGCCAAATCTACGTTTCTTTCAAATCGAGGAGATTTTGTACAAGTTCGCAATATCGAATGGGGGTCAATAGGGATGACCCCGCCATAACGGAGTCCCATCTGTCGAATCGAATAGCTGAGATTGTATGCCTGAAAAGTGTGTAAACAATCGAGATCACTTCTCTTGTGTTTGTGGTGAGGTCACTTTTGCTTCTCAAAAATAGTCTATCACTCCACTGACGAGAGGGCATATCAGCCTCATTTCGGTTGCAAAATAGGGGATCGAGACAAACACTGATGTAATGCATGTATGAGTTCGAGAAACTCGATCAATCGTAAAAAAATATATTTGCGGTTTGCTGTTTGCTAATCATGTTGATCATTGCTATTTCTGCTTGATACCACGTGTTGGGCAAGGCACAGGTTTATCCAGAGAGGTGAAGTTGGTCATCAACTTCATGCACATATACCATTCGTCATGAGATTTGTGACCCATAGTGAAGAACTTTCTATGCCAGAACCTCTAGAAACATTCACTTACGAATCAAATTATAGCGACACAGCGTTTTACCAAGAAGAAGATATGCCATCAACATTAAGAGATCCTGATTTCACACGTCATACGTCACACCGCTAAGTGCACAAAATATTCTAGTCAGAATTCAACGATCTCGTTAGAGATCTGAAACTTCCGAAAATTGAGGCAGAGCTACTTAGATCAAGATTGCAGCCGTGGAACCTATTAGAAGACGATGTTGCGGTATATGTTTCTCGTGAGCACATAAAAGGCTTAGCACTATTTTTCAACACAGAGAAAAACTTGTTATAACATCAGCGGTTGAATGTCAGCTTTGAATATAAACTACAAGTCAGAGAAATCAAGAAGTTTGTAGTCAGTTCAACATTGAGTTCAGAGGCATTGCATATTGGAAATATTCTACCTATTGGTATTGGTATTGTTGGATATGTAGTTCACATGGAGGAATCATACGACAAGAGTGATATCTAACCATGTTTGACGGGACTTCATATCATTCAACTGAAAATCAATCCGTTCATGGCTGTACGACTTCAGGCGCCACGCAGAGCTCAGCTGGTCAAATCCAGTTATCACTCCACTCAGACCGTGATATGGGTGATCACTGGGACGAGGTTCCATGTACTATTACCATCATATTATTATTATAATTATGATTTACATGAACCACAATACGGCCTTTTTTTCCTGTTTCAGTGAAGAATTTTCCTCCAATATATCATCTTTCGGTTCCCCCTACGTAGACCTTTTTTGTTTCCCTCCGATATTTCTGGTGACAGGTAGTACACAATTCAGAAATGTCGTTTGTCGCAGTGTGACAACAGGGGTCGACCACCCTCTGCCGAAGTCAAATGCCACAAGGTGCCTCCTTTGACAATAGACCGACGACAACAACAAAAGGTACGGTGATCGCTGCGAAATACCTTTTTATTTTCCGATTTGTGACGCTCTCGAATTATTAATTTGATTTCGTTTTCTTTCTGGTGCGTTTTTGATGGGATTTTCGGGTGCATAATCGACTGAAATTAACAGGAGAATGACACTGTAGAAAGTCATTAGTTGTTGGAGAAATCCATTTTTCGAAGATGACAAGGAACTTCTATTTTCATGACGAATCGCCATTGTCTTGGATAGAAATAAGTTTTTGTATATTCTTTGTTTGTCATAGATTGGTAATCGAAAGTGTACCTTCTGAGTGAATGATGAACCAATGATACTGTCAAGTCACTAATATGGATTCTGAAGGATTGTTTTCTTACAGACAAGAATATATCGAAGCTCTAGACGAATAAGAAGATATACCCGCCACCCCTATCTTTATCAATGCCAATGTCAATGAGCGAACGGAATTATATTTCGAAGGAGTCTAATTTTCATAGAAACCAAAGAAAATTTTGAATGGCCATCGACTTTTGAGTTCGTCAGCCAGTCATAGGTAAGATACCAAATTTAATGTTCCCTACATTTTTGGTTAAATATGCAATCTTTGGATTTCTGTTTCAAAATCGAAGAATTAAAAGACATGAGGGAACATACGTTTTGGTAAAAAAAAATAGTTTTACCAATATTCATAAGATGAATCACTGATTCTCAAATATCATTTTTGTAAAATTAGATCGAACCATATCAGGTCTTTCATTTTGATAGTGGAGAACTCATCCAGAAGCAATTTTGTTATTATACCTTGACCTTGATATAACCTTGATTAGTCAATGGTCCTCCTCATGAATAATGTATTAGGTATATCAACTTTGTGGAAGTTATTGAGAAAAATGGAAAAAGTCTCCCTCACATCACCCAACCATTGAAGTGCATTACTCCATGATTTCTTTCGTGGCTCATCCAATGGAAAACTATATAAAAAAAAAACAAAACAAAACTGATGATATTCCTTCTCTTGAATGAAATATACATGAATATCATCAATGACAATACATTGACACTCCCAAAGTTATCAAATACTATATCTATATACTTCAGAATTCTATTTCTGAACCTCTGGTTCACGCCTTTCTCTTTTGAAATTGACATTACGATTACAGTAGCGATATTACACAGTTCTCAATGCTATGGAATCTCAGAGCTTTTCTAAAGCTCAGCGCTCTGATGGCTGCTTGATTAAAACCCCATTTCTGATAGTACTTCTGAGAAACAAAACACAGAAAAGGTGAAAGCTGAAATACAATATCGATAGATGAAGTTTTCACACAGAAAAGTTCAATCAGTTAGGAACATGTTCATCTTGGAATAATCTGATCACTTCATTATGATATATTGATAATGTGAAATCACGATAGGAAAAAACGTTTGGAATACAAAAGCCAGTTTGCACCTGGAAGCTGGAAGATATCAAATGAGTCTGTAGATAGGACCACAAAATTCATCTCGATCAGTACCTTGACAATTTGAGAACCAAGCACGAGGGTAATTATTCTTACCAGCAGGAATGAGAAAATCTCATGAGTATAGTGTCAATATCATTTACTTCACGTGAATATTAGAGAAATTATCTTCATAATGTTGAACTCGCCATACATAAAGTATGTGCGGAGTTGATTGAGATCCTCATAACAGTATACATTGGGGTAGTTTCTTCAACCGTATCCGGCAACCGAATGTTATGCTTGAAATGTCAAGGCGTAACACACTGGATCTCAAACTTTGTAACCACCTCCCAGAGATGCTTTCAAAAGGAGGGTGAAGGAATATCTTCTTGAAAATTGTTTTCACCCCATTCAATATTTCATGAATTGTACATACACAAGATGATTTTATTCTCATTTCAACCTCCAGTTGTTTCAGATATTCATTCTATGTCCTCATCTATTGATGTGAGATTCCATTTTCAGACTTATAAATGTGTCATCTATTCATGTTTCAATGTTTTCACTCATACAATATATAGTACTTATAACCATTTACTCTTAGGACTTTTTATAAATGTAATTTATTACATAACATGATCAAACAAAATCTATCTATCTGTCTTCAAGCTTTCAAAGTTTCCTTAGCTGAAAAAATATCTAGTTGCTTCTCATTTTCGAGTTACTGAATGACTATTTTCTTCTGAATGTTAGGCTTGACCACAAAAATAAGTATGAGCGGTTTTGGTATATTTAGTCATCTGTTTGTAGGAAATGGTTTAAGGCCTTTGCTGCACTGATATTCTGTGATGCATTTCCGACATGCCTATAATCGCGAAATTCACTCCCCACGAAACGTGACGTAGCAGGTGTGCAAATCTCATTTCGAATGCTGGAGGACAACTCTGTGAACTCATTTCCAATTCATGATATGGGGTAATTAACGCTTTACCACCGCAATTTGACACATCCGTGAATAACACCTACGTTATGTTGCGTTCCCACAAACGATCAAAAGGCTTACATAAACAAATGACGAACGTTGGGGATGCGAGGCGATGAATTTATGATTTTTGTTGGAAAATGCCGATTGTAATCATCAAAAACTGTATGCAGAAAGAGGATCGGAATACTTCGAAAACCTGGACACAATTCGATGCAATACAGTGCTTAAAAAAAACGATATGGATGACACAGTGTTGTCAACAGATACTTGGATACTTCCGGAGCTGTGGAAGATGGAGGTATCCATATATTCCGATTGGAACGGCTGCGATTATCTGAGAAAGTAATATGGGATCGCATGAGAAAAGTAAAATGAAGTAGAGAAATAGAAAAGTAAAATGACGATTAAAACACCGTCGAAGACAGTGTGGCCAATGAAATTTTGAGTTTGAGCAGAACTCAGATTAGATAGGTTACGGGACTAATAACCGTTCACTACCGCCTGAGGAAACACCCTTCATCACCACAAAGAACATCAATATGACTTTCTTAACTCAAGAGTCGATACCGAAAGTTCTCTCCTAAAGTACCCTCATTAATGATAATAATAATAATCATAATAATAATGATAATAATAATAATAAGTTGATTGCTTCTCATGAAATGATAATAATAATAATCATAATAATAATGATAATAATAATAATAAGTTGATTGCTTCTCAAACAAGTTTACAGCAATAAGTGTATGAGAGTAAGTAATAAAAATATGATGGTTTCGAAGAATTTCACCACCTACAAATGAATCACAATATCACGAATGATAACAATTATTCTTTCAAAATGAATGATCGTAACCTCAGTATATTTCAAATTCATTCGGCTATCATTCTGGCATTACAGTGATTGATATCTATTTTGAAGCATCTATGAATGTTTCCAAATTCCTCAGACATGGATCATCTTGCTTCATGACAGTATAGATCGGGCATTCAAAAATTAAATGGAAGAGTGTTTCATTCTCATTTTTGTTGCTCACTGTACATTTCAAATCAGGATCAATAGAGTAGGGAATTCCGTTCAAAGTGGATGTGATTTCAAAATGATTAGTCATACGTAGTTGGGCAAGATTGCGAGTGACAAATTTGTACTTGGATCCTTGGAAGTATAAAATAATTTGAAAATATACATGAAAGGATAACGCCATGTTAATGACCAGTTTGAATTATTAATAATGTATAACATTCACAGATCATTTTATGATGGAAGGGAATCAGTATCAATGAAATATTGTTTCACTTGTAACAGCCAACTATGTTTACAATTTTTACAAATCCAGTTCATGGATATTTTTAATATAAGCAAGTTTTACCCTACCACTTTCTAAGCGAATAACTGAATCAGGCGTGTTTATAAGGAGTACTAGAATCCGTTTTAGGAAAGATATATGAACTCTTTCGAGCATTTCTGAATATCTGTGTCCCCAAACGGATACACAGTTATACATGACACTCAAAGCTAATGATTCAAATATTCTCATTTTTGTGAAAAGGAATTGATTTTCGCCATAGACATAATAGACAAAATTTACCCTCACCCTCAGTATCATCATATCACTGTGAAACTTCTGATTATGTAACTCATTATCTGTCGACAATTCATTTTTAGGTTATTGTCGGATATATAATACTATATATACACCGATTCATCCATAACCTAATGCAGATCTGACTACACTGAACAAAAAGAGTAAATTTCTCCAGCAGAGACCATAGTTCAGTCGGAATTAGTCCTCGTAACCAAGATATTAGTGTGATCAGCAATCAATCATCAAAACGTAGATGAGAGTATGAACAAATCCAAGGAATACCCATTCTTCGATCCTCTAAAGGAGGAGATTATGACCTGACCACCGAACTGTTATGAAGCGTACGATGATGTTAGTGATTTTACGAGCATCTACTCAGCTGGATAGATCGTTTGTGGAAGCTCAACTGCGAATATGATTAGCTGATTTTCAGTTGCCTTCACTTCGTTCCTGATTTGTTTTCTCCGTCGATAAGATTTGAAAACGCATAACGAATTTACGTTACTGATGATGAGTTCATGATCATTTTAATCGAAATATTTGCATAAAAGGTATCTTCAGAAGAACAGTTTAGTACGGTGTCCCTTGAGGAACTGTACTAGGTCCAATTTTATTCATGCTATTTGTGATTCACCTACCCGAAGTGTGAGACTCACCTACTCTATGTGTCATATTTACCTACCCGAATTATGATATTAATCGTAATTTTCTTATTTCAGATATTAGGATTTCGTCATTTTCATTCATATATATTTATGGTTGCATACAATATACATATAGAAGAAGAATAGTTATATTGTTTAACGAGCACTGAATGATAGTCATTTCCCACGAGTATGAAATGAAGTCATATACGTGAGAAATCGACATTTCGTGCGTGCTATGCACTATACTCCTTCTACAGCTATGACACAGAATGAAAATGAAAAGAGATAGAAAACTGCAAATCTAATCATTGATATTTGAATAATGATAATATCGAAGAGTCGTAGGAAATATGCTTTTTGTTAGACAATGGATATTATGGTTTCCAAAGAATCAATTCGATATTTTTGTTTGTGGTCGAACGATTATTGACCAACTTTGCAATTATCAAACTCATAATCCTGTTACTGTTGTGTGTATCATTGAGTATCGAAAGTTATTATATAGTATGTAGAATGAGCTATGATTCTCGGTGAAGACCTCTAGAATAGAAGAAAGGAGGGAGATGCGGAAGATGAGGAAGAACATTCCGAATGTAGGTATTGAAAGGACACATTCTTTTTCATCATTTGAAGGAAAATTTCCGAACTATTTGTCGAATTCCAGTGGACCTAAAGCTCCAATGAGTTGAAGTGGGTGAAAATTCACTTTTTCACTAATTCACTTCAATGTTGGAATTTTAAATACAGTGCGAGACAGGAGTCCTCGTTAACCTGATGAAATTTGGAATGTAAACATTAACGAATGTGAGACTGATGTCACCTCACCTTTGAAGATGATGGCACCAGTACTCAACATAAAGATGATTGAATTCGTACATCTCAACATTCCAAATTTTATCATTTCAGTAAAATAGTTCAGGAGATATTGAGAGATATAATTGAGTATGAATGTATGATCAATATACGCCTCTCGTGAATCTACAGCTTCTCTTGAAGATGTTTGGAATTGAACTGGAATATCCAGAATGTTTTCCAGCGATAAATGAATATTCGAATATAATCATTCCTCCTTAGAGGAGACGAAGCTTGAGGTCTATCTCGATCATCATGTGAAAATCTGGTCATCCAGAGTTTCTCTTCTTCGTTAGCTGCGAAGCAGATGTTGTGTGGAGAACCCAACAATACTCTCATGAGAATGAAAGAGATCGAAAAACAAAGGATCTCCACTATATTTCCGAATCATCTCATCCGTAATATAATCCCATTGATCTAATGCAATCAAAACCTTGTAGATGAAAAATCATTTACCCAAGTATTTTTTGTGGTCACATTGGAGATGTTATAAGTTCAAGGCTAATTAATTTCGACTACCTTTTTGAAAGTTGTAACTTAAACTGATACTATTGAAGATAACGCTTAATCCCCTTTGAATAATTATTAATCTCAGGTAGGAGCATTATATAATTCGGTATATTCCTCAAGGTGTATATCTTTTCACCGGCATAAGGAAGGAATATCCCTTGTGAAGAAAGTATTGTTACATTTTGGGATGATATAAGAGAGGAGTGTATTGCGTGATACATGCAATCTCGACGAACTCTATACCTCCAGCGATAATACAGACGTGATGAAAATATTGTATTGCATGCATTAATAGGAGCATAGAAGGGAGTCTACAATCTATGACAGAAGGATGGCTCATTTGTGATCAGCACAGGAGAAAAATTTGAATATCCTTGTCATTGTAGGTGTGTAGTATACGTTTCCTCCGACTATTGTATATGTTTCCTTCGACTAGATTCTTTTATTTTCAATGCTTGATCCTATCTGTTCACTGTTCATCACGATGGCTGATTTGGCATAATGAAACACATATAAAATGTTTTTTATATATGAGTTTCATTCCATGAGAAAGTACAATCTGTTGTTGTGATTACAATGTCGTAGTAGTAATGAGGAAACCCCATGATTCGAGTATTCTAGCCTAGGCAAGGTTGCCTGTCTTGCTTTTATACTCCATCATAAGATTTTCCTATGCCAATGTACAAAATGTTGTTTGTAGTGGGTAGTTAATACAATAATAGATGCATGTCTACATGTATATGTATTTTCCAGAGTATCCACGAAATGAGCAGTCGACCCCTGTGTGGCGGACAGGTTTCAGAGGTTCATAATAATCATGCCTATTTCTTAAACTCAGTGTATATTAATACATACGTATACGTTCTTTTCTACAGCTTTGAAATGTCGTAAAACATATTGAGGGGTGTTAGGAATAAAATTTTTTGTTTCAACTTTGAATTTTGTAGGATTTGAGATTCTTTTGATATTTACTGGTAATGAATTGTAAAATTTAGGTCCATAAAAAAGAATGATCTTCATGTTATTGATCTTCTCAAGCATTCAATATTCAGGTCCATATTTATAGTGAATCTTGTTATTCGAGAGCTTTTCTGAATGTGATTGTGGTTTCTTATGTGTAATAGTCTGATATTCAGTATTTGTGTTTTTTCAATCAGCATTTGCGTAAAATAACGTTTGTTTCTCTTTGATATAATTTTTAAAAGTGTGTTTTCTGTTGTTTGGATTATGTTGAGGGTTGTATCGAAGGCTCCACCCCGTATTGTAATGCAATATGCCAATATTGATTCGACTAGAGTATATTATATAGCATGATGAGAGATTTCCTAGAGATGTCTCTCAGAGTATAGAAATTATGCATTTGGGCTCTCAGCCGTTTGTTCACGTGGGATATATGGTCTTTCCATCGATCGTAGGTGTTGGTCTAAGAAGACTCCTAAATATTTTATTGATGTTATTTACCTATTGACTTTCGAAACCGTACATGTAATGGTTAGAGAGCTCCATGTCTCACAGTGGACGGATATGAAGTGGGAGTAGCCGTGACGAATGATCCTAATATTACTTGTGAACATTTCGTGCGATTATTATACTATAATTTTTTTACGGCTCGTTATTTCTGAGGCAAATTATCAACTATCGATGTTTCGTCGTTTGGACACTGAGAAGTGACTTTGAGGCAGATCATGAATCTGTCCTTATACGAATATGTTGAAATATTTATTATAATTTCTATTTTTATTTTCCAGAAACGAGGATGGAAAATGTCAGAAAATCTAGAAGAAATTTGAATATCACCTCCTTGATTCACTCCTTGATACAACCAGTATCTCATCCAATGATAATGATAATAATCGTTTTAATTGAGTTATGAGCACAAAAGCATTAATGCTAAGTACTTATCAAAGGGCAGGACCAATTTTCAGTCCATGCTCGACAGATGTATTGCTGTTTGCTGTTTCATCCAACCCTCCATTCGATAAAATTTATATTTTTTCTGTTGAAAGTCAGTCATGACAGCTAGCTGTCTCCTGCGAACAGTACACGCTTTCAATTTGAGTTTTCTGCGGTGAACGAAACCTCGCATGCGAATCAACCTTGATGGCTAGGGCCCTGAGTCAGTCCCTGTGCGGGACCAAAATCATACTTCATACAACCGATGACAGCTATGTTCTCCAGTCCTTTCCGGGAGGTTATTCGCTATTACTCATTCCCCATTGATCTACGATGACTGTCTGAATATTAAAATGCGAGGGCTCCAAAAAATAAGATGTCTTATGTACGCTCATCCGATCCATTGTCCGACCTCACAAATGGAACTATTTCCCAGGATGCTACTTAGGATTTTGATGCATTCATGCCTTCAGAAACAGTTCACTGAGCACCAAGTGTAATTGCGTCTGAAACATGTTTGTGTGCCGACATGAGTGAATCGATGATGTTTGAGGAAATAAATGAACGAATTTGGTGGCTTCGACTTTGGACTTTGGACGAAGGAATCAGAAACAGTGATCGACATTTCACAATTTTAGGATTCGCTTGTGATGCAAATCATTTCATTGGCGGCGTTTCATTGGGAAAAGTGAATAGTGTGGGTAGGGGTTAGTCAGATGATTGCAAATAACCCATCTACATGATGGGTCTTCGACCCCTTATCACCGAGATACCAGATGTTTTATCAATCCTGCTTTCATCTTCATTGTCTTTCAACTTTTCAACCATCCTGTATATATTCTTTCCAAATCGTTAAACATGTTCATTATATCCACTAGATTCGATTGTCGCATCAACAAAATATATGAATTCTCTCTGCCGGAAAATTATGCGATTATTTTTCCATGTCTAGAGTATGGAAAGTTCAATTCAACTATGTATTATTCATTTTTGCACAGACGATTTCATGTCTTTATGATATTGATATTTTATTTTATCATATTGTGAGCTGAAATTTCGAGTCAAATCAGATAAATTTTTAACTCAAAATATTTCAACTGCATCAATTCCAGAACAACGGTCCGTGTGATGAATAGGGCATAGAAGAGCAAGTGGAGAAGTAGAAGTACACAGAAGTTGGAAATCTGCTGGCCAAGTTTCCCTTTGAAACGTCATTTGTCAAAGAATAATTACATATAATTATTTTTATAAAATAGAAGTTGATGATAACGAGACCAGATGATGTCAAAACCAAAACTGTTTATGACAATGTCACTGATTCCAATATCGAAAGCAAGTTTCTCATGTTTATTATGTTTTTATTATATTCTTATGTTTCGATACAACCGATGTGAGAATACGATCTGTATCACAAACACAATTCCTATTTTCATTCATGATATTATAAGGAAGATATTGATTCAACTTCTCATTCAATATTTCATTGATGCTGACCTGGTTTCACCAAAATCATCTGTTGAGAGCGCAACAGTTTTTCTTGTCAGGAAAAATTCTCAAAGCGAGCAGTCTTCCTAGATATCGAAAAGCACATTCAACAAATTTTCTACATGGTGCTTCCGAAATTTCATTGATTTCTCTAGGTTGATGTATGGATTACTATCACCGTCACAATGATATTTTGTTCCATTGAAGCCTGCGAACCACATATGAGAAGTGTCAAGATGAAACTCAGACATTATGCAATGGAAAAAAATTATCATTGTTACAAAATTCTAGAAAAACTCTATTCGATTGTTGGCTGAATGATTCACAAAGAGACGCTTATCAATGTTCCATTTTTTTGATTCGTTGCTGAATCCTCCTGCTGGTCCTCCTCCTAATTTACCTGAATGTGAATAGAATAGTCGCACATTTCAATTGTGGGGTAACTAACTCTGAATTAATTCAGGCAGTAAGTAATAAAAGGGTCGAAAATAACCAAGATAAATTCAGAGTGTCATAACTTGAACGCGTTCAGCGAGTTTCATCTTCCGTATTTTCTTTGAGGACCTAAATGTCAGCATTTCATGGCCAATTCGACTTGAGCAATTAAGAAAACATTCGCTCCAAGAATAACACGATAAAATCCGAAAACGGTGTCAATTGTTTATACCCATGGCATTAAACCAACAAATTGTCACTGCCATAACGTTTTTATAGCCGACAGCGTAAACAAATTAAAGCCGGTCGTGACTCGTGACATCTCGTTGGAAAATAATAATAATTATATTCCTTGGATCATTTATTGTTTTTCATTGTATTTTTAACTACAATACCTCATAAATATCGAAAATGATATTATCATGAGAAAACTGGAATGAAATTAGTCAGAACACAAATATAATAGAGATAATAAAATGTCATAGGGGGAATAAAAAATTACGGTTCCATAGGTATATTTAAGAAATGCCATGGGGATAGGCGCTTCGCCATAAACTAGAGATTGCCTATAATTATAGGTTATGTGTTATTGTCCACGTCTCAAAATTAGTTTCACTTTAGGTAAAATACTACACCACTCTAAACGTTTCAGAAAAACCCGTTTTGAAACATTACACATGACAAGGGAGTAATCGACGAGGGTTCGGACTTCAGACCAGCGGCGTACTGGAGAGACATGTGATGTATGTAATTATTTGGGTCGTCACACTTTCGGACTAGACACCGTGACTGCGATACCCAAAGGCCAATATTTGATTCATTCTCGGAAGATCTCTATCGTAGTCAAAATCAGATCAACGTTCAACTATTCACGCGACTCGAATTACTGATAGGTCTATAATTTGCCTCAATAAGTTATCACGGCGAATTTCAAATAAACGCTGGTCTCGAATGGAGATTATCTCCTCCCCTTCTTCAGGAGATTGAAGAGAAAACCATAGTTTTTCAATCGGACAGCCAAGTGGCAATTAAAGCAGTCGCTTCTGTACAAATTGATTCAAAACTTTTCTGGGACTGCCCAAGAAGAGTTGGATCCAGAAGTTATATGTGGATGGACCAGAATATAATATATATATATATATATATATATATATACAAATATATGCAGTATAACAAAAACTGTACGAAAAACAAGCACCGAAGCAGGATGCAAGAGATATCTCAAGTATTGTGAAATAACTCACCGGTAATGAGGAGCCATAAATACCCGCTAGCCCACGAGACATACATGTAGAAGGTGTAAATCGAGAAACATGAGTAGTCTCTGGCTATAGCATAGGAAATCTCCAGAGAATTTGACACGAAGGCCCATTAGCAAAAGTTCCGTCATATGGTTTACCGCCATAACTATGTCATTTAATATCCAGATTCCTCGTAGACAAATCACTCAATGTTGTAGTAGATTGGAGTTTCATCTGATACAATTGAAACCAACTTTGTTCTACACCAAGGATTTGTTAGATGTTACCTAGTGCTCAAGTCATAGCTATGCGGATGATCGCATACTTCATACCAAGAATTCTGAAATAGGGATATGGAAATCTGGTAGAGTTCAATGCAACAAAACTCAAGCTTGCATCATCACCAGGAAGGCAGATCACACAATCCCCAATTCGATGATATTAGGTATCATACTGTTCCTATGAAGTCATCAATATCCATGCTTGGTATCACCACCAAAACTGCGCTTTCACATGAGACGATGTCCATTGCAAAGACCTGATTCACCAAAACTCGATTTCCTGGTAGGTGCAAAGACATACTTCACACCCCAGCAGCTCCTCACGATCCACAAAGCGCGTATTCGACCTGTCCTGGAGTAATGTGCATACGCTGAAGTTCTCAGATTATATTCAAAAGAGAGCTCACGTATTCATCGATATCACTTGAATGTATCAAAGATAATCTCGTGTATCATACCACTACGACCGATTCCAGGTAGATACACTAGACTAGCTCAGGCTGGTCACTGACAGGTTCGAAACCTGCCCAACTTTGCTCTTGATTGTACCATTCATCAATAGAGCGGCGAAGGTGTTGAATTCTTTGCTTAGTGAAATCTTTCTTGATATTAACGACCTCCCGATTATCAAGAGAGACTCCAATACCTTCTTCCTTCCTTCTCTCCCAGCAATACACTATTGGCTAACACGATGTTCCTCAAGTATTATAAGTACTCTCTCACTGTTGTCGAAAGGAAAGAGTTCATCATAAACTCTTGCCAACATGCTTGGGATCGTATTGATGGGGACGAACATTCGGAAAGTCAATTACTTGATGCTGAAAAAGGCGAAGAAGACCATCGACCCCTCCTTCGTGAAGTATTTGAGTAAGAAACGGCCAAAGTTCTGGAAGAAACGGTCAATCCAAACACTGGAATTTCTAGGAGCTGCGGAATCCTTGGTATCAAGAGGAAACAACTGCAAACGACCAACCAAATCACCGAGAAAGTGAAGACAAGTGACAAAGAAAAAAATAAATTTTCCTTCGAATCTCAAATGAACCCAACGCGGCTGCAATGACAACATTTTATAAGAATTTCTTTAATATGTTGCGAATAATCTGAAATTTTCAAATAACCAGGTGAGTATTGAAATTAGATTCATTCTACTTGATTACAAATGAAGAAGTTGCACAGGTCCTAGAAATCAAAACGATGAATTCAAAATTATACTTGATAACATCCGCAGTCTATCAAATAACCTCTAGATGAATTGGATGAATCCTTCGACTGTATTGTATCCACAGAAACACGCATCATTCCAGATATCACAATCTTCAGCATTCCTGGATACAAAATAATCTATAATTCTGGACATTCAAATCAAAACGACGGGGTCATAATGTTTGTGAGATCAGATGCGTGCATGGAATTCATAGGTCACCAGCTACAGACATCGATTCATTTGTTGACCAATCGAATACTATTTTGAGTAGGGAAGATGAAACATATCACTGTAATATAGTTATTGGTGATATGAATATTTGTTAAATACTTCTTTTCATACAGAATATCGCCTGGATACCATGAGTGAACACGGATATATATTCACAATAAATATGTCTATAAAAGAGAACAAAAAAATTTCACACATGTTCAGACCATATATTTATAAAATCGAGATATAGAGATAACATATGTCAGTTTCAATAAAGAACTGATAGGCTCAAATTTCTATTTGAATTCAATAGATGTGGATGACATTTTGGGTACAACTGATAGTTAATAAATTTGCACCATTAACAACAATAGTGATGAAATCAAACCAACTACCATATCACGATGAGGATTTGAAAACAAAACAAGAGAGAGATCAAGCATATGAAATTTTCAAGAAAGCAAATTCCCTCGAAAAAGAAAGAAACAGCTAGAACCAATTCCAAAACATTAGAAATGAATATGTTGCATTGCTGAAGTTGAAATAGGTTGATTATTATAAAGAAATACTTGAAAGCTCTCATCGAACCAAAAAATGAAATTGACTTTCGTAAAATTATGTTTTCTGATGTTTTTCAAATCAGAATTGTCTCTAATGGCTCGAAAATGGCAAATTGTTTCAACTCATTTTTCATAAACAGTATCTGCAACTTATCTAAAAGCATCAATGATGGTCCAACAACAAAGCTGAAATACTAAACTCTAAGTTTCTGAAAGAAATATTTGAAGTATTTGGTCATATAATTTTGAATTTTATCCATACATCTTTAGAAGAAGGAACATTTCCTTATTATTTCAAAACAATACCAAAAATGAATAATTCCATACAGGCAGAAGATTTTCGTGGTATAAATACACTTATCACACTGGAGAAAGTTCTTGAAATTGCACAGACAGTTATTGAATTACTTCAATGATAATAACATTTCAATGGAATACCAATCTGGTTTCAGAAGAAATCATTCATGTGAAACAGCAAATCAGTATACGATAACAGACTGGAAAAAACATGTTGATCAAAATAAATTTGTTGTTGCAATTTTTCTAGATTTGAAAAGAGCATTTGAGACCATTGATAGGAGCATTTCAATTGATAAACTGAAATACTATGGTATAGAAGGTACAGTATTGGAATAGCTGGAAGATTACTTAACCAACCGAAAACAGATAAATGAAATGAATAACGTGATATCTGAGAGATCCAATGTGAATATTAGTGTTCCACAGGGGAGTGTTTTGAGGCCATTGTTGTTCATTTATCTCAATGATTTGATTTATATCCCTGGTTTCCATAGTTTGAACTCATTTGGTGATGATACCCTCTTATATACATCAAATGAGAATTCAGAAATAGCAGTAAAGAACATGAATGAATGTCTAAAATCAATCAATACTCATTTCAAAACAAACGAATTGAAATTGAATGCTGATTAATATGAAGCTATGATTATATCAACCAAAAATAAATGAATCATGTGAGTTTGAAGGAACTTCACATTGAAATTGATAGTGAAGCATTACAAATTGTATCTGATATGAAATATCTTGGGTTCATGTGTTATAACAAAATGAGCAAAATACTGTATTTTTCATCAAGAGCTGTGAACTCAATGTCAATAAATGCCAGAATGAATTGTTACAACTGTATTATGAAACCTCATTTTGAATACTGTGCTACTTTAATGTATCTATTCAATCAAAATAAACCATCTCAGCTACAGAAATTACAAAACCGCGGTATGAGAATATGTTTTGAATGTCATTTATTCACCTCAGATCAAGAAATGCATAAAATATTAAAATGGATGCCAGTTTGCGAAAATTTATATTACCTGGCAATGATATTCATTTATAAAATCTTGAAGGGCTTACAACCACAATATTTTAATAAATTTATTGTATTGAACAATGAGATTCATGGCTGTGAGACGAGGTCGAGAAATGAATTCCACATTGAAAAAACAAATTCAAAAACTGTATGAATCCTTTATTTTTCAAAGGCCTGAATGAATTCAATAATATACCAGAATCTTTAAGAGAATCACACAACGCAAGAAGTTCCAAGTTATTGCTGCTGGAACATATATTATGAATGCTGAGCTCAAAATTGTAATTTTCAATTTGAATTTTTGATGTTTATATATATATATATATATATATTCCAATAAAGAAACTGTACATGTTTTAATTTGTATTTCAAAAAATTAACTGTAAGAAATGTACTATTCATCTATGTTTGTATATTAGGCTTGCTTATTTCAATAAATTACAACTACATACTACTACAACTGCTACTGAAACTATTACTACGACGCAATCTTGCCAAATACGTTCTAAATATCCACTAAAGACCATTACACAATTCTAGCTTGAATAGTTCCCAAATTCTAGAAGATATGGGAATAAGAGGCAAACCACATAAACTTTTCAGATATTCAATATTCACCTTCTTAATCTCTTCTTATTCTTATATATGATACTGTCATATTCTGCGAAGATGATGATTGGTTCAATCTGAAACTCGAGCTGGAGTATGACTTAACAAAACTAAAAGAATGGTTCGACTACAGGTTACTATCAATAAATCTCGAAAAAAGTACTACTTACCTTACAGTTACCATGATATGTCCCTACCAGAATTTTTCACGAAAGTTGGCCATAATTCCACTTGAACTACAGCAAAATTGGTTGGGGAGGAGTCTCTAAAACACATCTGCATTTCCTTGAAGTTATTCAAAGACGCTCTTCAAGATAAATTCTGCAAAAAAGATACAAATATCCTAAACCTTTCATATATATAACTACAGTTCAATGTAAACACAAAAATGAATTGATCACCTACAGACATATCCTATAAGACCCGCCACAAAAAAAGGAATGCTAATACCATGCATCAGTCATTCGGTCAAAGGAACTATAATTATTTGGGACCAAAAGTCTTCAGCTGTCTACCAGAAGTATCAAAATGCGAACCGAACCCTAGAAAATCTAAAAATAAACTCAATCTTCATGTTCAGTATACTTCCCCTGCAGAAATACACGAGATAATCGAAAACTAAAGATCTATTCTCTCTCATACATTATACTCATCATACAACTCACCTCTCGTCATGAGTATTTCAAATGACGTATTCAACTATTTCGGAATCCTGTAATATTTGGGTTTTATCCTGTGACAGTTATTAACTTTGATGTATTTGTATATATTTTTCTACCGTTTCATATAACTTTGAATATTTTATTTTTCTCATTCTTTTATATTTTTTTTGTATAATCAATCTTCAACTATTGTATATTTTCCACAATTATCACTCCACCTTTATGTATTCTCACACAAAAGCAAGGTTCGTTCTGCTCCATAATTATTTTTCAATCCATATTATCCGTTTTGGTTGATTTACTACTATATATATATATATATATATATATATATATTATATTGTTCCTACAGATGAGCATTCACTTTTATTTGATCTTCCATACTTCATGTTGTATTTTGAAATGTTGTGTTGTTGTGAATTGGTATATGATATTCATATTGCAACAAAACCTAATATAGAATCTATTTGTTTATTACGCTCAAGCTGTACAGGGTGTCCTTGAAAGGTCTTTACAAAAAGCTACCACATATTCTTCAGACCAAAACAATTCGATACAAGCAAACTTACCTCAGTAAAAAGTTGCTTAGTTTGGGCGCTAGACGGCTCTGAAGTTGAAATTTTCAAATCGATTTTGCTTCATAACTTTTGAACGGCTCATGAGATTTTTTTCAAATTTGGTACGTTGGCATAGACTCATCGGGCAATGAAACTCATATCATAATCATAATGAATATCATTCCATGGGCGTAGAACTTGATTTTTTCAGTAAATAAACATCTAAAACTTCTACGCCAATGGAAAAAAATTAGTTTCAATATGAAATCTAAATTATTCAACTCATTCACTACAAAAAAGGTACTCTTGACAAAAGTCGATTCCTCTCATGGTTTCGACAAAATTTTAATTTTAGTGATTTAGAGCATAATTAATAATAAAACGATTAACAGATATTTCATAAAAATTGTTCAAAATGTTCACCATTTCCACGTATACAAAGATTTATACGACGCAAAAAGTTGAGATGTACTTTTTGCATAGGTTATTTCTATTGAAAATAAGTAGCACTGGTTTTTTTTTCTGAAGACTATTATTATCTGCTCGAAAACAGTGATATTCACATTCTTGGTTTCCATAGTTTCATCTGTGTTGATTTGTCGAGTTTTATTGACGACTTTTCTGATTCATCATGGCCGTACAATACACCAATGAAGAATACACCGATATGTTATTGGTATTCGGATATTGTCAAGGAAATGGTCGAGAGAGTGTGAGGGTGTATTCGGCAAGGTTTCCAAATCGTCGCGTACCAAGCCACCCAACCTTTGCTGCAGTTGAGAGACGTCTTCGGGAGACCGGTCATTTTGCTCCTAGAACTGGTGATTATGGAAGACAGCGTTATGTAAGGATTCCCGAAGTCGAAGTAGAAATATTAGACCGTATTGAAGAAAATCCAGAATTGAGTACTAGACGGATAAGTAATGAACTAGAAGTTTCTAGGAATGCCGTTCATGAAGTACTAAGAGAACAATTATCATACCCATACCACAAGACGCCAGTTCAAGATTTATTAATCCATGATTCACAAAGTCGTCTGATGTTTTGTAGGTTCATTAATTTGCAAAGAGAAATGAATCTGAACTTTGGAAAGAATATTTTGTTCACTGATGAAGCCTGTTTCACGAGAAGAGGAATAACTAATTTTCATAATGAACACGTTTATGCAATTGAAAATCCTCATTCCATTAAAATAAACCATTTTCAACACGAATTCAAAATCAACGTTTGGGCTGGAATAATAGGAAATTTTATAATTGGTCCTGTCATACTTCCACAAAGATTAACAGGAGACATGTATTTACAACATCTACGAAATACGTTGCCAAATTTGTTGGAAGATTTACCACTCCAACATCGGGTAGATATGTGGTTTATGCACGATGGAGCTCCACCACATTTTTCGGTGGATGTTAGGAATTTTTTAAACCAACAGTACCCAGACAGATGGATAGGTAGAGGTAATGATGCACCCGTGAATTGGCCACCACGTTCTCCAGACTTAACACCGATGGATTATTTTGTATGGGGTTATCTCAAGTCTACGGTTTACAAGACCCCTGTGAATACTGTAGAACAATTATGGCAACGTATCCAACAGGCGACGAATAATCTTACAGGCGATGAAGAAGTTATGCAAAGAGTACATTTCAACTTTTTGCGTCGTATAAATCTTTGTATACGTGAAAATGGTGAACATTTTGAACAATTTTTATGAAATATCTGTTAATCGTTTTATTATTAATTATGCTCTAAATCACTAAAATTAAAATTTTGTCGAAACCATGAGAGGAATCGACTTTCGTCAAGAGTACCTTTTTTGTAGTGAATGAGTTGAATAATTTAGATTTCATATTGAAACTAATTTTTTTCCATTGGCGTAGGAGTTTCAGATGTTTATTTACTGAAAAAATCAAGTTCTACGCCCATGGAATGATATTCATTATGATTATGATATGAGTTTCATTGCCCGATGAGTCTATGCCAACGTACCAAATTTGAAAAAAATCTCATGAGCCGTTCAAAAGTTATGAAGCAAAATCGATTTGAAAATTTCAACTTCAGAGCCGTCTAGCGCCCAAACTAAGCAACTTTTTACTGAGGTAAGTTTGCTTGTATCGAATTGTTTTGGTCTGAAGAATATGTGGTAGCTTTTTGTGAAGACCTTTTAAGGACACCCTGTGTATAGTAACAGCTCCAGTGATTGTTTATTCAAGATATATTGGTACATACTCTCAATCTCTTCCATTTTTGGTATATCATCGTTGAATGAACATCATTATCATTATTACTATTATTATTTACAGACTGTTCAATTAGCCTTGAAAGAAGTACAACTAGAATGAAGGTTGGCCTCCTAACAGGGTACTGGTAGGATGGGATTGGTAGAAGAACCACATTGCAGATTTAGTTAGGAAGAAGAGGAAACAGCAGTACACATACTCTGCAACTGTGGAAGTCTGTCTAGACTATGGTTTGTACTGATAGGCGAAGAAATACCAAAAGCTCCCAGTTAAATGGAACATCTAAACAATAGGCTATGGAGTCTTTTCGCAAAGATTGAGCTAGACAGAAAACTCTGAATGATTTCGAATTCCAAACACAAGATATCTGAAAAAGTCGCGATGTAGAGGTATATAGCACGCAAGCCCCATGCAAACTAACCTAATCTAATCTACCTTCTTCGAACCGGTGGTTCATCAGAAAACGTCGCCCAACTATAATGTTTGCCGATAACGACTTTGATGTCGACACACGGCAAGTCATATGTGCACACTTAGGTTCATTCCACCCATTTAATAACATATTAATTTCTAGAGGTGGCAACTATCACTAATGTTATGTGTGTGAGTGTGTACTCTTGAATTGAGCTTTAGTTTGTTCACTATCGAAAAAATTTATGGTTTTTGGATACTATCGATAAGATTATTGAAAATTTTGTACTCCTGAAGATATTTTCACTTTTAAAGGCCGTGAATCACTCAGCAACAAGAAAGGATTTTTATGAAATGCTGAAATATCTCTCTCATGAACTTATCGGTAAATAGCTGAGTCCTAATACAACACAATGAAACGAAATGAAAAAGTAGTATGGATAAATAGTAACGGACTAGAGAGAAGTAACACAAAAAATTGTGAATTGTTTCTCTGATACCAATACAATCTTATGCTATACAGGCAACATGGAAAGGCAGACAATTAGAAGATTCACGAAATCCTGAGAATGATGGGTTAGATAGAGTATCTCCTACATCTAGAAAGTTACCCTCACTCCAATACCATCGGATACCACAACAAGTCACTCTTCTGTGATGAGGAAATTAAATAGTGCATGTATATGCGACTACTGCACAGAAAATGAAGCAGCTAGAAATTTTCTAGATGTGAAGTATTCAAGAAGAAGTAATACTTCGACTATATTGGAAGACATTCAACGAGAACATGGGGCCACACTATGAAAAAATTGCGAGTGACATAGTAGAAGATAGCCTTCACCAAGTAAAGAGAGAAAAATTCAAAATCTACTATTACTTCTATCAATGAAATAACTGAACTAGATCGATGTCTTATTGATTGATTATAATTGGAAAGTATGCATCATAATATTCATTATCCTAGATTGATAAGCTCATAATTGAATTTTAGTCATCGGCATCCAAACTATATTACTATCCATCTGAATGGCTTGAAGTTCTGATCAACCGTGTGGAAACACCCTGTGTGTTGGTACAAATTGGCTGCATGTCTACCTATGTATCTCGTAATTTACGTCGTGTGTTGCTGGTATGCCATGTCACAATCCCACATTATAAGCGTGCAGAAATTTTTAGTTGCCACATAAGAACTGTCTTTCAATTCTGAAGAGGCATAGGCCATAATTAAGTGGAATCAACCATTTTTATAAAAAACTGTAATTTTCGAAGAGCTGTTATTAGGAGAGTTCTTTGACAGGGACCTGTGGAATTCTCGGAACCTAGGATGATTAATTGACAGAACAGTTTGCGACAATCTGGCTGTTTTTTTTTTCGAAAGAGGTAGAGAAGTATACCTCGATAGAAAGGGCGATATGGTCGTTAGTTGTTTCAACAGACTATTTATTGATCATTTAAACATAATCGATTACCAAGTTCTCAGTTACGATAGTCGCTAGAAAATAGTAGAATCATTTTTCTAAATAGTTTCCATCTGTGGATATCACAGCATTCAAATTTCATTGTTCTTATTATACCCAGCCCGTAATGGAATCATTATTATACTTTATGTACGCCATATTGTTATTGGAAATGGAAGACCATCATTATCATCAAATTCCAATTTGATATGCGGGTGAAATATTTTATAATCGAAGCTTGAAAGGAATTCGGGAACCACTTCGGGAAGACTTCTCTGAGAAAAACTAAATTGCTCAGTCAATATTTTTCAGTGAATAATATTATTTGTTTCATTATTAACAACATTCATATCTGATATCTGATATTTCTGATAAGATATTGACTGAAGGCAAATATTCATAAATGATGAGCGTTTGTTTTGAATGGTCCCACTATTCACAAGAATATATGCTCATAAATATTACGGATACTACCTTCAAAATAATGAGTGAAATGTTGAAAAATACTGTATCAATCGGTCGAAGGGATTCGAATTGCCAGCAGCCTTCGTTGAGGCATTGACAATGAACTTAGCTATACTATTGCACGAATACCCAACTGGAAAATTAACAGTTGCAGAATTGCTATATTCCATATTATTCACATTTCATTATGTTAGACCTTCCATCGTCTACTCTGAAATGATTTCGAGTACGCTCCTGATTATTACTCACGTATACTCACGATTGCTACTTTCTATCGACAAACAACGAACAAATTTAGAAATACTCAGGAATTGCTCAGGAATGTGCAATGCTGAGGTTGTGATTTTGGTTGTTTATTATTGCAATCTGGAGATATGTTGAAATACACAGCTTTCCCCATTTGAGCCCGTCCATCGTCCATTCCCTACCCATTTGAGTCGCAGTCATCAATTTCGAAATTACAATCTTCCAGCTTTTTCGACAGAAAGATAAGTTAAAAAAAAAATAGTGGAGTCCACCAATACAACTCACGAATCAATAACGACGTGCATCCGAGCAAATTTAACAGAATGCACCAGGAAAAATTTTTACCATCTCCTGGAGGATACTTTTATAATCTGCTACCAGGCAAAATGAAAGAATAGGGAGGCATAGGCAAATTAAATTCATCCTGGAATCATTTCTGATAGACAATTGTTCTTAATTTCTAGAAGAGTTAACAGACCGATTTTCCTAATAACCATAAGGACATAATGGGTTCTATCTATCTATCCATTCAGGATATTTTGGATATCTATTGAAGTCCAAAGGGTATCTCATGGATGTCCAGTGGATGTTCTTATGCCACCAACCTGGACATTCATAAGATATCTCTCATGGACGTAGCAGATGATAAGAAAAATGGTATCACGAGGAATTGAACATGCGACCTTTCTCTCATTAGTCGGGGTGTTTGATGATGCTGCTCATTTTAATAGCAAATTCATAGTTTTCAGAAAAAATGAAACAGGAAAATATGCTGACGGGTGCCCAGCCAACTATCGTGGAAAATCAAAAAATGATGTTGCACCAATGCAAATTTTAGTCTTCATCTACATTCGATGTGGTATGTTCGAAATCAGAGTATATGTTTTGGATAACATGACCGGTAAATTCATCATTAAAAATTATATAATTGGGAGATTTCCTGAATTCATTCGAATAAACTAAGAATCAACAGATTAATCTAATTTCGGATTTATGAGGAAAGGTTATACTCCAATGTTCTAAACAGGATATCCTATGGATGTTCGGAAGGACGCTGATGAAAACCTCATTCAATGTTCCATCTCTTTTTTAATAATAGGTATATACCTCTTCTGAAATGAATCTGAACTTATACCATTCTGATTCACATATTTATGACTTCTACATTCTGACACTTTATGTTCATTCCCTTTGGGCAAATTCCGAATTTCTCAAGGATATCCAAAAGTAGTCCAAGGATATTCCGACATCAATTGGACTTGATTTGGATGTCCATAGGACATCCGGTGTTGTATGGGATGTTGCACCATCGAATGCTTTCTTATATAGGAAAAAAATTGTTTCAACCTCCGTAATTCACCCCGTCTAGTCATACCATCCCTGAACCACATCAGTAAGTTCAGAATTGATGAGACTAACAACATGAGACCATACTAAATACGTAGGAATTGTGAAAATTCGCAAAAACTGCGAAATTTCCAAGCGTTACAGAAATTGCAATCGGACCCCTCATATGCGTTATACACATGCAAATCGTTGAATATTTTGAATGTTAATACATCTCGATCATGATATCAAATATATTTTTGGGAGTCGAAACTATTTCAGTAGCAATGTTGTCATTTATTTCCATCATTTTAATTAAGCGTGGTGTGAACGCCGCCGGAACATCAGCAGAAAGTGCATAGTTTTTATCACAATAATTCATTCATCGGATTTTGTCGACTATGGGATCCATTCCCAAGACTTTTTTACCCAACATGAATCGACTGTCATTGCAAGAATCCCGAGGTGAATGGAATAAAACCACATTCGTTCCGGATTGACCAATGACCCTGTAGATCTTCCAAGCTCACGCTTATAAAATTATCCACACACTAGGAATAAACATCATGGTTGACTAATCAACCGAAGTCAGCTGTTCTCAAATTTGTTCATCGTATTATAGAACTAGCCAATTAAGGGAGAATCGAATAAAAGTGTTGAACGGTGTTCACATACTTACCTTAATAATACCTACACGGCTTCGGTAATTCTTCTGCCGGGTGCGTCGAAATGTATACACGGTGATTTTTCTCGAAAGACTAGGTACCCAGAATATCTCCGAAAATAAGACAGTGATGGAGAATTACATAAGTAAACACTTCAACTTTCATTCAAAAGGTACATCAGGGATCAATTTTAGGTCCATTGCTATTTCTTATTTATACGTCAGATATTTTCACTCAAGTACAGTACTCTAATACACCAGGATTCACAGATGTTACATTGCTATATTCATCATTCGATCCCTAAACTTTGATACAGCTCCAATTCAATTGAACCGTGGTTTGAAAAGCATTGAAGAGTACTCCAACCACCACAATCTGAAATTGAATGCTACTTAATGTATAGCTATTGTTTATGCTACTTATTCGAAAGATTTCATAGCTGATGAATACATGGAACTGGAAGTGAACAATATACCTTCAAAATAGATGAAAGTAGTTGAAACCTTTGTTTAATTTTCGATTACAAACTGACTTTACCAAGAGGATGTATCTTCACTGATTGAAATAATTGTACAATAATTATTCCCAATTCCAAATTTCGGAAAAAACTATGTGAGGGATTACTTCTGCCTATCTCAATTGAAATGGCTGAACATTGAGAATCTGTTCAAGCTTCTTACCCCAGTCAGAAATTGTTACGCCGATTGATATACACGATGTCAATTAAAGAAATAGACAAACATTAGCAATTTTAATGGTTAGATTTTTTCTAGCCATTTTCACCAGGCCATTCATGTATAATGCAGGGATATTTTATAATTCTATTCCTGCGGGATATAAAAAGTTATCGATTCATTGTTTTCGTAAGAAAATGGGATATTTTTCACTTCTCCAACAGAATGAGCAAGTATTAATTTATATTTTATCTTCTCTCCATTCATTAGGATCCAAAGATACATTTTAGTGGTATTGTATATTCCGATACTCGAAATGAAGACATTCATTAATATTATTATTATATCTTTTGGAGTATCATTGAGATGCGTATCACTCACCCCCTCATCTCTACACACCACTCCTCAGAATTCTTGTCTCATATAGCCCTTCTGTGAATCCTAGCCATGTCTTAGCGAATTGGCAACAAGGCGTGGTGGTTCTCTACTTCGTCTGTTTACTTTGTCTGGCCTCTGTTTTGAAGTTCGATGTCTGGTTTCGATGATGCGGTTATTTTATTGAAATTTTAACGGTATTCACTCGGTTTTTGATGACAAGCTGATGTGATTCATGTGAGACATTGTAATAATTATCGGCAATGAACCAGTGATCGAAATTTAGGCGGATGTGTGTCTGAAAACCAATGATAATAGTGTAGAAGTGTAGTTGTGTGAAAGTGAGTTCAAGAGAACAGGCGTGAACACTCACTTTTACACACACACACAACTTGAAAATCAACGGTTCTATATTGCGAATATTTCCAGTCGTTGTTGTGTAACAGAGTGTGAGTCAAATCATAAAGGCGTATTTTCTCAATTTTCAATTATCCTAAAGATGAAGAATTGCGTGGTGGCAATTACAATACCTCGAAAAAATTGGACCTCATCGAGTAGTGTTGTAGTATGTGTTTTTTTTTCAAGCAGATATTTTACATATGATAAATTTACTAAGACCACAACTGGTGACAACTGCATTTCTATAAACTCTTCTAAATTTACCACTATATGAAGTTCACAAAACTGAATATGAAAATGTTGAATTCAAGATCAATAAATGAAGAAACACACGGTGTACAATAATTTCTTCTGTCTGACACTGATTCGTGTCAAAGACTACCAGTAAAATAATCACAGAGAGAAATATTATTTCCTTGTTCTGAAAATGGGAGCAGATTGGTTCCCCAAACGTCCACATCAATAAGATGATTAGAAATTTTGATATTCATCAAATATATGTGTCATCCAAATTTTCCCAAAACGAGGTGTCACTGATGAATTCTTCTGTTTCCCGGTACCTAGAAGAGAGGTGTCTGAAGGTTGAATTCCAAGCGCAGTGACATCTTGGGGCAGATCACAAATCTGTCCTTACTACAAATGAATATATTGAGATAATTATTAAAATTTCTATAACCAGAAAAGAAAGTCGCATCAAAACTAGAAGAATCAATTGCCCAAATATCTTTCGGACCTGAGACATTGAGATCGAAACCCGATGAAGTCTTCAAAAATGTTCTAATGCCCAATTATGATGAAGAAGAAATTGAAATGTAGGAAATTTTTTCAGCTATGACCAGTTGACGAACTTGAAATGGATTATAATTTATGTGTACATATTTATATAGGTCAGGTTCACTATCGAATCAAAAAAAAAAATTGACATACAAATATATTTTTATTAAAAACGAAACTTCTACTTATCTTAGTGAACATTTCGGGAACGAATCGAACACACACGATTCGAATATTTCCTCTTCTCAGACAGTATCTGAAAAAACTGTTTCATTGTTTCTCACTGGAACTTTACAATCACATTTCGGGGCTATACTCCGACAAAAATCAGAAATCAGCTCTGAAAATTGCACAGCTGAATTCCAGCTATCCAATGACGTATCACATGATGAGTCGTTCCATTTGAGAAATTTTGAGAGGGTGATGTGTAGAGGTGAGGGGGTGAGTGATACGTATTTGATAATAAAAATAATAAAAATATCTTTATTTGTACCAATGATACAAAGAGGCGGAATTCAGCCAAACATATTTGAAGAATGCAGAAGGCTGCTCTTCTCAATGATGCGTCAGATCTTGTCTCCATTTGAATAAAATATGATATATTTTTTGAGATTCTTTTATTAGTCTTATTTCCAGATGTATTCCGGATGAGTGGCGCTTTCCAAAAAAAGACCGTGTCTATAAAATATGAAAGCGTAGAACAGACAAGCAATAGTTCTTGCACTTATTTCGATTTCGAACTAATCTGCTGATTTCGAATTATACTGATTTCGAATTGCACTAAGTTCCAGATCAATCCTGGGTCTATGTACAATCCAAGAAATTTATGATAATAATTGAATCAGAACAGTTCTTCTCGAATTCACACCATCAGTTCACTGATTCTATATAAATTATCAAAATTAGTTTAAGAGTTGTTTGTTTCTACGGAAGCGTAGATGAACCAATACTATTTTATTTTTATTTTTCGCAAAATTCCAAGTTGCAGCTCGCAATTTCACTGAATTCACTAAATTTTATAATGTGAATGAGGGAATTATTTTTCCTATATTGTCTGAGTGTTAATCGAGGAGGCGATATATGAATTCTTCTAGAATTTTTGGGATTTCCTTTCTCTCTCGATTGAAATTGAAATTATAATAATTATATCAATATATGTGTAGTGACGCCAAATTTATTCATGATCTGTTCCAAAATTTCACTGCGCTAGAAATTGAACCTTCAGATACCTCAAAGAGAAATTCTAAATATCAAAACTTCTACTTATGTTTGTGCTGCACGTTTCGACGACTTCTGCTGTTTCCGTTTCAATGAAGAAAAATATCATTCCCATTGTGTTCAAAACGAGAGCAGACTCCTCCACTGAGATGAGTAGAAGTTTTCATATTCATCAAGAATATATTTGTCTTTTCAAATTATTTTTTTAAGCAACGTGTCACTGACTCATAGAATTTCTTGTCTAGGTAAGTATCTGAACGTTGGATTTGAAGCGCAGTTGCATTTTGGGGCTGATCATAAATCCGATGTTCTCACTAAAAATATTCTGAAATAATAATTATAATTTCTGATTCACATTTTCAGAAACAAGGTGAGAGAATCACGGTATATGTGGAACAATCAATACCTTCACTATTTTCATAGCATATCTGGAAAAAATATGTTTCTCGATGGAACGGTACGACTCTGATCACACGTTGCATGGAAGACAATGCTTTAGAATAGAACTTGTAATATATTCTAGTTCAATACACCGTATCAAAGAAGAATGTCAATTAGAATAAAAATAAAAAAAGAAAAAGTGCACCGCATAGTAGAGATTAGTACCAGTATATGGATGAACTTTTTAATTAACGGAACGAAACAGTGATTAATAGAAAATTGTGTTCAAGAAGCATAGTCCGTCCGCAATTCTCCGGAAGACCATTTCCCATTACGACATGTCACTGCATTGTATGGAAATCTGGTCACCGACTGTGACAATCTTCATCTTCGAATACATTTCTCACAAAGTCACTACTTACAACTTACAACATCTCCGTGTCTCCGCTTAGATGGTTGATTGTCGTTTGGCATGGAATCGGTCTCCTCAGACTTATTCATGGAGGAAGAATAATAGGTTATCCAAATGTACAGGGTTTCACGAACTGAATGTCCTATCAGAAGAGTTGATGGAAATTGAAATTAGTAGGTACAATACTTAAGGCCATTCAAATTTGATAATGTACAGTGATTGGTAGCTCTATATGTGCAAACGAATCTGTAAACGTGAAAAAGCAATGATATCAGCGAGAATTAATATGATGCAATAATTTTCAGTCCAGTAATCAAGTTTATTATCTCCTGTGAAGAAGGGTACAAATCACTTGAGAAGTCTTGCCTTTCCGCCATCGATATACGCTTAAACCTGATCAGATCCATTGTGCCCCGTTTCGATCTGCCTAATCCCAAGGTTTGCTCGTTTCGAGGCTCGTTCATAGCAGCTACTCAAGCTTCAATTCCTACATGAGTTTCAGAATTTTGATGCAGTAATAGGTACAGTCAAAGAGACTATAGAATTACGAATCAATTCAACAGGTGGAAGAAGTTGATGTACATACATGAGAAGAAATATGTCTCAGTGAAATAGCCCAATGAGCAAGAGACAAAATGTCTCTGTTGCCTTCATATCTTACCAAACGAACCAGCTTCTGTTGACCTCTTCGAATTCCATTCTCATGTAACTCCTGAGAGATGAGATGGTATGTAATAAAATATTGAGGTCCCCTAGAAGGAGGAATCAAATAAGACAGAAATATACCTGTATTGCGTCATCAAAAATGACAGAAGGCAGAACGAGAGTAACAGAAATATTACTGAAACCTCTACAGGCAACGGTTATAAGTATTGCCAGGACATTTACTCAAGGGTATACATGATGTTTACGAAAACAGTACTGTTATTTTACATTATAAATTTATTTAATATCGTTATAGCAATCATTGGGGCATCAGTTACTTGAATATACAAATTCAAAACATTCAAGGTAGGTGATATAATTTCACGGCAACTGTTACATGAACAAAAATGTTTATTGGATCAAATGTGAGTGAATATCCGCTATAATTATTAAAATGCTGATATCAAGTAGGCTGTACTTCATAGTTTTTGCAGAATGAATTAGTGGACAATTGGGCAGAGTAGTTCCACTTTCTTTTTCACGTCTTGGCTCATACCTTTCATAAGAATCCTAGTCCCATTATTCTATATGACTAACTATGCAAGTCGTTTCAGTTCATATGTTCTGATCACTTCTTGTTTCTTCTGAGAACAATTCATTCCATCAAAATAATTATATCAACTATATCCCGGACCGCAAATAAACTATATTTTTCTGCAAAATAATTTTATATTGTCAATTGATTGGGTTGGTATTATTGGGTATTCTACGTAGGTATGCTTGGAATTGAAGTTGATTATTAAGCAATTTCATCTTCAATGTACGATCAAACTGACGCATACCAACTTTGAGATTATATTCGAAAAGACCTTACAGCTCATAGCAGAATATCCGCCACCAACTTCAGTTTAATTCCACCTACTTCTCTATTTGCCATCAATAACCGTAAGTATATTAGAATAAAAAAAAATTGGTTTTTCATTCAATCAGATGACGTGACCAAACTCGACATCTGCTGACATTTCCATGTTGATCGACGTGTTCAGTGGATTCCAACTAACCTTAAACTGAAATCGTGCCACGCGAATCACCGGCCATTGCAATGACATTTGCGTGACAATTATGACAATAGCTCATGAACAATTGAAGGTACGACGGGACTGCCATTGGCTGCCGAGTTACGTGACAATAGCTACCAATGGGGGACAAATGACAAACCCGAGTGTGTCTCTATTGGAGTCGGCTGCCACCGGATGAGATATCACCGGCAAGTTTACCGGCGGATCTTTTCACCCAAGAAATATTATTTACCCAAAGAATGTCTTCTTTAGCCGCAGTACAGAGACGGATCTAGGTGTGATTCATGAACGTATCTCGCAAGGAAGAATATTCATATTTACAAATGAACAAACGAAATGAAACAAAAACAATTGGTTGCAGATGAGGCAATAGTGAAACGTACAGAGAAGAACTCACAGCACAACAAGAGAGCATTTCCAATTCATTTATGTATTTTTGTATCTATACATTCATTCATTTATTTATTTCATTCATTCATTTATTGATTTATTAAACGGCAAAGCCGATAATACAAATACAAAGAGATAACCATCACCCCTTTTAGAGCCATTCTGAACGATGTTAACGATGAACCGAACAGTTCGAGTTTATTGTTGAGAGAGTGTTCGCTGATCTCATTGTTTCACTGAGAGATTCATTCTGACCATAATTCATCAGGCAGAGCAGAACCTTGAAAATGTCACTATTTCTATTTCTCATAACTTTCGTAGGGAGGAAAGTAAGCTCAACGATTTGATGACAATCAATACCGTCATTGATGATTTTCGAAGGAATACTATAGTCTGATCACAAGTTTTTTATGTGTTTCAGTATTCAGCATCAGAACCTTTAATAGCACAATGAATAATTTTGAGAGCATTGACAGACAGTTAGTTCTCTTTCTGAACGAAGAGAAACGCCTAACATTTTTCGAGCCACGGGATGGGGTTTCTATTATGTGATACTTCAATATAATTCTTGAGTCGAATATCAACTAGATGAAGAACTAATGATTGATTCATACACGACTCAACTTGGATATAATTTGAGACTTTACTCAATTCGTCATGAGTGTTCATGAGCTACTCAACTAAATAATGTATATGAACATTGTGATATATAATATTCACAATTAAAAGTTCCTTTTCACCATGAAAGTTCCAGAAAACATAATATTGCTATTCTTGAAAATGATGTGCATTGACCTGATTCGCACGAAGATTCATGTAAAGTTGACAGTTGGTCAACTCAAAACTTCTTACGTCACTCAAGTTCCTCAGTTTGGTGCATAAAGGTGTTCATATGAAAGATAAATTTCACCAACTTGAAATTTTGGAATGACTTGATGATAAGTTAGGATTGAGTTACGTCGTGTATGAATTCACAAGATGAATAAAAGACAATAAAGTGAATTCGAAAGCATACAGAAATATCAATGAGAGAACAAAATTAGTGAACAAAATGAATGAGAGATTGAGAACAGATCGCCCAGAACGATTTTCAGTAAGTTTTCGATACCGAAATAGAAGAAGAGGATATCGTTTGTAACGTCTTGGAGATAGGTGTTTCGAATCACTCAAACTGAGAAAAATTATAAGAATTTCATCCATTTGGGTAATTAAAGCACAAACTATTGGAATAATTATAATAATAACTGATGGAATGGTTGGAATTATTTGTTATTATTATTGACAAGTTGGTAGATACATCACGATTATATCGTTATCAATATCAATAATTAGATTCATTCAAATGCTATTCGAACTCTAATGCAAGTATTTTCAAAAATAATTCAACCACTTTAGAGATTATGAATGAGAATTATCGAATATCAACTTCCTGTAGGTAGATGCCTTGCACGGTGAGAAATTTCGAGTTGAATTCAACACAAATTGAACTCAATTCTTTTTCAATTCAGGTCTACACCCGATTGTGTTGATATTTTAACACCGAGATTCTGAGTAATACTTATACACATTACAAATTTCTGAAGAGTCAACACATTTTTCAGTGAAAATGTACACTTTTTCGAGTGATTTTTTTTCACAATATGAGTTTTTGCATCATGGAATTGATATTGAGTCTCCTCCACAAATTTTCGCTAATATCGATAATACAGGGTGAATCGGGAGTAAATTTCAATATTCGAGTTCAAGTTCCTATAAAAATGTGTTTTATTTCAGACCGTTATCGGAATATAGTGGTGAACAATATCCAAATCAGATTTCTTATTTAATTTTTCATAACAGGTTGGCTAGATTTTATCATCATTATTCGAAGAGTATGTCGGCCAGCTAGATCACCAAATCTTGATCCTCTGAATCATTGTCTTGAGGAATTATTCAAATCGTTGGTATACTCAAATTAAGTAAGCAGTACAGATGCATTACTGCATCGAATGATAAATATAGCAGTCACTATAAGAAACAGACCCGCATCCATTCATAGAGCGATTCGAGCTATTCATCAGAGATACAAGTAAACGGAGACATCATTTTTGAAAACTTTGAAACCCAGCCTACCTATGAGGAATAATCGAAAGAAGTTCCAATCTGAATATCGAAACGTTAATGTTGAAACTCTTGCAAAACATTAGTAAGGGTAGCAGCGTTAATTGAATCAATTGCGTTCCTAATTCTCTCTTTTGGTTCATCGATAGTGGAAGATCTGTTGACGTGAACTTTTGACTTGAGGTATCCTTGAGAAAAAAAATTGTGAGATTGGATCAGGAGATCTAGCTGGCTATTCTGAAAATCTTCGTCTGGCCAATCCATTTACTGGTCCCGATTGTCAAGAGGCGAATGCCTTGATCACTCAGTTCAATAGTTTGTCATTGTTGTCATTTATATGAAAACGTTACTATGAATCAAATTCCTTTACATTTCACGAACATACGATTATGTAACTTGAAAAAAAACGTCATCAGAAATATGAGTAGACCAAAAAATGCGCAACTGAAGAAGACAACTGACGTCTGAGCTTTTTTCACTAATGGTCATATCAAAATTTCAACGAATCTGTTCCAACCTTACGTGCTCACTGTATCTACTAGAACTGTTATGTAGGTTCAAGGTATGATCACACGATGAAGGTTCCTACCAGAGTAATACAATCAATCAGGTACCTAACACGAAATGATTGGATTAGTAGGTAAAATACCAAACTTCAGATGCTTTGCTATAACCTATATTGCCTGGAAAGACAGTAAAACTCAAGATGGCGAACAAGAACAATAATTCACAATGGAGGTAATAGATAGGTACTTCTCTTGTTTACACTACGTTGTCATAACAAGTTATATTTATTTGCACCACCCGTTCGTACAGTGTTGTATATTGAATTTCCACCATTCCATCACAACATCTGCAAAATAGGACAATTTTAGGTCTACCAGATCATTCGAATGAAGTTCCTATGGTCACAGTTTTCACAGATGCGCCAAAGATTTGCGACCCGGCCCTGTATCTACCTACAGGCTACCGTTCCCAACAAAAGTGTCATTAAAATTATTTGTAAAATTGCTTATCATTAATGATTGGCAGGACAAAAGATGAACATAATATTTTTCGAATGGAAAATGCCATTGGTTTTCTTTCTGGTTCAAATAGGTCCTTGTATTGAGTTTGGGTCCCATCCCCGTTTTCATAGATAGGGCTTTAATCTGTATCAATGGCCCTTCTGCCATATTATATTTAATCCATATATTCTAAGCACAAAGAATTATGAGTGCTTCTGTTCAACGGACCATATGACATTGGGTAATATTGTATCGAGTTACTCTCGCAAATAAAAATCACCGCTGCTGGTAGTTATTTTTGAATTTCTAATGCTTGAGTAAATTTGCACTTTCTATGTGGTTGCGACGTCTACGGACGGGCCGGGGCCGACTTTGATGTAACCATTTCCTCATTTTTTGATGATTGTTATTATCGATATTCGCAATGAAAATCTCGATGTGGCCTCATATCTTCGCCGGATTGTTATTTTATGTGTACGAAATATGAAACTTAATCATAGCGCCCAATGTACTTAGAGTAAAACCGAAACATTCGAACAGAAAATAATTAGTCAATCTATATTCTCCACGTTATAGGCGATAGAGCGAAACCATCCTTTCTCAGTTCCAAAATTTCTCAACCTTTCGAGGTTACAAGAACGTTGATTAAAACTCTCGATTTGCAAGTTTCTGTAAAGACGCCAAAATATAAGGAAATTCCATATTTGTAAGGAAACTTGATTCGAATCAGATATCTTTCTTATTTTTGCAGTTCGAGACCTTTCCATTATTTTTTTCACCTGAATGGAAGCCATTCTTACGGAAAGTCACAAGGGCCGATATTTTTTTTTTTATACTTCTCTACACGCGAACTCTGAATTCAGTGGAATTATATTATAGCGAATTGAAACTCGGAATTTAGTGATATTCGAATGATATCTCCGAAGTTTCTGTGGGTTCTCTTCTCCTTCCTAAAAAATGAAAATAGAAATTTCAATAATTATCTCGATATATTTGTAGTAAGGCAGATTCATCATCTGCCCCGAAATGCCATTGCGATTGGAATTCAACCCTCAGATGCATAAAAAAGAAATTCTCTTTTTGTCATAATTGAATAATAATAATAATACTTGTCATTTTGTCTATATTTGATAAATAACAAAATTTCTTCTTGATGTTGTGGACGTTTCGGCAACGAATGTGCTCCCGTTCTCAACACATTGAATAAATAATGTTTCCTTTCATGAAGTTGGAATGTTCGTCTTCGACAATAAACATCAGTGACAAGTTGTCAGACAGAAACTGGTCTGGATACCAGGTGTGTTTTTCGTTAATTGATCTTGATTGCACCATTTTCATATTCAGTTTTAGGAAGTGATTGCCAAGTTCTGTCTATATCAACTGAACAAGAAGCAATATCATTATCTCCGTTCAGAAGAATGAAAAAGTGTTCACTGAACTGAATTGAAAATACAGTGAGATCAATCAATCTAACTAATAGAAAACCAAGAAATTTTCAGACAAATTTTCATTATCAATGACTAACTCTCAAATACCCTGCATAGGTATGTAGTCTGCAAAATGGGCTATCAAACTGCGTATTATCTATATAAGCTCCAGTTAATTACTCGAATAAAAATCTTTACGCATCATGACAGGTGCGTGGTTGCCGTACCAAAAACAATGGCTTATAATAATAAAACGTCGGTTTAAAACGGTACCACTTTCCACAGTGGGTACAATCAAGAGTAATTTATGAGGATAATTCCCACTGACTTGCAGAATTTTAATTTACTGTTGGGTACATAATGACAAACTGCGTTGAATTCACACTGTATTGCCCAGCAATATTTTGAATTTCTCAGAGCCACTTCTGGTTAGACCCAATGTATGATTTCAGAATTTCAGTTGTAGGTATCAAAGAGGACTTATTCGGTGAATGAGAGGACTAGATTTTGGAACGGGTGAGATGTGCTTCTGGGACAGATCATTACGGATATCAGAAAGTTATTCAAAGAGTATGAATACAAAATATTCATACCTACGACTTACAATCTAAAACTCAAAACTTCATAATCTCCCAATAAATATTTTCATTCATACAACAGTTTCCTTGAAAATCCAATAACCTGCCTTGAATAACTTGAATTCGTCTATTTTAGTAACAGAAATATTTCCATTTTTCTAGTTTTTGTGTCGAATTTCCTCTCCAAGTTTCCAAAGGATAAAATAGAAGCTATCAAAATCATTTCAATATGTTCATTTTTTTTATATATTTGAATGTACCATCTACTCGAATAATTTACAGACAGTATAGAACTATTTCCGTTTAGAGAGCTTCAATATGACAAAAAAGATTGCGATTACCTTGTCAATGACGGTATATCAGCTTAGGGTTTCATAACCATAATGTTGCAGTAATATATTTGTTCTGATAATATTCCCGTTCTGTCTTCTGCCATTGTTGCTGTCGCTATGTAGGCATCAATCTGTCATATCATTATTTCTCTCTCTTGAACACATTTAAATTTTATATTTTCTCTTTCATTCCGTTCTCAACTCAGTGGTTATAAATTCGATGTGAGTGAAAATAGCAAGTGAGATGGATAGGACATGAAATAGTTCATTTGCACTCTGATTGATGAATTCATATCATTGTAGTGCATTAGGGAAGTGGGAGAACTTTTCACTGCAAATGTAATGGGTGTTCATAGTATTAAGTATTCATCATTTCGAATATAGATTTCGAAATACATTTTTCAACGTAGTGGTATGTGCATTGGTTATTATTCTGCCTAGTAATTTCTGTGTGCAAACATCCTGATCCTGTTTGTGATCTGCCTAGCTGTGATAATTCATGAATATCGTCTTGATTATCATTTGGATGTTTGGAGCCATTTCAACATCATCATGCTTCATCAGTTGAGGAAGTTGATAGTACAGAATTTAAAATTTGTTTGAATATTTCATGTCACTTCGCGACGGAATGAAGTGCTGGTACTCAGTTTTCTTCCAGTTTTTCAACATTTTCATTGATGAATACAGAAATATATATTCATGTTCTTCTCATTTCTCTTCTATCATCAATTAGAAGAATACTTGGATGAATCATGAAAAAAAGACCAACCGCATACCTATCGAAGTATCGACATCCCAGTATGGTTCAAGAGAAAAAAAATCTATCAATAAAGCAATCCATTTCTTGACGGAAAACATTTACGAATCCTCAAATCCAAGTACTCCATTCTATCGGCTTTTTCATAGATCTGAGAAAGGACCTACTGTGGATGACTCTATACTTTCAGATTCACAAGAATATATTTGTGTACGAGGTTTACCACATAATCTTTCTGGAAGTTTATCGATAAGTAGAACACAAAAAGTTGAATTCAAAAATCATGTGAGTAAAGAGAATATCATTGAATGTGAAGTACCTCAAGGAACAGTTTTGGAGCCAGTGTTATTCGTAATTCACTTTTGAACAACCGGTTCCAACAAGAAACTATAGGTGAGATAATCAGATTCGCAGACTACACTGTGATATATTATGAAAATGATATAATCATATATATTTTCTTGTATTTGTATCACTGTATCCATTGTTCATTCATGAATGAATGTTTTGATTTTTATCATTAGTATTAAATGAGTATTTCAATGGACAATGATCACATGAGTTGCGATCTCCAACCTTCTATTGAAGATGCAAGGATCCAAATATAAATAGTTCACTACTTGCGATTATTTCGGATATATGTCAGCTGAATTGGAAATGTCATTATCATCTGATGATAGGTTCAAAGTGGGTTCTACAGGGGATGAAACTGTAACAGGCCCTCTTTATAAACTGATAGCCTAGGGCCCCCTTTCTAATTTATCGTCCGTTTTGTCTCAAATTGAACTAGAATAAAAAAATGCTCACGAAAGTTATAAAAACCGAACACATGTCAACTGTTTACAGAATGTAACAGTTGAGCAGCAATTCCACAATGGTTAGGTTAGTTTCGGTTGTTAACTAGTAAAATATAAGGGTCGACAGAAGGTGGCGCCTAAAATAATCGTTGATTCCGCTGTTCCGATGTTTAACCAGGGAATTAAGAATGTATAGACATAGTTCTTCATTTCTTGATACTGCAATAGACATACATATCACATTATGAATAATTCTACGAAGGCGTAGAGAGGGGCCACCAATTTATTTTTCTTCAAATTCCGAGTTGTAACTCGAAATTCTGAATTGTGAGTCGGAATTCCGAGTTGAACTCGTGATAAATTCGTGTGCTGTAAATGGACATTGGTGATGATTTCTTCATGAAAGCTCAACATATCAACTATTTTCGTAGATTGATTCATATTAGCAAAAATGTTTTCTCTATACCAACACCCAATTCTAGTTTGACAAAGCATTCTCAAATATATTGTTATTGTTATCGTCGTTGTTACTGATCTTCTTGGTTCCCGAAGCAACCCTTAGACGCACTTGGCTCGTGCGAGTAAAGGGGACGGAGATCTACAGTTTATACAAGTGGATTCCAAACCACTGTGACATTTGGGCTATTTCTATGTAGGACTTTATGATATACATTGTATAGATCATAAATAAACCGAAATCGAATGGGCAGCGAGGAAAATGACAGTATACAATACAATCGGAGAAATTATGATGATGTCAGTAAAGTATGATTTCCAGTAAAGAATCTCCCGGAACAACAGGGTTATTATTCCATGTCTGTACATTACTTCAATATCTTGTACCATATGTATCATACACGTCATACTCTCATAAATATTCAATCTGAGCCCTGCACTGTTATGTATGAAAGAGCTGAATGGACATGATTACTTTTTTTTTCTATAATTGACAGTTCGAACTGGCATTTATCCCTAATTGCAACTTTGAATCAGCCCTAACTGTCAGTTTGAACTGGCAATTGTGGCTAATTGCAATCTGCCCTAATTGATAGTTCAAACTGGCAATTATAAAAAAAATATCATCATGTCCGCTCAGCGCTAAACGGACATCACAGAAAAAGAAGATAAAAACCAGAAAAAAAAGACCGGAGAAATTGCTTGCATTCTTCTGACCGTAGAAAATAATATTGCTTCTTGTTCAGTTGAAAATTTAAATTTTTCAAATAGTTCGATATTCAATTTAACTAAGCCCATATTCCAACGAAAGAGAACAGTCGAGGAGGTTATTCTTTTTCGAATGAAGTGATAATAAGATTGTAGAGAAGAAGATATCTATTGAAGAGAACAGAACCGAAGAGTCTGCTTGCTTTCTTCTGACCGGAGACAATAATATCGCTTCTTGTTCAGTTGATGACTGAATGTGGAAATGGTAAATTCGAAATCTATTCTGTCTGACACCAATGTTCAGTGTCAAAGATGAATATTGGTAACATCATGGAGGAAACCTTCATTTATTGTGTTGCAAACGGGAGTACATTCGTTCCCGATACGTCCACCACTTAGATAAGTAGAAATTTTAATATTTGTTCGAAATATATTTGTCTTCCGAATCGAAAAATAAGGTGCCACTGAAAAATCGAGTTTTTTTTTCTGTTAGACAGTTTGGGGAAAATTGTAAATGTGTCATTACTGAAAATATATTGAGGTAATTATTATTTTCATTTGAAGAAACGAGGAGTTCGAGCAGTTCGAAAAAAGCTGTTTTTGAAGAAATTCACTGCCCTAGGGCCATAATGCGCTACTTTCCTATCATCAAAACCGAGCGGTAGTGCGTACTTTATTGTCCGGTTGTGTATAAAAAAAATTGAAGGAGGGGGCGTTGAAAGAATATCGTCATGATGCCAACGATTCTAATATGAATATTTAATAAACCAGATTATGCGTGTTCGAAATCACAGATTTCAAATTAAGATTAGACAGTAATTAATAATAGACTAGTTAACAACGTAACGACACTATCAAGATTACGTTTGTCATTTATTAATATTTAACAAAATTAATTCCGTTCGCCATACAAAAGGGGATAAAATATTGCCTTTATTGCTTCCTGCGCATATGGCGAGGTGAGTCTCCGGTTTTTCTACCTGAGGTCTCGTCATCTTTGTTATCAACCCCAAGAAATTATCTTGAACGTATTGTCTACGTGTCCTTATTAAGACGAGATGACGAGCTCAATCACATTTTTTATGACATCAAAGGAGGAGAACAGGAACAGAACTGCTGCTTGTCAATCACTGAGGAGACAATCGGCCAGATCCATTATTTATACGCCTTTTCACGTTTTCGGCAAGTGTCGTTCTAAAGGTAATTGGACGCTTCATGAGGAACATCATCGTAGGAGTGAATAAGCAATAGATAAACGTTTTATTCATATGAAAACTATTAATATTTAATGATAAATATAGATACATAACAACTTCACGGACTTTTTATCATTCTGCGAATTCCCTTCAATCCTCTCTAATGATTCTTGTGAATTGTCATTCAGTAGAAGTAGAATGTAGTGCAACATTTTATTTCTCCAATGAATACACTCATCTCAAATCCAAGGTATTACATGACATTCATACCTAGACAGGTGTTGAAGTTTCTCATGACAACTAATATTTCCATCACCGGTATGAACTCAGATTGAACAAAAAATACATCAACATAAAAACTGCTGAGATATAGAACTCCATATACATTCAGAGAGGGAAATATTGGTTGCAGTAGTTTGATAATTGATGATACTGGGACAGTCACACTCTGAGCGTAGAATCAGAAGATTTTGTGCCTATTGAAGATGGAATCTAAGTCCAATTCGTGAGTACCTTATATTCCAATCAGTGACATGTTTTCTTTACCTTTTTAAACGCTCAAAGGGGCATGTACTTCGAAAAGATCGTCGAAGATACCTACACGATAATATAATAATTCCGCAGTGAGTAGTAATTGATACTGAAAATACCATTCTTTGACAACAAGAAAGGAAGGCCTTGGAATCTTTGAGGAACATCGTGTTAGACAGCGGTGGAATATTGGGAGAGAATTGAAATTTTTCTCGGAAGTTCAGAAGATGAAAGCATCAGAAAAGACTTTGCTAGGCGAAGAATTCCACAACTTTGTCGGTCTATCGACGAAATATGGATGGTAGAGCTAAGTTCGACAGGTCTCGAGAGTGACGATGATGTGGGAAAGACCAGCCTGAGCTCGTCTAGTTTGTCTATTCCCGAATTCTCGTCAGATCAGGTACATCACTCTACTCTGATAGTGAAGCTATCAAATTTCGGTGTGCACGGTTATCTGTTGAAACTCCTAGAATCGTATATTACTGAGAGATATCAGTATGTCGCTTTGAATAATGTAAAGTCGGCCAACTGCTTAATTACTTCAGGGGTTCCGCAGGGCTCACATTTAGGCCCCATTTTATTTAGCATATTTGTAAGTGATGTTGAAGACTGCTTTAAATTTTCGAAATTTGCTATGTATGCTGACGATTTGAAAGTTTATCAGAAAATTGAAAAGAGATCAGATTATATTTGTATTCAGGAAGATCTTGAAAGACTTCAAATCTTCTGCAATACAAATAGATTATTCATCAATACAAACAAATGTTACAATATCGTATTTTCTCGATCACCAAACCGTATCACCGGAAATGTGCATATCAATAATCAGGTAATATCAACAACAGAGGAAGTTCGCGATCTCGGCGTGATACTGGATACAAAATTATCTTTTGAATCACACATTCAATCAGTTACTAGAAAAGCACTCCGTACTCTAGGATTCATTTTGAGGAACACCAAGGAATTTCGAAACCATTCATCTATTACCACACTATACAAATCTTTAGTCAGGCCAATTCTAGAATATTGTTCTACAATTTGGAACCCGGTTTATGAGAAATATGTTAATCAAATTGAACATGTTCAGAAAAAACTTATCAGTAATCTGAACTACAGATTCTCTCGTCTTCGTCACTGGCGGAACTATGAAGAAAATTTGAATTTTTACAAAATAGAGAATCTCTTCATTAGAAGAGATTTTGTGGACATATTATTCACTTACAAAATTCTCAACAACTATATCGATTCCGAAACATGTACAGAATTATTGAATCTGAATTGTAATCCTAGAACTGTTAGGAATAGACTCACATTCTACCCACCGCCTTTCTCAACCAACTATTATAGTAATTCACCCCTTATAAGGTGTATGAACTCATACAATACGATCTGCCACTCTGATGTTGATTTATTTCACCTGAATTTGAATGGGTTCAAGAGACAATTGAGGGCCTTTTTGCTGAATTTCTACACTTCTTAATGAACTACAATTGTAGGAAATAACAAAGTGTAACTATATCTTCTCTTTTTGTTTAAGTCGTTTATTACTTGCTGAAATGGATTATGTTTTTTGTATATTTTCCTCTAGAATGATATATTGTTGTTCAGTCTAAGCACACATGGCTTGCAACTCATGTAAATGGAAGCATACTTTGTTACTCTGTATTATCCTATTATTGGAAGAGCTATATATAGCTCATCTGTTGGATAATCTTGTTACCTTAAATAAATAAATAAATAAATAAATCTCCTTTCATCGACTTGTCTCCTTCTCGCACCTCTGGAATCATTGGATGGCCTCACTGGAGTGGAATACTGAAACAAGAATAGATAGAATATGCTCTGGCAATGTTACAATTTTGTGTGTAATACATTACTTTCCACTAAAACCTTTGGGTTTGCTTGTGGCAAACATGAATTCTACAATAATAAGCGGAAGAAGGAGTCTTCGAGCAATCACAATTTTGCATATTTGTTTTTCTTGAGCCACACAATGCCAAAATACCATATTCAAGTAGAGGCTGTGCCAATGCATAATACGCATTCTTCAGAAGTTTCAGAAGCATGATATTTCTGAGGATACGAAATGAATAGAAGAGAGTTTGTGAAATTATATGACAATTTGACATAATGCCTGAATATCCGATTTCATGGGCGATATGGATTGAGGTTGCGCATAATGTAACACGTGTTTGAATGTATCTTCGAATGTGCATAATCTGAAAGGACATTTTCTCAAGATGAAAAGTGGAGAAATTCAGTCTCCTCAACGTTGCTTCATATTTTCAGAATTTCTTCAAATTGGTATTTACCTTGTCCAGAAATATATCCAAACTGATTGTCAGGAAGTATTCTGAATTCCGCGAAGTAGTTTGAAATTTGTTCAGAAATCCTTTTGAGCAGATATCAGTAATAAGAAAGTATCTCAGAGACATTTGAGATTAGTGAAATTGAGCAATTATAACTCATTATTTTCCTTGATTTCTTGAGGATATTTCGAAAGGTACCTACTCTGTTGTATACTCTAATTCGATATCTTTGTCATTGGACTTCTATTTGATTTTTTAGGAACGAGGAGAAAAAATCCCACACAAAAGCTGGAGAAACGAAGATGATATTCTTTCTCGCGCTCTATGAAAACTGATTGATTCAACAGTCTCGAAGAACTGGTCTGGTTCTTTAATGAGTTGTTTGCTATGAGATAAAGACTCTCGGAGTAGCTTCATTCTGAAAACTCTGAAAAAAAAACTCAAAATTAACACATGCATCTTCCTAACTGCAGTGGCATTTTGAGGCAAATCATTCCTATCATTACTAGGAATGAATTGAAATGATCATGCTGTTGTCTATTTTCATTCATAGAGCAGAGAAAAAAAAACTATCGATAAACCTGCAGACAGTATTCGCTCTCAAATAATTCACCCGCTACTGGTTTGGAAGCGTCGTCCCATATTTCATTTGGTATTTCATCAAGAACATATTGGATATTTATGCTCGTGTGTCAGCTCAGCCATACGGATTGTATACAAAGTTCCATGAAAGTTGTTCAGTTGTGTCGTGACCAGCGCACATCAGATATGGGCCTGAGTCATCCATCAAACGCTGGGTGTGAAAACTCGATGAACAAGATAAGGAAAACACTTCGTAATAACCTTTGTCCAAGCGACCTTTTACATTGGTTTGCAACAAAAAAGTCATTTATCTAAAATAAGGGTTGTTGTTGCATATAATGACCTTCTATCTGATACTGAACGCCAGTTTCCACTACAAACAGTGCCATTTTATGCTTGTTTGTAGCTACACACGATATGTAGATGGGGGAGATTTTTTTTATCACGAGACACTAATTGGTTCCTGGTTTTGATTGGTTATCATTATATACTTGATCACATGCACTTTCACGGAGAAAAATGTATAGTGGATATTACCAGAAATATGATGGTATATACCAAATTTTCTGGTACTAGTGTGACATCAATAAATTGTGGTGAGCACTGGAGAACAATGGATGTGAGAGAAATATTGTGAGCATGAACATGAACTATTGTATGGAATATGAAAATATTTTATGTTGATTGAACATTTTTGTTTCTGTCCAATATACTTTATTGTAGTCTTGACATATGCATAAAATTATTCCTATGACGACTGAAATGTGATTTTCACACTGCCTCAATATACTGGTTGGCCCAATGAAAACGAAACAAGGCCGATTTGACGTAGTTGTCGTTCTCAAAAAAAAGTCAAGGTAATCGAAATCTCTTACCAAAGCTTCCTTGTTTTTGGAATTCAATGCAGTAGTTCTCGAGAAAACACATTTATGAAAATAATCGGCTAGTGATGGAAAGTAACGCTTCTTTCCGTTTCATCACTATTTCCCATTTTGTAGTTGGAACGATGTTCATCTGAGTAGTGCCTTATGTGTTTTTTTTTCAACCCTGTCCTATCCAACATTACACGAAGAATCATTCATTTCAATGTCAGTTGCCTAATCTCTCAGTAAAATGCATACCTTGTTTCGTTTTCATTGGGTCACCCTGTATGTACAGTTTCTGAAATAAATTTTGCAACAAAAGAAACTTTTCCAGAGTAGGTATTTCACAGAGAATGTTACATCAGTCTGTGAAAAATAGATAGATGTTCAGGGAGTAATTTAGTCATCATCAAGTCAAGAACATTTGCTTCAAATAAATTATCACAATGCTCTTATACAGGCGGGATAGCACTGAATAAAATTTCGCCACCCTGAAAATTTCAATGATGATTTCTAAATAATAAATAATCAGTGAATGGTTCTTTCATATCAAAGCAATTCACAACATTTTTAAAATTGATATATCCACGACTTGAATTCGAATTGAATGATTCAGAATGGTTTGCCTAGATTTGTTTAATCCAAATGTGACGAGCAACCACGTATGAATACTGCATAAACTCTTTGCCTCTGAACCAAAAGTTGATGAAGTTGAAGATCTTGGTATTGAATTTGATGAGAAGTTGCCATTCTCATCATATATCAATAAAATATCCTTGAATTCACTTAAACTTCTTGGCTATGTAAGTAGGATCGCTTAAGACTTATCAATTAACACAATGGAAATCCTGTATTGCTCGTTAGTTAGAGTTTGCCTCCTTCAACTCAAGCTGACCTGATATTACTTATCTTTTTCAGTGTCAAAACCGACAACATATTGAAAAATTTTGCGAAAAGAAAAATATTTTAATTGTGTTGAGAACGGGAGCAGATTCGTTCCCGAAACGTCCACCAAGATAAGTAGAGGTTTTATTCTCATTAAATATATCTGTATTTCCAAATTTTTCAAAAACAAGGTGTCACTGACAAATAGAGAATTTCTCTCCAAGGTATCTAAAGGTTTAATTTCAAGCGCAGTGACATTTTGGGGCAGATCACAAAATCTGTCCTTGCTACAAATATATTGAAATAATCTTTAATAACTTCTCTATTTTTTAGCAACGAGGAGAGAAAATCCTACAAAAAGCTGGAAAATGAATATTTATATATGCCTTGCGCTTGCAAGTTTTTAGTGCTGAGTATTATTTTTGCTTTATCTACCACTCAGTTTCAATTTTTGGTTCCTTTCATTATATATTCACACATTTTTTTGAATTCTGAAGCTGTTTTAGTTTAAGGTACATGTATATTTCATTACGTTTCAACAAAAAGGTTTTCCCGCCTATACAAAATAACTGAATAAATAAATAAATGAATATATAACAACTATCCAAACGAAACTATGATTGATGAAGAAACAAATGAAGCGGGTTCATGAAAACATTGATTTTTTTATGTATGCTTTTGTGTGAATCAATTCCCTTGCAACGATTTATATTCCTGCGCATCAAAGAATAAGGATCTTTTATACGAGTAGAATCCAGATATAGCGGACAGAAACGTAGAATTGTGGAAAGGTTTCCTGAGGTGTGCATGTAACTGTCAAAAGCAATGCCATCTGCATAGCTTTCCGCTTCCGCTTCTCCTGGCATGCAATCGGAACTGGGGCTCTCTCAATCAAATTTATCAAGTAAGCTCTCCTCCTTGCTGAAAATGACCTCTACTGCCGTCTCCGTAAAGGTGACGGAGCCATCAGGAATAACCAATTCTATTGTTCCACCAAGTAATATTTATTTTTGATAAGATCTAAGAGACTACAAATCGACACCTTGACAACCCACAATTAACTTCATAATGTTCTGTATTGTTTCAGAAATGCGTAGATAGTTTGGATAGATAAAAAGAGACCAAATATTGGGGATATGATGAATGTGCTTATGACTTACAGTTATCTGTTGGATCACACGAGACACGATGAACTCTTTGGGCTTTAGGCAGAAAAAAACGTGGAATATATTTGAATTTCAATTTGTTATGGGCGAACAGCAGGTGTGACGGCATGGATGTCTCTCTGTTGACTGGCCAGTCAGATAAAAGCTGTAGGCGTTCCTTGTAACTTGTTCATGAACAAATACTTCCACAAAACTTTCAAAATTATACCCGGTGTAGTGAAGATAACTGAATATCCATGTTATTTTTGGTATTCCGATAATCGGTATCGAAATTCTGCTGATCGTACCGATCGTATGAGGAGAATCTCTGTCTTGGTGATCTAAACCACTAAGACTTTCAAAATCCTCGCTGGTGTATGGTGCTGGCTGGTTGCTCTTTGCGCATAGTTTACTGTATGAACTGAGGCTGACATAATATCGAACCTCTTGTGAAAATATCAGATCATTTTTCAGTAACACATTATGGGGTTTTCAAAAGCAACTTTTGTCCAGAGGAACTTGTTTTTCATGTTGGTTTTTTTCGATATAGGTCTCCTTGCTCCGAATCCTACTAGTTCAGGTACCTATCGTACCTTTCCAACCCTTTTTAAGTCAAAGTTGGTACAGTAACAGTACAGTTACAGTAACCAAAAAAGATGATTGTGCAAATGTGATTTGAAAGAATACAGATTTCAAATAGGAAAAATTTGGAGTACCTATACTCGGTGACATAGTTGATGCACTTTCATCATATCGTAATTGGACAGATGCGAATCAGTTTGAATAACTGAGAATATACCGAGAATTTCACAGACAGTCCCAAGGCTTCGTGATTTACGGTTTATTCGCAAATTTGTTTCGATATGTTTTAACTTTCTCATGTACCTTCCCGTTGGCAAGTAAACTATTACTATTTTTATTATCATTACATACAGTGAGCAGAGAAAAGTTCCTGAGAAGTTTTATGAGAAAAATTTTGCTCTTAAAATATGACAAAAAAAAGTTGAAAAACAAGTTTATTTTTTTTCATATATAATTTGGTACACGACTCAAACGATACATATTTTATGGAAATACAGATTCTATACAAGGTCAAGTGTTTCCCAACTATATTATGAAACTATTGAAAATTGATGTATATCACTCACCATTAAGTGAACGCAATCATCATTGCATACTCATTAGGAATCTTTGGATTCGGATATTTTTTTCCGCTCTTTTCAATGGCATTGAAATCTGATATCGCCATCATAAGAAAAACTGAAGTTGGGACGGTATCTGTAAAATATTCCACCCTATTTATAATCAAAAATTTCCATGATATTCCTTGTGTATCATCATTACCGAAAATCATGATGACGTCATGAGAGTTATGATCGTTATATTTTCAATTTTATATATCAACGTTCAGCACCAAAACTAAAAACTTTTCTCTAATTTGACCTAATGGTTGAAGAAACGATCTGTATATAGTACTTCTTTATAAAAGTGTCGTCAAAAAACATTAATATCACCATCTTTATCAGGTCCATTTACTTGATTTATATCTATAATTACTGAACTTTTGAAAAGAAACTGATGTGAATGAAACATATACTTGAATATTACTCTGAAAATTCAGAATTTCATAGATATCCCCAACGAAAAAAAAAAAAACAATTACTGTTCTGGCTACAATCAGTTATATGATTCAATTGAGACATCAATGCATTCAGAAATGCAGTTAGAGATGTACTTAAATGATGTCATTGACTATAATAATGTTCACATTCTGATGTTGTTCTTGTTCAGATCGAAACTTGGTATCGGAACATAAACCTAATCACAGTTTCAAAATACTAGACTATTGAATCCATTCATCCAGACTTCAAGAAATATTTCTCTGTTTCTAGAGGAATAATAGGGAGTGCTTGCGACCTTTATTTTCAGTCCTGTTTACTTTACGAACAATTCAAATGATAGCTATTGAAGACATTGCGTGATACCATCTTATTATTTGTCGCCTATGGAACACTTCTAACTTGTTTCGATGTCAAGAACGAACACGCGTGACTATGTTGAGTTGAATACCATGCCTGGAAGGTTGAAGGATTAGTGAACATGCTCAATGTTTCATTACCTACTCCTTAAGTCGAAAAACAAAACATCTTGAACCACAGACAGATTGAACCATTAACACTATTCCTATGTAGGAATTAGTATAATATGATTATTAGCAACCACTGAACATTCAAAAATCCATGAAGGATATGTATATCTCCCTTATTTTCAAAAATAATTGAGATTACACTCTCAGTTTCGATATATTAATAGATAGTGTTCGCTCCTCCCTATATGATTCTCAACATGGCTGTGTCAAGGCAAAAAATACTTTATCTGATCTATGCATCTTTACACAATATATTTCGGACTCACTTGACAGAAGGTCTTAAGTTGATGTGGTGGTCTTTACTGACTTGAGAAGATGTCGATCTTTGGCACATCTACTGATGTTCTGTTGGACCAGACCTTCGACTTCTTGAGAGATTGTTTTGTTCAGTTCGGGTAGTTTTGTTATTCTGGATTCGTGGAAAGATGGATTTATTGTTGAGGACATACATAACTAATATTCTTGCGTAGATTTGTCTCATATCACATATCCTGTTTTGTTTATGTAGTAGCACAGTTGGAAATCTATTTTTTTTGTGATATATAATTTTTCGAATGGGTATTTGAATTAGTTCCAAGTATATAAGCGTCGATTTATTACAAGCACCCCAGGCGATAATTCCATATTGTAGTATTGACTCAACAAGGCCATGATACAAAATTTTGAGTTCTTTAGAATTCAAAACAGTCTTGAATTTTTTGAACTCATAGATTAACCCCCTAATTTTTTGAACAGTGTAATGTATGTGCATATTTCACCTCAGGGGTGTGTCTATTATGATCTCGAGGTATTTGTTCATTTTTGTTCGTTTTTGATTAATTTTTTTCCATCTGTCGACGTTTTCATTGTATAGAAATTTGGGAGGCCCGTTATATATGATGTTTTATCGTAGTTTATGGTTGATAAATTCTGGTCGAACCAAGGAAATAGTCTTTCTGAGTCACTATTAATTTTGTGTTCCAGGTTCTGCCAGTCCTCATCTTCGTAATAATATTCCCTTTTGATTCCAAGGGGAGCCAATCATTTAAATATATATAAATATATGACATACTATATTTCAACTCAATAATGATCAATGAAAATGCCTCAACAGGAATTCGAAGACAGGGAATTAGATCTTGTTTTACTCCCGTTGGAATTCACTCTTGTAGAAGTGTGAACAATATTTCCAATGTTGATATATTTGTTCAACTTTTGCACAATTCAAAACTAATATGCTGAACTCAATTCCAAAATAAATTCATATATTATCTGTTCACTTTTTCTGTATCACCTGCTGGATGTAATTATATTGAATGAATAAGTAAATGAATAAATATCCCATCGATTTGTTTGAATCTTTTGTTCGACGATCGCCCGGATCTCCTTGTATTATATGCACCAGAACTGTTGACGAAGTAAGGTGACCAAAGAGCCATCATCCCTACCTCTAGGTGTACTTTACTGTCTCGATAACAATTCAACTAATGGCACCATATATTTGAGTAGAAATGGCACATGATGGGGGCCAAATTTGTTAATTTCTGGGGATATGGTGTCGCAAATTTATTAGATAATAGACAGTTAACAAGGGTTCCTCAGTTATGTACACAAATGGCAGCCATGATGGTAGATTTGATAAGTTGAAAACTGGCCATTATATGTGGGGATTATGATCTTTCGACCGAAATAATTAGTTCGAAACCAGGGGCGGATTCAGAAGTATATGAGTGACATCTCCACAATGATCAATATTATTGGAAAATGTTTGCTCACGAAAGAAGTCTGGAGACGAATGAGAGATGAAGTCACAATTTCAGATCTGCCTGTGGATAATAATAATGATGAAATCAATCAAGATATAATATACTTCAACTTCTTACATGAACTACAATCGTAAGCAATAATAATAACTTATAGCTATAACAATACAATAACATTAATTGGCACGCAATTAAAGAAAAAGGGAAAGAAAAATTATTATATCAATTTGTATTTTCTGTCTGTTTGATAATCAATAGCTTTTTGAGAAAGTTATTTGGAAGATTTCAGTGTCACTAGATCAGATAGTTCTCTATGCATATTCAATAAAGCTCGGACACTATTCTCAAAACATTTACTAAACTTGACCTTGCCTTATGCCATGTAATTGTATATAAATCAATAGCACGAGTCACAAATGGATCACAAATTTGGGAACCATATTCTGAAAATGATATCTCGTTTCATATAACGCCACTGTTTTTTCAACAATATATATAAAAATAAATAACAATTTCATCCATTCAATTCTCTCGAGCTCGAAAAAATCGATCTTCTATTTTTGAAAATGAGACAAACGATTTCAACATGTGACAATCGATATGACTGACATCATAACCATCATTTCTAGCTAGCGCTTGAGATGCTGCAGTGTTAGACCTTTTCAAATTGACATTGAGTAAAGACCGCAACTTTCATATAGTTTTCTGGACTGACATTATTACCGCTGCGGACTACTTTCGCAATATGAATCCCTAGGTTTTCTGATTACGCAATTTCCGCATGATCCATAGGGATGAAGTATCAGCTTGGCAATGACTTATGTTGATTGAGATGTAATTTGTGAATTGAATTCAGGGGAAATAATTATTCCATTCTCAAGAAATCAATAGAACACCAGGAACTGATTGATACTTCTATCACTGATACTGAAATATCAGATATCATGAGCTTTTGCATACCTTTTATGATCCCAAATGATATGATTGTCATTTAACTTCAAAATTTTTTCAATTCGATCTTCATAAAGTCGACTGTTGCCGTTTTCATCTGACCTTCCTGAAATTGTAGGTACCAATTATAGTGAATGATTCATGCAATCAAAATTTTTCTGGATATAGGATGGTGAACTCTTCCATTGTTTGTTTTCAAAACATGTAATCCTGTCAAACAACCTCACTAAGGCCGCACAGCTCAAGTATAGATGGCAATATGATCTTCGATCCTGTGAAGTCAATCCGCTTTCACTGATAATGACAGATAGCTTTTAGTGATAGATAGCTAAAGGTTTCATTCGAGTTGACTTTCGAATTCAAATCGTGTTTTCAGCGTTTCCGAGATAACTATCGAAATCAGCAGAGGAAAGCCTTAGTAAGGTATTAAAATTCAACACAATCAAGTAGACGAAAGTCTACAACTTTTTGTAGTGGCTGGGTATAGGAAGTTGGGACACTAGTCTTTATTTACATCATGAACGTGTTTATCATGGAAACCCTCACTACAGAAAAGAATTATTATCCATACCTGTACAGAAGCGCTATATGAAGAAACACCGATTCTAGACATGGAACAACGTCACTTTTCGAAACTGTCATGAGGCAACAGAAAAATAAACATGGACTTGAAAAAATTCAATACCATCATTCAAAATTAATTAATCCTATTTGCCAAAATAATGAAAAAATAGCAAAACTATCGTGAGCAATGAATTATTCAAGAAGAAGCTGAAATTTTTTAGCTTTTCATGGGATTTTCTCTCCTCGTTTCTGAAAAATAGAGTAGAAGTTATTGAAAATTATTGCAATATATTTGTAGTAAGGACAGATTCAGGATCTGCCCCAAAATGTCACTGCGCTTGAAATTAAACCTTTAGATACCTAAAAGAGAAATTCTCTATTGGTCAGTGACACCTTGTTTTTGAAAAAATTTTGGAAGTACAAATATATTTAATAAGAATAAAACCTCTACTTATCTTTGTGGACGTTTCGGGAACGAATCTGCTCCCGTTCTCAACACAATTAAAATATTTTTCTCTTCGTGAAATTTTTCAATGTCACTGACCAATAGAGAAGTTCTCTTTTAGGTATCTAAAGGTTTAATTTCAAGCACAGTGACATTTTGGGGCAGATCCTAAATCTGTCCTTACTACAAATATATTGCAATAATTTTTAATAACTTCTACTCTATTTCTTAGAAACAAGGAGAGAAAATCCCATGAAAAACTAAAAAATGAATGTACCACCTCCTCGAAGAACTTACAGACAGTATTAAAAAAGCTGAAAGTTTCGTTCTTGGGTTCGCCCAGAGTAGGTGAAGATACACCAATATGACGATTTGAAGAATATATATTTCCACGGTGTATAAATGAACAGAGACCAATTCAATTTTCTATGTTGATGTTAGGTGGAAGATGTATATAATGTTAGTTGGAATCGTGTAATCTGCAGTTGAATTTCTTAATTGTCTGTTTGCTTCATCATAATCTATAGTAGGTATATAAATATGATACAGCCCACGCACAGATTCATTCTTCTGTGGTAATCCTATATTCATTTTTGTTGTTAGCATGTATATTTGGAAAATCATGGTGGTTGTGAGTTATTATCATTATCATTATCAAAGGGGTTTCATTGCTGCATGGAGCTATGCCAACGTATCAGATCTAAATGAAATCTCATGAGCCATGTCAGAGATATAAAGCAAAAATGATTTGAGAATTGTAATTTCAAAACCGTTCAGCGCCCAAAATGAACCACTTTGTACTGAAGTAAGCTTGCTTCATTCGAATTGTTTCAATCTAAAGAATACGCAGAAGGTTTTTGTGAACACCTTATGGAGATACCCTTGCAATAATTCATTGAAGACTGATATTTTTGAGTTAGTCCAGCCCTGTTCGGAGCAGGGAACGAGTCTATATTAACCCTTACGTACGTTAAAGGGTTTTTGCCATCCCCCCGACGAGCCGAGTTATGTCAATAACCGCACGGATATTCCAAATTAAGGCAGATTGTGGCCTGCTAGCTGCTACGGTTGCTGCAGCTACTGCTACTCACAGACAGCTTACAGACCGAGACAGAGCTATACAAACAAGGCTCGCCTTTCATTCGCATCACTTGCTGCGAATTGTCAAGCTCATGATGTTGGAGAGTTCGATAATGTTTGCAGATCAGAATTTTCGTGCACAACGATCAACGAATGGGTGAATGTTCTTACTTTCATCTGTTCAGGATTTTGATTTCATTGTGATATTTCTTCCGATATCTATTTGTTTTTTACTGAATTTATAGATTTCGAAATCGAGATTGGAATATATTATTAAATAGAGTGACCTACGTCTCAACGTCCGAGATACAGGGTGGTCATGATTTAAAAAATGAATGGTTCTTCATTATCATTCATGTAATACTACTTTGGATGTTTTGATGGATCTCAGGATGTATGTACTTTGTATCAACAGGCATCCTCCAGTGTACCACATTTTTTTCCAATACCATAATGTAGAGAAATACGAAGTACGAATACGAAGTACGTGAACTGTGGAGTGTATTTTCGAGATCCTCACTCATTCCTGAGCTAATTTGACCTGAAAAATAAAATCTAAGGTAATGGCACAATAAGGGGTTGAATATCAATACAGATGTTGTGTTATTATGGTAGATCTTCAATTCTTGCCACGAATTGAAAGTAGAATGAGTATACCCAAAGTGGGCGAGTTGAAAAAACGACAGCCATCACAAGTTTGAATCCTTCCGACGGTGACTTTCTTGTCGTGAATCGCTATTCAAATATGAGTCAATAACATGATATATCATTATCATGTCACTATATGGCATTGGAATATCAATGTGTGGAGTGAATAGATTGAATTCTTTTGGAATTGACGTCAAGTGATAAAAGACGAAAATTTGTAGCTCAATATCAATATCGCTTTCTCCGTTGATTATGAATATTTAACTCAATTTTTATATCGTAGTTCCACTAAAGATGGATTTCTACCGTAAGGAAGTCCCGACTTCTTCAACATTGGTTGACGGTAGTTAAACGGTTAAACAGTAGTTGAATAATACGAGGAATACAAAAAACCGTAATAATAATAAAAATAAACGTCTTAATCAAAATAATCTTGAACCCAATTCGGACCTTTTATAGCAGCTAAAATCAGGCTTCTCAGTTCTTCTTTGCATTCGTTTTTTGAGTTCAGTCATATCATTATTTTCATTGACATCACTGCCAGTTATGTATCTTCAGATATACTACTTCAGGTTCAATTTTCAAATCCTTTTCTCATTTGCTGTCATCTTCTTTCATTGTTCTCTGTTCGTTGACAAATTGAGGTAGTTATTTACATATACTTACTCTTCGATTCGATCTCAATTGATGATTTGGAAATGAAGTTGATCATGGGATACTGGAAATTTGAAAAGAAATGGTAACTTGCCTCACTCGGAAACGCTTGTAATCATGCAGAAATTGAAAAAAATGTAGGCACTAGAATATATTGATATTGATAGGCATGATACGATTTATTCGTCTTTCCAGTAATTCAAACGTAATCGTCATCCTTTTGAGGGCGTAATCCTTGCGTAAAAATGAGGCGAAAATTTCTTTTAATATGGGTCCGAAAATGTTTCCTAAGAGAGCTACGCCCCTTTGAACAGGAAACCTCAGAGACGATTTTCTCTATAACATCAAAACTCTCGGTTGATGAATTCAAAATTTGGAAATTCCATACAGGGGCGTCACATGTGAGGAAGGGTTAAGGTGAATCATCCCATTCTCTTTTACTCTTCAGGTTATTGTGATTTTGTTTTGGAATTATAAAATTCTAGAGTTTTGTTAGCGAATACGATTAGTACGATTAGTTCGATTCGATAGAGTATCATTATAGATTCTCATTGAAAACAACGCTCCTTCTTGCGAATTTTGAATGAAAGCCGTACATGTCCAATAGTCTACGGTTTTCATCTCAATGACAGTTGGACCCTTATATAAGTAGACCATAATAGCAGTTGTTTGTCGACAAGTGCCAAGTTCACTTCGTTGCTATCTATTGTTTGGAATAATGTGCATTTAGTCGTTTCCATAGTATTTGAGAGTAGAGTTCCGTAGATCGTCTTATGTGAAAGCACAGTTGGTGGTGATAACGAGCATGGATCATGGCGACTCCATAGAAATAGTGGTATCTGACATCATCATTTTGGGCATTCTGATCTTCAATAGATCTTCGGCAATAGAGTATTTTTTTTATTGATTCATCCGATCTAATTTGAATTCTGATTCGTTCTAGTCCTGATCGATTTAATTCGATTATAGTACCTGATCGCGATCACCAAAAGCCGAGCCGAAAGCTCACGACCCATCTCACATTCCCTGGAGACGAGTAAATCATCTTGAGGATGGTTCAACAAAGTTATGTATGAAATTTCAGAACGTGTAGTCATCAAGCGATGGAAATAAGAAAATATGAATGAACGGAACGGAATTAATCCTGAGCTGTATTAATGAGGAACATCGTACACATCCTCACCTGTTCGGTGATAGTACCGGCTTACTTGCTAATCAAGTCAACGACAATGAATTAATTCGTTTCCAAGCGTCTTCCTCTTCGCTTCATGAAGTCGTTCTCATAGCTAGGCCTCTTTTGAATGCACGAGTATTCGTATACATCCATTTCCTAATTAAAAATTCATTTGTTTCTGGAATAGTTGACTAATCTCCATATCTGATTCGCTATGTGACCATCTTAACGACACTACAGGTATCGCTGGGAAATCTTTGAATTAAATTAAGTCAAATGCAAGGTCTCTGATACCGATGTGTCCGTTTTGAATAATTCACACCGTGTACGATCTTTTCCGTCTCCGTTTTGCGCGGATGAGAATACACGCCATTGGCGTGCGTGACGTTATTTTCATGGATATGATTATTTCACTGAATAACAGCCAAAAGATGAATATAAGATAATATCGACGAAATCCCACTATATTCAGTTTGCTATGCCGAAAATCAATGTATAATTTCAACATTTGTTGAATTGTTACGGTGGATTCATGCCAGCATGAATTTAAACTGAGATGAATTCACTGAATAATTATAATAATGATAATATTGATAATAATAAAATCATTTATCGAATTTCATGGAGAAAAATTTCAGATACATTGAAAAAATATAAATAAACAAGAAGGGCATCACAGAAGCAATAACGTGAGTATCGCTTGTGCGTGATATAGCTAGGTGATATGAATACTGATTCTAAAATGTAGATAAAAATATGATGAAATAAAAAGTCGCAATCGGGTTAATATCACAGTTGGTGCTACAGTATTTTGGTTCGTATAAGCACAAAACAATTAGTATGCATAAAGAAGAAAAAGAAGAAGAACTTACAGACAGTATTTAATAAGTATGCATGGAGTGATAATGTTTGTCCGAATATTGAAGTCCTGAATCTGAATATCTAGAACAGCAGCCTTCTTGTGCACACTTACTATAGTAAGGGTGGATTTATAAAAAAAACTTCAAGACCTGAGATTCATGACTTGACATTTGAGACTCATCACTCAAGACAGATAGGAAAGATATAGAAACTATCATAAGAACACTTATGGCTTAGCATTTCACATTTGAGATTCAAGAAGATGGTCAACTCCCGACGAGTCCACCATCCTACTGTAATTCTTAAAGTGAAGCCATCCTAAGCCATCCTAAGTTCTGCCTTTATTGAGTATAATTTTCAGTATCCATTTCTGAATGACGTCTAAGTTTGTGAGGTAACAGTCATTCACTATTTCCTATATATCTGAGATTGTATAAGTGCAAAGTTAGTTAGCATCCTTAAATGCGACGTATCCAGGAAGTTTCTCAAATATTTGAATTTGGAAACAGTACCTCTCAACTTCCTTACGGTATTTTTTGTCTGCAAATCCCAGCATGAATGCCTATCCATAGTGATTCTTGAATATTTGTGGATTGACTTCCAGGGATACAATATGTATCGCTATTTTTCAGAGGTCCCATATTTGGTAATCCATAACTGAATCTATCACTTAATCTAATGAGGTATAACCGTGCGGTGCAGTGGTCCAAGACACTGAGGAATTCAAATTAATTTGAAAATTGGGAAAGTTGGCCAATATTCAACTGAGAAATTAGTTCAGAATTTGGTTGAAGTTGGAGGACAGTCAGGCAAAATTCTGCATAGCTGAATTGGGTATTTACATGCTCAGTTAGCTAATTTTGATCGTATACATTGTTTTTCTTCTGGTAATGTTTATTTTTTATTAAGTTGATCATCCATTCAAATACTCAGAAAATGACATGTCGACGCCTGGAAAATTTTCCATCTATAGTGATATTTTGATTTTCTTGATGATTTTGCAAGAGCACCAGTTGTTTATTATTCAGATGTTTCATTCATTTTAGTATTGTTGAAGTTGCATAAATCCACCTCATCTGCAGATATTATCTGGAAATATAGAAGTTGCTTCCAAGCAAATGAGCAATTGCGAAGCGGTCAGGTTAATCAGTCGAAGTTACTGAGTCGAATCGAATAGTTGAGGTTGTAAGATGTTTCAAAAGTATGTAAACAATCCACAAATACTTTGTTATATTTGTGGTGGTGTATGTACTATAATTTCCCAGCTTTTCGTGGGATTTTCTCTCCTCGTTTCTAAAAAAGCTGGAGAATGAATGTACCACCTCTTCGAAAAACTTACAGACAGTATGTATCATAAGTATGTAAGTATGCATTTCCGTAACGAAATATGTGATCAAGACAAACACTGAGCGCCACATATTTGCTACAATGCATCCGCTCCGAGTCTGAGAAACTAAATAATCTGAAGATCAAAAAATAGGCACAGGTATATCCAAGAAAAATGTCGGTTATCAACTATCCAAATACACCATCTGCTATGGGACCTGGTCCCATATTGGAGAACTTCATACTACTGAACCCCTAGAAACATTCACTTACGAATCAAATCATAACTATACAGCGTTTTAACAAGAAGAGGATATGCCATCAACATCAAGAGATCCTGATTTCACACTTCATACGTCACACCGCCAAATGCACAAAATAACCTAGTCAGGATCGAATGATCTCATGAAAGATTCAAAACTTCCAAAAAGTGAGGCAGAGCTACTATAGGATCACGATTGCAGCATTGGAACCTACTAGAAGACGATGTATCGATATGTGTTCGTACCGCCATGAAGGCTTTTCACCATTTTTTGACATACATGTATAAACAATTCCTGTTGGATATGTAGTTCAGATGAAAGAATCATACGACGATATGGAGTACCTATTGACAAACATAAAATACGACGAGCACTAGTAACCGCGGCGACTTAAGGGTTGTTTGATTTTAACTTGGGATGGAGCTAGGCTACACCAAAATCGAAGTAGATCGAATATTTGTGGATAGCTATATTAATTTTCGATGAATCCGATATGATTGCCATAATTTCTTGAAAATTCATTCTGACAACCCTGTGAAAAATCAGAATACACTCTGCAGCATGGCGACAATGGAATGATATTCGAGTATGGACCTTACCTGTGCACAATATATAATCTCCACAGAAAAAAGCCTAACATCTTACGAGCATGAGATGATATTTCTGTTCAGGTTATTTTCGAGTCGAATTATACTCTTGAATCCTTCACCGATGAGTTCGTGTCATTGACTCTGTACATATAAGCAATAGCATCATGACTACGCGAAAAAGTTATGGTTTTTACATTTTTCCACAAAATAAAACCATTTGGAAAAGTTATCAAGATCCAACTGCAAACTCTCAGCATCAGAAATGCATTGTACTATTCTCATGATGCTTCACATCATCGGCAAACATCATGACCTCACAAATTGATACTCGTTCTTATATTGGATGTGAATTGCATTTGGCTATGATCCGAGTGAGAATCTTTCGATTTCAAAGCCTACCACACCTCAAACATAACCTCAAACCTTCAGCGCTCGAATTTTTCCCGTAAATGTGTAGAAATGGTTTAGAGTTTGAAACTTATTGAATGTGATCGATCCTAGATCCTACTTGATAAACAACAATTTTGGACTTCAATTTCAAACTTCTGCTCATACAATGTTTCAAAAGTCTTCAAAAATCTTTCACAATTTCAATGTTGAGATATTTCAAAATCTTAGCATAATGTAATCATAACATTTCCAATTGTTCACAGATATTTTTTTTTGTAGTCTGATACTAGGTTTTATCTCTGACTAGACAGCAATGACTACCCTCCACTTTATATAAATATTATGTTCGAGGTCCCATGATAGTTATTTCGTTGTAAAAATACTCGAACCTTTCGGTAGGTAACTCTGATTAATTACAATATTCTCTTAAATGCTAACTTATGTCTGAATTCTGTTGAGCAGCTTATATTGAGAATCAGCAGTCCGCACCATGCTGTATTCGTCTAAAAATAGTATAATTACATAACGCCGGCGGGCCGAATTCTTCTGTTTCCTTGAAGAAATGTCGTATGTGTCCGCCAGTGAAGATGCTATCTGATTATAAGGCTAGATAAAATTGAGTTTTAAATTAAGTATAAATAACGGATGCGGCCTTTAATTATCGCGAGTACGAAGCAGGACAGTCGCCTACCATAACGAATATATTCCCTATAAAATCTCTAATATTTATGCTCTGAGAATCAAGTCACCATGGAAATGAATATTTTTGAATTTCATTTACAAAATTAGGAGGATTACAGTCATTATCACAAGAACCCGCAGGGAAAAAGGGGTTCGATGTCCTTTGTGTTTTCGTTAGCTAACGATTTTTGGGAAAAAGTTTTACATTCACATAATAAACATGAGCACCAGCTGAATCCAATATTGTACTTTCTCTTCCCAGTCGAATAATATTCCTTTTTTTTTATATAAACACTATATTGTGCAAGAACAAATTATCATTGACAAATCAAGATCAGAGATAGATGTTGAAACTGAATGGCGATACAAATACACAGGGATACATGAAGATAAGAAAATTGAACAGAATAATTCTGAGTGAAATTCACATCTCTGATTACCTACAGCAGCTATATTCATATATATGATAATATTTTGTATTCATATAATAATATATTAATATATTCTTTATATGTATATAAATGAAAAACAATGCTACTTGAAGTGAACTCCGCCTTTTATAAATGTTTTCATATGTATATAACTACAATTGTATGATTCAATGTGTTGGTAATAATGAATCCGATAAATAGTATCATTTTCATTATAACTATTTTCCTATAGGTATACATATATATATGTATATATATATATATATATATATATATATATATATAAGGAACTTTAGTTCTCACCAAATAATGTTCTGAACTAACATTCTTTCCACTAGACTACTCTCGCAAGTCAATTTGTTGGCGTGCAGAAAAATATATTCATTGAACAGTTATGTAACTCATTCAAATCATTTTCGTCAACATTAATATACTGGGTATATGACTGATTGAGAGATACACAATTACAAATAGACCGTGTAATTAATGAGCGGGGAAGAACAAGAACGAGACCAAGAAATCATAGAGTAAGTATAGTAAAAATAACACTAGCTTGTTCTAGGTTCATAATAATGCCAAACTTGTGATGATAATGTGGGGTCATGTGAGTATTCGTTTTCTATAAACAGCGTGTTCAATGTGATCTTGGATCCCTATGATTTTTCTGATCCGTTTGAAGATAATAAAATATTGTATTAATATACCGAATTTTCAATGATTCGATATAGGTATAATTATATTGGCTTTATACAAAACAATTATGTGTGCTTATGATCCTGTCTCACATCGTATATTTCCACTATAGTACTGATATATAAAATACCTGGTTGTGCAGCTGTGGGCTGTTTTGATTCTGCCAAAAAAGGGTTTCTGATGATGAAGGTACGATTCAAATATTGGCGCACTTATTAGCTCCGCCCACCCGACATTAGGAGGCAAATAATGAGCTTACTGCCACTGTCTTTCATGAAGCCAATGTAAGTATTAGAGGTGATCAGTACATATCGTGATTTGCCAGACGGCAGAGAGAGAGAGAGAGTTCTGTTCTGATTTCAGTTAGTTGAAATGAATGAGTTTCATTTCGGTTCAATTTTTAATAAAAAAACCTATTGACAGTGTTGGGACAACTTGACGATTGAAACTGAAGATCTCGAAGTTACCTCACAGTTCGCACTTCACGCACACATCAGTCTCGGGTGGTAGGTATAGGGAGGTAATTGACGACAGTACGACGCCACACGGTCGAAGAGCAGTGACGATCTCGATCTTCTGGGCTGCAGTCAACCAGGATGATATGATGTGATTTCATCACCGCGTTTCTTCTGATTCCTAATCTCGATGTCCAAACCTTCCCAAAACAGCGGCTGACATCCCCGTTGTTACTCTCGTGTCGTCATGACTCCCGATTTCAACAGCCTTCTCTCGCTATGTTCACCCCGACTGCCTCGACAATCGCATACATGACTCCGCTCTCCAACACCTACAGAGCGTCCTACGATACCCCTCCACCATTAACGTCTATGACCACCCTTGCGGTCGCGTCTGCGTACTGCACAACAACTCAACTAAACGATTACATATTTTACGAACAAATCTGAGAACTAATCATAGACGTGCGTGTTACAATATAGATATTGAAATTCTCCTGAACAAGACTGGTCGCACCAAACACATGAGAATCCTGTAGTGGGTCAGTCCGCAACATCAAAAGCTATACAGTTTGTGAGAACAGTAGGCGATGTAAATGGTGGATTCAAAACTGATACTAAGAATATGAAATTATGAAATGTAATGCAGGTGTCCATGCAAGAAATTGAAAAATTTGAAACGAAGAAAGATCGCCAACATTCAGCTGAAAAATTTTCTATAATTTTCAACAGCGCATGCGTCAAATAGCATCTAATAGCCGTTCTGTGGCCGCGAACTGAAAAAAGTTATTCTTCCTAGCAGTAATTATTTGAGTGATTCTGACTCTGGAGTTCATGTGATGTTACAGTTATGCTTCATTTTGAAGACACAGGGTGTCAAACTCTGTTAACAGAATCATTTTCTCGTGAATAAATGTACAGCCTATTCTGTTGAAATCTACCAGTGTTATTGATGGTAGTGAGAAGCAAATTCAGCTCTTAATTGATTGAAATTGAAGGCACTGAAGTGACGTAACGTAAAGTGAGTAACTGAAACTAAATTTTCTTCATCAGAATCTTATTGCATGTGATGGCATAATATTGAAGATATTGAAATACAGGGTTTTATTCGAAGAGAATGAATTTGAAGTTCGTCATGCTTCAAGGAGTCATCCAGTATAATATCTGTCAAGGATTGTGTAAGGGTCACATCATGGCATTCAACTTCAGTTTATTGTTTCCTTTCAGGGATGATCCTCTTCGATAGATAACTATGTACAGAGTTTTTCCTGTATATTTTCTTACCCCACCTATAGAGGTTATTTTGAGAGTTATCAGAAATTGATTGGTATAGAAGATGAATAGAAAATTTGAATATTTTTTCTGAACCATCAGAACTTCTTGTCAAAAATTCAAAATTGATCTATCAAATAATACCATGTACATCATTTTTATCTTTCTATATATATTTTTATCTATCTATCTAAGAGCTATTTCTTCTGATAACGAAAATATATAGATGTGATTTCATCCATCCTTTTTCGATTTATAATCGTTCAAATATTTTTAGAAATATATGTATTAATGTGCACTTGAACATTTTTAACCATGCTCAAAAGGCAATCGGGATTAATATTCTTGTAGTTCACCTATTAGATGTAAGTTCAGATGGATTTATAATTTTTTTCAAAATCTTCGAACAATCCCTATTATAAGACTATGGTTATTTAAACACTATCCAAAGTTTAACGATTTATTCACGATGTGTGCTCTACAAAAGTTGAACGATTAATAATCTATTTTCTCCAACTGTTCTCCTTATTCTCCATGTAACGTAACCACCTGAGTCACGTCTCACTCATAGAATCAGAAGGTATCGCAATATAGGGTGGTGCGGTGTTATATCCTGTTTCTAACACTATGGGTGTGCGAAAATGAACGGGAAAAACCTGTATATGATTATGACTATTACCAAGATTGTTCCCGTCTCATCAAATTTTATTTTATTCGAAACAAACTGTAACTCTACCTAATTTTGAAGAAGATGACGATTATGAAATATTTTCGACTAATGTCAAGATAACCCTGTACATATGGTTTATAGTTGATATTTGGAATCACAATATAATCATGATATTCATACTTATGGCAAATAATGGTATCATGATTCTCACACGAAGTATGTCACGTAGACATAGAACGTGCTATGAAATGTCAAGATATCAATAAAGATTCGAATGGTACTCCTCCAATTAATTTTGGAAATCATGTTGGAATAACTTCACAATAGGTGAATCATCTCATCCATCTACCTGAGGATACATAGATTCAGTCAGTAGGAAACCGACTAGATTGTGAAACAAGTGACATTGCAAAAATAATAATATAAAAAGGAAACAAAAGAATGCGTTATACTCATGTATGTGTATGACTTACCTAATCATATCGAATTTGATTCCAAATGTTCTCACTTCATGACTCTTAGTCTTGCATATCCAATTCTTGCAGGCACTTCCTCTGATGATGACTAGCGCACATTTTTTTTTGTATTGATAGGTAAATCATCGTAGGTGTGAACAATGTTCATTGCCTGTTTTTACCAGTCCATGACATTATGTTCATTCATGATTCATTCGTTCATATGTCCAAGAAATCACCAGGAATACCATTATGGACCTATTCATTTCGAATGGAACAACCCATATATGTTTGGAATGAATTTTGCTTCTGATATATGCATTTTCAACGCGTGCATGTGATATATTTTTTTACACTTCATTTAAAGGACCCTGTATGATCAAGTAGGAGCAGGGAACGGTCCAATCGGTTTCATACCTAGCTTATTTTGTGAAATTGTCCCATGACTGAAGTTAATAGAGGACCGCTTCAACATCGTTATTGATCTATTTATTTTGATTCTTTTCCTTCGTGAAGTAGGTATTTCAAATGTTTATCCAACATTTTTAGGGTGTACCTTGGCCAACTACGACTATTCTTCTAGACCCAAATTCCAAAATGTAGAATCAGGGATTTTTGTTCATGATGAAAAATCAAGAAATAGTGCCTGATAAAAAGAATTTTCATTTTTTTCGGAGGAGTGATCGTGAGAATCTTCTTTTGTGGAATTAGGTTCTGATCTTGTTTTTGTGGAATTCTCACTCCTCGTTTCTGAAGAATGAAAATATCAAAATAATCAAAATCAAATAATTATCTCAATATATTTGTAGCAAGAAAAAAGATATGATCTGATGCTCCAAAATGTCTCTGCATTTGGAATTCAACCTTCAGATACCTAAATGTCAGGGACACTTTGTTTTTGGAAAAATGTTCGGAAGACAAATTTATTCGATAAATATCGAAATTTCTACTCGACTTGATATGGTGGACGTTTTAGGAACGAATATGCTTCCATTTTAACCCGCATCATTTACACAATGAATGTCCTCACTGTATAAACTGAATGCTTTGCCACGACATTCATTCTTCGAAACTTATCGAGGTCTGTTTTCAATTGATTTACAGAAACGTCCACAGCTACAGCATAACCCTTGAAATACAATGTATTCACAAATTAATTTTTTCTCGAAATAGTACATTGTGACGAAAGAAGAAGAAAAATTCACTTCAACATGTTTGTATGAATCGTCCTTGGTACTTTTCGATGGATACCTAATTACCTATATTTACATTTCATTGATTACATCTCAAGATAAGTTCAGTATAGGTACCTATCCAGAATATCTTTCCATCTTATTCTAGCGTTTCGAAGATATTCATAAAGAACATCTCCACAACATCACATCCATTCATTTTCATTCTCAGATTTCAAATTATAATTTTATTCCTCAGATGTTTCTTCTGGACTGAAACTCTTGTTTTCGAAGCAGACTATTTTTTCTGATTCATTCATCTCTCTGACTCTATTCATTGAGATCAGAGAAGAAAAACTCTATTGAGTTCAGTTAGTCATTTTCAGGAAATAACTCAGAATTTGAATTGAAAACACTGAATCAGAAGGAAGAAGTGAATTAAAATAGAAAGTCATGGACCCAATGAGGTCAATATGAAGAATAGCATATTTAATACCCCGTTTCGTGAAGAATCGAACCCATTTGTTGGGTGGAATATTGCCGTCTAATTAAAAGACAGGCTGTATGTATATTCTGAATCCGGACCACACTCCACATCCCGCATCTTTTTAGCAGAGATTAACTGTTGTTTGCGTATATGGGAAAATGAGAAACTTTCCATATTGGTAGTGCCCGACTGTCAATATCAAAAGGGCCCCACCTACTAAATATACCCTTTTGATTGGTATAAGAATTGCCCTTGTCGTGCACTCGGCTACTCTACTTACTCAAATAAAGGGTATATATCTATTATGTCGGCCCCTAATGCATGGGAACAGTCACATGACAGATGTGTACCCCACTTGACATGCATGCTGCCTCTTGCTCTTCAACCATACGCGTCCTGTTTGTCCTCGATGAATAATCAGGACACTGCACTCCAAACGCCATTTTAGTTTTCGAATAATAAGCTTGTCGTTTTTCAACATGGCTCGAAATGAAGCTCTCAAGTGGCTAGAGAGAAATTTCTATATGTTGTGTTTGATACGTACATGACAGGCACAAGAAAGGAATATAGTGAGTAAGTACTTTTGTAGTTAGACTGATATTCAATTTCCAATGAAAATATGTAAATAAATCGATTGACTGCTTGAGAATATATAACATGTTGAATCTTTCTCTTGGTAAGCTGAACGATGAACTTCAATCAATCTGAACCTGTTATAGACAATACGAAGGTAACCAGCCTGTTTTACTATTGAAAAGTGCTGTACGGATATGTTCATGAAAAATATCGCATGTGTCTTCTAACCTCAGATTGCATATTTGAAATGAGTTGCAACATTAGTTTTATTTCCAGAAACTATTCGATTATGGATTTTGGACCTTCATATTTGTGAGAACCTTGAGAGAAATATGTTTAGTGAGAGCTTCTCAGAAACAGGTCAGCAAACGAAGTTTGAAATGAGAACGTTAACGTGACAATCAAATCGTAAACGTAATCTCCCATCATCCACCAAGTCCTCTCATACTTCAATGGAAGTTTAGTATAGTGATGTGATGCAGGTAGCCATGACAGAGTGCAAATGAGTTGAATAGGAAACAGCATTGATGACCAAAACATTTCACCAATCCTCATGCTGAGGACTTACTTCACTTATTCCATTCTCGACACCCATTCATGCTTCATGTCTTCTCTTCTTGGTTCAATTATTTCAACCGATCTATCACTTCCTATCAATTATTGTTCACTTGTCTGCTCTGAAATAATGTCACATTCAGATTTGATTTCATGGGCAAAAAAGTAAGGAATTGAAATGAATACAGACTGACTATATATACGAAATATTATCAGTTTACACAGTAGACATTCACAGTATTCCATTCCATTCCAGACAGTAAATTTTCAATCTTTATCTCGGTTTGATCATTAGGAACATCACCGAATGAGAACATTGCGAATTGATGATGATCATAAATATGATGCCATTATTTTGATCTGAATTTGGTCCAATGTACTTGGTAAGATCATCGAATTCACACACAATATGGACGTAGCAGTTTTCGATCTTGTAATAGAAGACAAACGCAGAAGGTTTTTGCTCACTCTCAATGCACGAATTCGATAATATCGCTTTGATTATCTGTCTATCAGAAGTACAGCCTTGAGTTCAGTGATTTCAACCGAATAAATTGCCTTGAGAATTCATTCCAAAGAAAATACTGATATGAAACATGAATTCTAGTGACCGAAGGTTGTGAATTTTTGTTTGAAACTCAGTGATCTATCCTCTATCTCGCCATCCTCTGATTCCGAATACATTTATTTTTCACCAGCTTCTTGTTACTCATGATCACTTTCATGCATTGAATTATCATGGAAAAGTAACGAAAAGTATTACAAAATATTAAATGGTATTTACGGAAAGAAAAATGAATACTTTCTCATTTGGATGGCGAATATGAAAATTTTATCCAAATATTTCGATAATTTACTGGAGAACTGTGAAATGAACATTGTACCAGATGGAACTGAGTATCCACTCTGTCAAGATTGAACTTACTGATGGAATTCTATCTGCATCTCCATAAAGTTAACCGTCATAGTTATAACACAGGAAGAGATCAAAAAAACACGTTTCGGAAATCGAATATAATATTTTGAGGAAGTAGAATGGTGTTATCATTTTGTCTGTATATACACGGCTCTCCTTTCAGTGGCCACTAATATAATTGAATAAATCAGAAAAAGAGTCTCGATCTATTTCACGGCCTTCTCGGAGATTTGAAGAAATCTGAGGTGTTCGAAGAGAACTGTTAGTAACTGTTAGTACTGTTCAATTCATCAGATTCAAATTCAATATACTGTTTTGTTTTATCCTTCGACAACACGAAACAAAAACCCATTATCGTCGAAGAACATCGTGTTAGCTGGCGGCAAAAGAAAGTTATTGGAATTATTCTTGAAACTTTGAAGGTCGTTGGCATCAGGAAAGACATTCATAGGAAAATAATTTCACAACTTTGCTGTAAAGCCAAGGTTGACAGGTCTGATATCGTGTACTTCGTCTACCTGGATTCGCTCGAGTTGGCATGTGAAGATTTCAGTAGAGCATGATGAAAATATCTAGCGCGCCCAACTTCCTACGATGTTCAATGAATCCGTTAGTGTAGTATTGACGATAAGACGAAAAGCTTTCACCTGAATAAAATCAAAGAGCTTATGCAAAGGACCTCACGTTATACTCCAATGAGCATATATATTGACGACTCCATAGTAACGTTGAAGTGAGAATACAAATTTCATGAGGTGAATGGAAATATCGGGTTATGTGTAGAATGAGTATATACTCTTCTTAGGTGGCTGAAAGAAACTTTTCTTCAACCAATTTCGATATCCTGTATCTTAGGGAAGAAGCAATTCTGAACAGATGTTCCTATGAACTTTCAGTCACAGAGGAATACGGGGAATTACGTCGTCCAATATTGATGAGACATTTGGGCACACCTGGTATATAAGTAGATTATATGACCATCAAAAAGTCATCGTGACCTCCGTTGACATTTTCTTGTGGGTACGTCACGTCATGACAAGAAATTCAAAATGCATATGAGGCCAACTTCCTCAATAAGATATTAGCGCACTTGTTTCTAATAACATCATATTTGATTGAAAATATACTCACTATGAAATATACTTCCAACAATCAATCTCTTCTCAGTATCAGGTTAATATCAGAATTTGTACTCGCACAAGTGAATAGATATATATTCATCTGAATTGAAATCCATCAGAAATATATTTCATCCATATAAATCAACATTCATTTACATATTTATATGGCTATGGAAATTATTGTATCGACTATACTATTATACGATTATAAAATATATTATAGGATTTTTTATGAATTCACAACAAACATAAAAATCGAAAACCCTGACTCAAAGATATTCAGAAACAAAATGCTATGATGATAATGATGATAATGATAATAATAATAATGATAATATTCATGATGACGATAATAATAATGATAATAATAATAATAATTCATTTCCAACAATTGAAATATCATATAGACAGAATGTATATTCTGAGAATACTTTGGGAAATAAAAGAAGTCAGAGGTAATTCACTCGATCATAGAGATCACATGAAACTTGCGACTAAGTGTATAATTTGATTCGATCAGTACACCCCATTTAGACCTTTGAGGTTGGACATGGGGTATACTGCATGAACAGTTAAACGTTCATTCATTCATTGATTCATTCATCACATCGAGTACAATACTTGTTTTATTTGTCGTGCATATGTATTTTTCTAGTGCTAACATTTATTCCTTCTGCTTTCGAAAATTCAATCAATATTTTCGGCATGATTAGATTTTATATATATTCTGAAATGGTGATGTCATGATGGTGTCATCATGGTGAGCTCAGGTTTCTAATATAGGTTTCATAAATTTCTGGCGATAGTTAAATTAACGTGGTACTATAAATTGAGAATACCTAGTTCCTATATTTTTCTTCAGCTGCGTTCATTTGTATGAATTATCCAGACTTATTCCTTTTTTGGTACTGACAGTCAACTATGTGCAAACTAGAATGAGGTGAACTACCAAACTAAATATAAACAGTTGCTTCAGACTCATAACATTTGCTTTTTTGAACAGAGACTTCATGCTGTATTTCATATTTCTGAGATGAAAAACTCTCAAGATTTTTCTTCGAAGTAATTCAATCTGTTCCAAATGACTAGGCATGGTTCATCCCCAGCTGGTATCTTAGATGGGAATCAACAAGTGCGTAGTATACGCAGTTTTAAGATTAGCTAAGTACAATATTTTCCTTATTTGAATTCATGAAATGAAAATCTTGATCAATCTTCACTATTTCATGTGAAGTGATGAGATCAGAATGAATAATGATATATATTGTTGAGAATATGAAGGCCCTATTGAAAATTGCATTCATCTGACAACTATGAGCAAGGGTTGTTTCTGATTACATTCGATGATTCATGGAATATGAATGAGGATCAAGATGAACATGACTGGAACACACTTTGCGAGTGGTGGAATAGTATATACTAGCATACGTTTCAGAAGGCAACACATCCTAGCATGAGTTGAAAGTCGGGAATGAGCGACTTAGCAACGAATTTCCGAACGGATGAGTGCTTGAAAGGCATTGATTGTTACGACAAATGACTATGTTAGTACTGCTTATTACGTATTTCTTCTGTCGTCGATAGTAAGGAGAGTTATTAGTTCTTGTAACTATCAGAACCATGTGCAGCATTACGGATTAGTTCAGATTCATTCCATGAATGAGAACAAGTATGACAAAATGATAAATAACAATGATTTACACATGCTGATAACGACCGTAACCATCAACGTTTCAAGGAACTCGGAAAGTACGTCGACTTCAGTGAATCTCTACATGCTACTGTTGGTTCCAGAACTACATTGCCTATTGTCCTCGAAATATTTCCGATCTTGGATCGAATCGAATACGTTTGTCCTGTCGAGTCTACTCAACCTCACTCACAACTAATCGCAATTTTTCACTTCAGTGTTTCCTGAACTACCCCGAACCGGTTCGAACCAAAAATATGATAGTATATATTCACTAGCTAGATCGAGCTGAAGAGAGAAAGGAATGGAAACGACCATAAGAAAGAGACGCGATTGAATATCAGCTGACTGTTTGCAAAACATTTTGATGTACTATTCACAGGAATATATGTCACTTTGTTTCGAAAATATGACATTTTCGGTTATTTTTATTCGGATCGAGTTGATAGTATGAGATTATCATTCAAATCTATTGTTAGACGAAGATTTTTGATTCAAAGAGACTCAATTCTATGTGTCGTTCGAATATTAAAAATTGGTAAATAATCCTAGTTGGTTCAGCCGGTTCAGCCCATCAAGTCAAGGAAGTATTTGAAAATTTGTCCGAAATGGTATTGTCCTGTTCAGCTTATGGCTGTTCTAATAGATTCGGGAAAGTTAAGAATGTATCATTTCATAGGTGAGTTACTGAATGATGTTGAACAAATTTTAAATAGACCCCATTTCGCGCCTCACACCAATGAAAACAGCAAGCGAGAGAGGCAACCAGCAGTGATCAGCTGACTGTTGGCAAAATTATACCTTACTTCGTTGCACATCTAGACGAATCGATAGCTCTTTCGTTTCCATATGCTCCTCAGTCGATAGGGAAAGGGTGCATCTAGTAGAGAATATAGAGAATCTCTGATTAGAACTATCAATGTCACCTAGAACTTTCACCTATGAGTGAAAATTCTCTGCTGTGCATACTGCTAGACAATTTTTAATGATTATCATATTAGTTCTTGGCAAATGTACAGCTGTTGTTACTAACCCTAGAATGAGATTTCCTCATTCCAACAAGAAAATTCATTATTTGTAATGGACAACACTGTACCTTATATTAGCAAATATAATAGCAAAGTTATTTGTTGGGAATGATGATATTCTTAAGTACTAGTACTGGAAAAATACTCACTAAGCGATTGCTATTGCAGCGATTCAAAGAATCTCAAACGCAGTGATAATGTGATAATTGCTACTATTGGAAAGACCATTAGAGAAATTTCGAGGCAAACTTATATTCAGTGACATAAAGTTCAATATCATCTTTTCGTTATCCGAATTCAGGGAGGTGAAATGTGAGTTGGTTCCACTTCCACTTCAAAATGAGTGGTTCAGGTGTTCGTAAGTACTGAGGTCATATAATCAGTTGCCACACACTCATACAAAATTCACACATCAGGATTCTATTAAGGATAATGCAGAACATCCCTTTCATGTCACAACTGGTGTTGCTAAAACGAACTCAAAAACAGTTATTTCGGAACATTGTACGCTGAACCAGGAAGCATTTACTTCCAAATAGAATTTAAATAATATATTGAAATCGGGATGACCCGCAGCCAAACGAATGTGTAACAATAGGTAATCGCTTTTAACGAAGATGTAAATTTTACAGATATGTGTGAAGAATATCGATATATTCTTGTTCAGAATTATATGGTTCGGTAAAAAACGGACAGATATTGCATTTGCACTGAATAGCGTGGCTAATGAATATTTTCAACTTCAAAATTCCTCCAGGTGATATAGACGGATGTGAGAGCAGAAATTTATTATCCTTTTTACAGATGGTAATGGAGGAGAGAGTGAGTACAGCACAACATCAGTTATGGTTCTTTAGTCGAGAAACATTGTGATGTTGTATGTTCAATGTACACAGCGTCTTCAAATCATTCGAATTATATATAAACCATATACAGGATGTCTCATGAGCTATGGATCAAAAGAATGTGGTTATCCAATTGTTGATGGTTCATACGATATTTGATTTCTTCCATTTTTTCCCAAAATCATGTAGTTTGTTTACTAGAATAGATTTCTATTCACAAATTTTATCCGCCATGGACTCACCTTTCTGGAGAAATGATTTCCATGACCTGTGTTACTTCGAATAATGCTTTGTTGAATGAAAAGATTCATTTGATTTTTTCAATGCCGCTGACAGATTCAAAAACTACTCCACAAAGATCATTCAAAATTCAAAAATCATTCGCAGGTAGCATTCGCATTCGGTAGGTAATCGCAATCTCTGTAAACGCCTTATTTTCAGTCTTTGACAGGTTTATATTGGGGCAACGGAAGTATTTCTGTTACTGAAATAGACAGATTCAAGTTATTGAAGGTAGGCGACGTAATTTTCACGATAACTGCCAAACTCTGGAATCCGAAAATGAATGTCAATCAGTGTATTCCTGGTTTGGGCGACAAAGTCCATTTGTATGCAGCTCGCAAAATTTCAATTCATTCACATTAGCCACTCATGCATTACCGAGAATGCATCGATTATCAACAGCTTTAACGATGTAATCGACACCCCAATGCATGCATATTATAAATCGCATAAGATAGATACTTATTACTGTCCATTTCCCTAATTCGGTATATATATCGAACATTACTTGATGAACATGTCTTTTCAGACTCTGCTCTGTTCCAGAGCACTCCTTGATATCTTTTTCAATTCCGCATCACTCCAATTTCCTTCAACGCTTCGATATTGCCATTATATTCTTTCCAGTTCTTCTATACATACCTACAGGCTGTTTCCATAATATATTACATATTTTGAGTGATGTTTCCTTTCATCGAAATAACGAAAAGATGAAAAGTTCGCCGATCAGAAATAGTATATAATACAAGTAACAAAATTTTCAAACTCTATGAATGCTTCATGCGTCCTACTCCCACATCTTCGAAATCACTTCTTTTATTCAAACAGACACGATTACCTAAGTATTTCGACAGGGTTTCGTAGGTTTTTGTGATCGTGGGATCACTTTGACATTTCCGTTGTTTCGTTTAGGAGTCAATGTCACCTTACTCCAAAAAAATAATTTTTGTGCGTCGGTTTGTGCTCTTCAAAATGTTTTCGAAGTTATAAGACATCATAATTCTCTCCGATATACGTGAATCACATTCATTTGCTCGAATCTATTCATCGGAAATTCATGAAGTATATTGTTCATAAAATTGATGAAATCGTGAGCAAGGTTTAGATGAAAAATTATTGTTCAATATATTCTCACTTTCATCTTTGGAGGACCAAAGAACTAATCAATCTCACATGTTTTAAGATTAAAAACTACCTCACAATGGTCGTAGGAACGCAAGGCAAGTTTTTGCTATCTCTTGCTGCAGACTTACTCAGAATCAAAAGTTCATCACTCATTACGGACCAAAAATTTATAATTCACTTCCGTGATGAATGAGAAATATCATTAGTAAAAACACGCCGAAAAAGAAGCATGAAAAATTATTGAATTATTTGGAAACAAATTCCCAACCATTACTGAATATTTTCCCATTTTCTTGGAGAGATACAAATCAGAACTTATATCTTGTCTTAATCTCAATATCAATGACACCCATAATGTGAGTCACATTGATTCCAGGCATTGTTGAAGAAAGTGTCACATGATGAAATGGTAGATAGTATGTTCCAAAATGAGCAGAAAAGGAAACATATGTCCGCTAATTAACGGTTTTGGAGATACGGACTATTTTGCGTTCATAACAATTTTCCAATATGCATAAGAAAACTATGATAATCATTCACAAATAACAAAAACAAAGAATGAACTGAGATTATTCGAAGTGCCGTCCTTCAATTTCGATGCAGCTACAACATCTCTGGAAGGACTGTCGAACTCTTTCCAGAACACCCTCATTATTGGCTAGGATTAGGTGATAGGCGTCGCTATTGGTGGTCAATACGAAGATCTATACCATATTTAAGTGATAAGCTTATCGAAAAATTTTGTCAAATAGTCTGAAATTATAGGGAATGTGTTATTTGCAATAATTATTGATCTTTCGAATTTTCGTTTTCTGACTATCCTATACATTCGAGGGAAGTTTCGCGTTATCCCTCTTTTTTATAGATATTTCCACGGTTGGTGCTCAACGTCTATCATGCCACCACAAACGATTCCTAGTCGACAAACCATACGAGTTCAGAGTGTCAATCTATGCTTTGTCAGGCTCGAAACATGCCGAACTTCTCATTACTAAGCATCATGGAGTCTTTCCGGATGCTTACCACCTCCGGACTCTCAAGAAGAATTCTAATACTTTTCTACTTTCCCATTATTTCACTGCTGGCTGACACGATTTTCGTCGAACATTATAATTTTTCCTTGAGTTGTCAAAAGCCAAAGAAATGTTGATCGATTCATTCTGATATTTCGTCTCTAAAGTAACCGTAATTCATGCATCCTTTCTATTTCTACAGCGCCCCTAACATGAGGCATATTTCCGTCTATGGACGCGATACGAAATAATGCATAATATGATCCGAAGCACTTGCAGCTTTGGATATTCAAAGTGTATTTCTAGGCAGTGACAAGCTTTGCACGTATACGTTCTGTCGCTTGTCTCGCGTCCGAACATTTTAACATGACGCTTGAATAGTTGTTATGACAGCAAGCCCGTTCAGCAAAAATAACACTTTGTCACTATTATTTCCTGTTCGCTATAAGCCGTGCGACACGAAGTAACACTGGAGGAAATCTCGAAACCACAGAAAAGACCGTTCGTCGGTCCTCATGATAAATGAGTTTAAGGGGTCGTTGAGGTGATTTCAAGTAACCTATAATCCATGATTTTTCGATCTCTCATCCGATATGAAGGACGTTTCATCAGTTTTGTTATTATTAAATACTGTCTGTAAGTTCTTCGAGGAGGTGGTACATTCATTTTTCAGCTTTTAATGGGATTTTCTCTCCTCGATTCTAAAAAATAGAGTAGAAGTTATTAAAAATTATTGCAATATATTTGTAGTAAGGACAGATTTAGGATCTGTCCCAAAATGTCCTGCGCTTGAAATTGAACTTTTAGATACCTAAAAGAGAATTTCTCTATTGGTCAGTGACACCTTGTTCTTGAGAAATTTGGAAATACAAATATATTCAATAAGAATAAAACCTCTACTTTTCTTGGTGGACGTTTCGGGAACGAATCTGCTCCCGTTCTCAACACAATTGCAATATTTTTCTCTTCGTAAAATGTTTTCAATGTTTTCGATTCTGACACTGAAAAGTGACAATTTGGCAGACGGATGAATTCTGGTTACAAGGTGTTTTCATTAATTGATATCGAATTTTCCATTTTCATATTCAAGTTTCAGAAGTGGATGCCAATTTCTATCTATATCAACTGAACAAGAAGCAATATTATCGTCTCCGTTCAGGAGAATGCAAACAGACTCTTTGATTTTCCCTTTTTGGTTGTTGTCTTCTTTTCCTATGATCTTAATATTACCCCAATCGGCCATATGTTGTCCATTTTCAGTAAGGATATGCTCAGCTAATTCTGAGTTGTCGGTATATGTTCTCTTTATATTGTTCTTATGCTCTTTCATCCTTACTGATAGAGGCCTGCTGGTTTCACCGGTATAATATTTGTATTTCCAAATTTTTTGAAAAACAAGGTGTCACTGACCAATAGAGAATTTTTCTTTAAGGTATCTAAAGGTCTAATCTCAAGCGCCGTGACATTTTGGGACAGATCCTAAATCTGTCCTTACTGCAAATATATTGCAATAATTTTTAATAACTTCTACTCTATTTTTTAGAAACGAGGAGAGAAAATCCCATTGAAACTGAAAAATGTTTGTTATTCTTCTTTCAAAAATTCGTACACGTACTGACTCTCACCTGTACAATCGATTGAGGCATCAACAAAGTAATAATCCATGTCCGGCACCAAAATTTACAAATTCTTTCTGCCCGAAAACAGCAACCTATGAATTTGAATTTTTCATTTTTTTTGCTATAAAGGATGCATCCGAATTTCATAAGAAGCAAGAGCAGTCTTACATATTGGTCCTATTCCATATTCCTCTAGACCATTAGTTGCGGATCTGTATCGAGAACTGAATACACACTGTGTGCATGAAGCGAGCCAGCTCGTTGACTTCAGGGTATTTCAGAACATTCTTCGATTTTTCCATCAGCTATAACTCCATGAAATACATTTTTACATCAATAAAAAAATTGTTTTTTTTTCAAAATTTCGCCTGTGGGCCATTTTTGGAGATTTTTCAAAAGGAATGGTCGAGAATACCTCTTCTGAAACGTCTTCAAATTCTCTATATGTTACTAGAAATCCAGACGAAAGAATCGATCGAATCAAAATGTATTCATGCATTAAGAATTCAAATATTTCGAGTATCAAAAATTTTTACTTCCCTTGTATTTCTTCGAGTTTTATATCGATATCCCTTTGCTTATCAGACGGCTGGTTTCAGTACCATGTGATTGTTTGTTAATGTATTATACTGGTCACTTCTAATAGTACGCTGATCGAATATAAGTGTAGAAGTGTCACGAAATAAAAAAAACTGGGCGTGTTCCAAAATAAGCAGAAATTCTCGTAAAACATATACCCGAAAATATGGAGCATTTTGCGTTTGAATGAAGTTTCCAATGTGTACAAAAAAATATTGATATTTTTCATTCACAAACAGCAGAAACATAGAGTCAAATGAGATGTCGAACGTGCCCGCCCTTATTCAATTTCATAGCAGCTATGTCATCTCCGCCGCAAGAACTGTCGGACTATTTCCAAGAAACCCTCACATCCGGATCCGTATCTCCGAAGCCGTTAATTTGCGGACAATGTTAATCGAGACTTTCCTGCATATTTCTGGCCATACTACCCCTTATTTCATTTGGTCATATTTTTTTCAACACCCTGTAAATATACATATTTTTCCAACTGAGTTCTGTAGAAGGTGTTGGCTGATGTCTGAGCTATTTGAGGTTGAATGATCGCTTCCTATGAATCCACGTTAAATATCTAAAATTGTGCTCGGAATGAATTTGACAAAAATTCATTTCACCTCCCGTACTAACACATTCCAAAGTCCTTCTATTTCATTTCATTTTGAATTTCTGAGTTGAAGGTCACTTGACTAACAAAATGGTATTTTACGGGTATATTCGTAGATTTGCGTGTTGATTCTTGAGTGTAGGAGTGAATGAAGTGTCATCTCGGAGAGTTTGCATGAGTTGTCAGAAGAATCTGAAGTGGATGAAGTAGCTAAGTATTATGGTATGCAACAAAAAATCGGAATCAACCGTTTTCGAACTTGTGCTGTCTAGATATTTGATGGTCCGTCTACTTCATAAAATGTGTGAACCAATCATCGGCACAAATAACTTCCTTAACTTCATTTTCATCTCTTAGTCTGGAGGTTTTCAAAAATTCATTTCAGAATGATGAGTACCGTCAGATATTCAACGCATGTAGTGTTCTCTAAATTCTATGATCACCTTCACTTTACTATATCTATTCAAATTCTGTACATATTTATCATATACAACTAATGGAATTTCCATCGTTACTATAATATGATATCTGAAAACGATGTTAAATAATGCTCGACCAAATGCCAATAAACCAGCCAAAATGTCGGATTCGTTGTATTGTCTCATCAAACATCATGCTATTTCGAGGGGCATGGCTACTAGCGTCATCTGTATTTGATATACCGGATGCAATGTCAGTGCTGATTTGTCCGCGGGCAACATGGTTTTTGCTGTTCCGTTTCATCAGCTCATGTAACTATTATACAAGGTGGAACTGATCGAGTTCGTTGCATTATTTCAGAGTAGCAATTCTCAATTTGTTGGGTAGAACACGATTTATTATCTTCTCCTGCGAACTATCTAGCCCTCTAACAATGTATTGTGGAGTGCCCCAGGGATCTATCATAGGACCAGTTCTGTTTTTGTTGTATATCGACATTACTTGTATTGATATGAATGGTTCATTCACATCATTTGCAGAAGTCAATGAGCTCCAGAAACTTTGTTCCTACGTTGAAAACCATTGAACCATGAGTTCAATTTGTTTAGGTCAAATGCACGGTATTCTGCATTGACTCAACGGTTGATGAGGAAGCCAGTTCTGAAGGTCGATCTAGAGAGTCATGAATCACGTAAAAGATTACAAATGGTCTAAATGATACTTCTCTATTGTTATCTCGGTCAAAATGTATTGTGATTCGAAATAGGTGCCAAAAATTATTTTCTTCCACTCCAAACTCACATCTCACGTGATATACAGAGTATTAGCAAATCATGTCATTTCCAGAACAACTAGAAGTTGATTTTTTTTATTGTAAAAACGAAGGACACGCGGCTATGTATCATGAGCCTATGTTACTTGCTATATATTTCTTCAGAGTGGGTGATATATTTCTTCACTATTTGACTATATGTGTGTTTATTATATTTATTCATTCTCTATCATTATATGAATATTCTTCTTCTGACAGTGAAGTATTTACACATCTATTCTAGATCCAGATCTAGATATGTACAAAGGAACAAAAGTAGGGAAATTCTTTGATATGTGTTTTGAGTGCAGGTGATCCTAGAGATAGCAAGTCTGTTCGCGGAGTGACCAGATTTCTATGATCGGTGGTCCAGGTAGACACACTAGACGAGCTCAGGCTCGTCACCCCTACATTGTTCGGCTCGAGACCGAACATAGAGATCGAACATAGAATAGCACATTAGTGGATTTCCTTCCGTGTTTTGCAGGAGGTAAAAAAACTGCGTCTCGTTTAGACAATCCTAGGTGTGACCGACACACCTCAACATGACTATTTTTACATGACATTTCAAGATGCAGTCCTTGAACCTTCGAACTTTAAAGAAAAGTTTCAATACCTCCCTTCTGTCCCAACATTTCACCACTGTCTGACATGGTGTTCTCCGAACATTATAGGATTTCCTTTCGTGTTGTCAAAAGATGAGGAGAATAACTTCTCTCAATCATCACAAACGAATGCAATCGTGTAATTGAACTGTTGTGCCCAAATATAAAGATGTCAGAAATGAATTCAACAAAAAATATTGCATGTTGAGTACAGTCGTATTCAATATTCAAGGCCGCAGTAAACAGTCAGTGAATTCATAAAGAAGTTTCTATGCTCTCCAAACTATCGAACGAATCTGCATACAAAAAAATCGTTTATGTCTTGTTTCGATTGTCAACTGACCATCAGCTGACGGATTTTTCTATTGAACATATCTGCTATACAAAGAGCAGTTTTATTTTATAATAGAACAGAGTTGCATCACACGCGATAATAAATGAATGCAGACTATCTGAAGGGTGAGAACCACCCCTTCACTATCTTCCTTAATTCGGACAGAAGTAAGTAGGTAACCCGAAACCAATACAATAGAGAGGGGGTTTCATTGATTCCAAACAAAAGTTACGTCGTATAGACTATGGGCCAGATTTATAAAACAACTCGGTCTACAATGATGGGCATGTTCACCAACATAATGTAGGAATCATCAAAACTGAAAGTCTTTTCCCAGATTGGAGTAGCAAATGATGGAGTTTGAAAACTCACCAAGATTTGTGCTGCTACCATGTTCTGCAAACAACGTTAATTCGATGTGTGCACAGACGTGATAGGCATACCAAAGAATCAATTCGTGTGGCGATACTATCTTCTCCGGCGTATCCATTTCGATGTCTTTAATCTTCTGTTATCCAAATCCCTGTTAGGTTCCTTTCAAACACCCTGTATCATGACAAGAATGCATCAAATTCATGAACATCCTCGGTGTTAGATCAATTCTTCTTCAACAGCAGATTGACAACTTCTATTTTACGGATGCAATTTGAATTGATGATATCCTGTGTGGTCTACTCTTATTATATCATTGCTAATCTTCAGTCATATGCATATCGCCTCTCTCATTTCTGTCTGGTTTTCATGATGATCTACTAGGGATTTCCGACAGATACCCATTTGAAAAAAATGACTTGCCATTTGTTTTCAAGACTTAGGTAGAGTGGAATCAATTCATTTTCCATTTCAATGACGCTTGAAAATGTTTGATGAAATATATGCAGAAAATTCGTCAATATCGCTACCATCCATGACAATCCGTCAATGCACACTTATGAACATTCTGTTCGGCCTTAATGCCAAGGCTATAATGTCGGACCGGATAACACCTTGTGTTCTCAAGAATTGCAAGTTTTTCACCCTTTCATACGAACTTGGTGTATTTCCGTCCAACTCGAAGACAGTTGGAGTCGAAGCGACTTCAAAAAAGGGTGACAAAACCCTTCCTATAACAACCATTGACCGAGATATCTAGAGAGTACGAGAATTGTGAACAACCGGAAATATGGCTTTCATCACCTGAAATCAAAAGGGTTGCGTTCGTGACACATATGTGGCAGGTATCAATCAAGATACATGAGGACTCTCTGGATGTAGCCTTGGATATCTCCGAAGCATTTGACCAAGTTTGGCACCGAGGCCTCATAGCGAAACTTCTGTCATATTGTTTGCCGCCCCAACTGTGTCTTTTACTATCGAGTTTCCTTGCAGATAGATCACTCTACGTGGTGGTAGACGGGGTCTCGTCTGATACAATGACTATCAATGCTGGTCTTCCACAAGGATCTGTCTTGGCACCAACTTTGTTCTTGCTCCACATCAATGATTCGTTGAATGTGAACTCCAGCCCAGTTTATAGCTTTGCGGATGATAGTGCACCTAATACTGCCTTCTCCCCTAGAGCCCTATGATCATTCATTGGGACTGGATGTGCAAGAAGTAGGCAGGACGATACTTCAAATCTTGCGAAAATTTCCAAATGGAGATCTGAAAATCTATTAGTAGAATTCAATGTCACTAAATTTTTGCTTTTTCAGGAACTTGCCCATGGTCTATTTCAAAACTTGATACAATGATACGACGTATCGACTGCCACTGCCACAGTACACTTACATTGATTGGTCCACAGAGAAACAATGCGGAATCCCGAATGTAAATGGAATTCGCAAAAAAGGAGAAAACATGAAAAATAATCCTGGTAACAAAACGACGCTTTGTGAGTAGAACGGTCAGTTAATATCGAAACGAACTGCTACTGCTAGGGGTTAGACAAGAAAACAAACCAAGGGTAGCGACGAGCCACATACCAAATGAACTGAATATTTTTCCGGTTGAAAAACACTTTCTGAATATAAAAAGCGGAGGTAGCTTAATTAAAAAAGAGTGTACGTGAATAGGACTGGCCTGCAAAACTAATTACAACTCCTGAACTTTTGAAAACCGTGCTTATGCTTGAGAGTGGGGTTGCTCGGCTCACTTGCTCTTGCTTTTGCTCTTCATGAACATATAGAAGGTTTTCTCTGACTCCCGATATCAACACGTCACTAGATCGCAAATATATATTTGAATTGAAAATCATCCGTGCTTCAATGATTCATCGAACTGATTTTCTTACAGAGATAGATCCTACATATGAAAAATGTGTTTTGATGAGATTGATGATATGACCCAGTAGTTGTCAGTATAATACATTGGAGTTCATCATGTACACTGAGAAACAACCAAATCTCTTATAGGTAGTATTTCAAAGTATATTGAATTTCATTAACAACGACAGGACATCCTTATTTCCTTTTATATGATCATATGCTCAACTATATACAGGGTGAACCAATAGTGTGACCAGTTCTGCTATTAGGGATGGAATATGTTTTTTCACAGCAGTTGTATCCCTTGATGATTCCCATCTTTGAAGAATTTTTCTCATCGAGCTGGATGAAATTTCCCCAAGACTTGCCAACCGACCTCTGCTCCTCCTGGAGTGGTCTTCACGTCATCTTCATCATGAAACATTTTTGCGTGGTGAATCTCTATATGAGGGAGCAGAGGGAGAGAGAGACACAAGAGTACTGTCAAAATAGGTTAGGAAAAATCATAGCGAATTGATGCAAAATCAAAATCTGCTGACGACCATTCAATGAATATTCTAATAATGAACGAGGGTATCTGTCACATTCGGAAGAACGAACGTCTTCAATTAAGGAAATTGTGTAATTAGTCATCCAATTTAGGATACCCTGTATGCTATAGATCAATTTTCAATGTGGATCGAAAGAATCATCTCTGTGCTTCTTTTCACCTCAGAAGCGTTTGCAGTTGGTAATGAGTAAAAGGCGCAGTGAAATTCTCATGAATAATTGAGATATCCAATGGACAATCAAAAGAAGTTTGTACTGAACTGAAATAATATACTGGGTTTTCTATTCAAGGTGGGGAAGTTTATGGTAACCTCCAGCATGACAGAAAGTGGTATGACCTTGGAAATATTTCTGGAAATAACCCTGGAGTTATATCGAGAAATCAGAATCCTATAAGTACTTCCTACACACAAGAAAATGTCTGGTAAGTGTATGCGCAACCATGATGTAGATGAAGACTGGTGTCCCAACTCCCTATACCCAGTCACTAGAAAAAATTGACTGATTAATGTTGATTTTCTATACCTTACTAAGGCTTCCCATGATCGAAATTAGATGGCGTCCCTCGTGCTGATCGCGATGGATATCTGGGAAACTCTGGAATATACGATTTGAATTCGAAATTCAACACGAATACAAGATTCGAAACATTAGCTATCGATTACTGTCATATATCCGTCAATATCAGTTGAAGCAGATTTGACTTTACGAGATCGACGATCGTATCGCCATCTATACTCGAGCGGTACGGCCTAAGTAAAGTTGTTCAACAGATCTACATGTCCTGGAAAGAAACAATTGGTTCAATATACTGTATCGACCTTGGGCTCAACCATATAATCTTGTTTTTCCCAACCATCTTTCATTGTTATAATAAAAAGAAGATCTGGTTGTGCCTATACTAACTAGAACATTTGTTAGGGGTAACTCAAATTTTTCTCTGTGTAACCACGAAATTGTCTATCGGACGGCTACTGTGAGTAAGGAGTTGGGACTGTAATGTTATAAATCTGCTGATTTGATCTTGAGTCAAGCACACTCAGTGGAATAATCTGATTTCAAAAATTTACGAATATTTCCGGATGTCATCGTTTCGAATGGAACGCACTTTTCAAAGAAACTCTGAGCAAGCTTTCACTTTCATGGACTTCATCACTAACTATACATTGTCAGTATACAGCGATTATTCATCAATTTTTGACGGTGGTGAAAGTCAAGGAACCCCCATTGAATTCCAAAAATGCATAAGTGATAAAAGTTTTCCCATATGAATTGAACTTTCTGTATATTTGAAAAAAAATATTATCCATCATGTTGGCGTCGTTGTGATGCAAGATTGATATTCCTAATTATAGGCTAGCTCATAGAGTGATCAAATAACGCTTTGAGCTTCTGCCTGAGCATTTAATACATGGTCTAAGTAAAAGTTATGTTGACGGCTGCGTGAATCGCAATATTTGGTGAGACCTATCGTTTAGATATCTGTGAGTTGCATCTGCCCAAAACATCTGCTCCACCCATCGTAGGGACCACTAAAGACTTTTGACCTAAGGGTTATATTGGTGTGAAGTTGCGCCCCAAACATCTGTAGCCGAGAACATAATTAATATTGAATGTTTTAGCGCACAATACGAATCGTTTTTGATGGTCAATGAGTGGGATTTGTGTATTCCTATGACGTTATTGTGTGGGAGATGAATCCATATTTTCCTGACGACGATTGTTAGAGGTGGTTAGATTTGATATCATGACGGTGCAGATCAGTATCACGTTTCATTAGGTCTGGAATATTGCTTTCTTTTCATGAGCTAGAAAGAGGTTAGTGGAAAGACAAACACCCTCCGATACCCATTATCACACAGTTGAAGATCACAGCGTTTAATGATGGATCTAGAGTAGGTATATATCTATTCTAAATTTTTTTGTCCATCTATCGAGAGATATTATCAGATTGAGGAGTGATGTCGATAGTACAGTCCTTATATCGCACACACTCCTACAGGATGTCCCGAAAAGATACTGACAAACCTCGAGGGGTGATAGGATACATCAGAGGGGTGATAACAGACATCAGATATGTACAAACATATTTCCGCAAATGAGAAGTTTGGGCTGTAAGGCAAAAGAGCTATTGAAATCATACGCAAATAGATAAAGAAGTTTTTTTTTGAGATTATCTGAAAATTCCAGTCTACGAGACACCTGTTCGTAATGAGGAAGATCTGTTAGCAAGGATAATAGCGAGTCGTACCCATGTAGAAGCTATTCCCGAAATATTCTAGAGGATTCGGAATTGAAGTATATGAGCAGAATTTTTATCAATTATTGTTAACCATATTGCATTTGCCGATGAAGCAATCAGTCAATGAGTGAATAGTGATTCAATCATTACACAGTTTGATAACTACCTAACAGTTTTTTTGCTCTAGAGCCCAAACGGCTCATTTGCGAACATATAATATGTTGATATGTTCAAAGTTTGTCAGTATATTTTCGAGACACATTGTATGCTGTGTGATCCCCAACTTTTGATTCTGAAATAACACTATTCGAGGAAAAATTATTACCTTTCCTCTCAATTTGAATTCCTATAAATATGATAAATATACAAAGTTTCTAGTATCAATGAATTGTTCCCTATGAAGACGCTGACAAAACCGCGGACGCGGACAAAACAACAAAAAAAAATCCTTTCCGTTGATATAACTGCAGTTGAGCTAATTAGAGCTCAATCGATATATCACTCTTGCAATTAGCTTAAAAGCGAGTTGAATCTGCCAATCAAGCTCTGATCGCAAGATGAATCTTGCAATTGACCTGAATGCAAGATGAACCTGCCATTTGAGCTATAATTGGGAGATGAATCTGCCCATTGAGCCTTACTTGCAAAATGAATTCTGCAAATATCTCGAATAATCTGTCAATCAGCCTTGACATTAGCTTGAATGCACGATGAATCAATCAATAATTATGCTCTGTTCGCAAAGTGAATCACGATCACGAATACACGATGAATCTGTCGATTTCTCTAGTGGGGAAAGTTCTATTTATTTACCGCAATAACATATGTTGTACTGAAACTATTATCATTGTAATATGTGGTGAAATAAGAATATTATTATTATTATGCTCTATTCGCAAGATACATCTTGGAAACGACTTGATTGACAGAATAATGTTGCAGTTACATGAAAATCACGATTTTTTTTGTTGGTTCATCCGTTCAGTTCCGTCTGTACCGTACTAGCCGGAATGAAATTATAGGACCAACTATTTTCGAATCAAAACTTCTGACTGGAAGCTTCCTTCTCCTCAAAATACCTATAGAGGAATATTTTGTATATTCTGTGGTAACCTCATTCATTTATTACAGGTATCTTCAAACCATTAACCTCTGCTGAATGAAATTCATCTTCGCTTTCGAATAAGACCATGAAAAAATCTGCACACATTTAACAGAAGCAGAATGAATTTCTTGATATTTAGCAGAAGATGTGGAAGCCTATCACTCGAGATTCATCTGGAATGGCCAATTTTCTTGTGACTCAACCCTGCTTTATCAGTTTTTATGGTATGTGTGTAAATGTATTCATGAAGAATCCCGGAACACGTCATATTTGAATCGTGAATTGACATTCTTCAACCTCCTAATCCCCATTCGAATGACAGATACAACCCCTAATTTTTTGAATAGGAAGTATGGGCTGCTTGTGAGGGTGCTTGTGCTTCGAGAGGTCTCTTCATACTCTATTCAAGAATGTAATCTTTCAACAATTGTTATCTCATGCATTTCCGTTGATGTATGATCTCAAACTAGACTTATATTACTGACAACTTAAATAACAACTTATAAAAAATTACAAAAAAAATGGTAAGGTGTGTTAAATCAACTAACAATGCCACGGAAATTATCCGAAGTATTTTCAATAGATTTCATCTGGAAAGCACATTGCTATGGTTTTTGCTTACTTTCTTATTATCAAGACCTGATCGAGAAATAGTTTTGAGTATTTTGTGAAGAGGTCCGAGTATATTGTAGCGTATTTCGGTATAACCGCATGATCTCACTATATATCTCTATTGTTTCAATGAAGTTGGGAACGATGAAAATATCGAAAAGAGAATGAACAGTCTTCAAACGATTTATCACGAGCTAAACTTCCCAGTTGGAAATTGGGGGTTGTACCTGTTATTCGAAAGGGGTTGAAGGTAGGGATGCCATTCCGACGTTTAGGAATGTCAATTTATAATTCTAATCTGACGGGATTTTTTATAAATTTGTACAGTTTGGCTTTCACACACTGTATATCGAGTTTCAGCTTTGAAGTATTTGATTTTCATCATTTTTTTTTTGATTTTATGTTTGTAATGGTGTTTCAGGTACTGAAAGACCAGAAAGAGAGATGTAGAGACCAATTTGCTTTGTTCGTCATGCGAGTGATACTGATCGCAATGATACGACTATGATAACCTCCTCCCTCACATAAGCTGGAACTATGGCCGTGAAAAAGACCACTTCTTCTGAAGTCTTTGTACTAAGTGCGAGTGATCATTTTACAGACTAATGCAAAACAGGATAATTTCTCACGGTTGTTGCTGAACAACAGAAAACATCTACACCAACATGAGATGAGACAACACCAACGTACAGATACGAACGAAATCAAAATCTTGTCACAGTCACAGGCTTCATTTTGTGTAGCCACTGTAAGCCTGTGAACAAATATTATGTCTATAATGGTTATAGTGTTGAAGTGTTATCATGAACATCATCATTGATGTTATCATTAAAATGAAGTGTTATCATCAGATAACAAACGTCGAGGCCCATTCTAGACTCTATAGCTAGAAACATTAGACAACTTTGTGGAGTTCTCAACGCAGGAATTGTTTGTCGCAAAGAGTTCCTTGCTTCGAGAAAAATACAAATTGAAGGCAATTAACAATTGAAGTATAACAACATATAATGAATATAAGTAGCTAATGAAATATCTCAATGGTGAAAGTATATCAAATATGAAAATAATGAGAGAATTACAATAAATACTTTGACACATGATATGATATTGAACATAAAGGAATACCAACGAAATAAAGTACCTTGCTCAATGAGAATTCGGTTCAATAATTTCATTGCAAATCGCTCTTGGGGGTACGTGGATGATTTTTATTAGTTCATGATGAGTTCATTATTTCTATAAATATCTTCTGGAATAAAATTGAACGCTTTTGGTGCTCTATGTGGAAATGGTTGATTCGACAAACAGTGTCATTTTTTTGATTCTTATGTTTCAATACAACATTCGAATGAAATAGTTGCCTCAAGTCCAATATTCTGAATTCCTGTTATAAAAGGCTTGAAGAGTACCGATGAAATTGATATTGGAAATATTTTTCGGATAATCTCTAGTGGATTGATATTAGTACACACTGCCTTACCCTAGTTTACTATAAAGCAACTACTTATCACTAAAACAAGTCATGATGCCATTAGTCGATCGAAAATTATTTCTTTCTTTGGATATATCTGAATTGATACAGGATCCTGAAGTTTTCTGCATGACGAATAGTATGTGGTCATTCCATTTCAGATTCTTATCGATTATCGTATCTGAATATTTGATTCTGTCAAGAAACGATATGGACTTTGATTCTCAGTATTGATTTGGAGATCATCAGAATGCGGTCTACTTATTATATTGTGTGATCAGTAGGTGATAGGATTTTTCTAAGATGTGAGCCTTTTCTCGTAATATTTCCTAGTGTTCAGCATCGTACGCTATGGCTGTGCCATTGGCAAATTCAATCATTTCTCTCGTACGTTTCAATGAGATCAGACCATATATACATATTTATATTATATATATATATATATATATATATTTATATATATATATATATATATATATATTTATATATATATATATATATATATATATATATATATATATATATATATATATATATATATATATATATATATATATTTATATATATATATATATATATATATTTATATATATATATATATATATATATATATATATTGAACAAATAGGCACCAGTACAATACCTTGAGGAACACCATATTCAATAATCTCTTGTTGGCTGAGGACACCGTCCACTCTCACGTCCTGTTTTCTGTCGGTGATATAGCTTCAAAATAGTTTCAGTTCTTGATCACTCACAGTATCGGATGCTCTCGATAGCTAGATGAAAACACATAAACATGCTCTGTTCTCATTCGAAGAACTATTTACACTTTAATCTTATTTGAAATCGAACTTCCCATCGAACAGAGTTTTATGATCATCTTTTTTTTTATTTTCGATATTTCGAAGATTTTAGTGTCGATGATATCGTTCAATAATTACTACCTTCTACATCCTTTTTTGTGAAGTGATATTGTGATTAGTTGATGAATTGAATCATTATAGAATCTTTGGAACCTGAGAGGGGCCATATTATACCAAATCCCATAGACTTATTGCATATTGGAGAGAATGGTTCTATAATTTCTATTTCTATTTCTAGTTCTATTTATTTTTTCAATCTTTCGTCATCATTTTCTTTCTTCCTTTCGAATGAGTTAGCAGAATGATTTCAAATTTGAAATAAGCAAATACAATCAAGTGTGAAGAATTCAGGCCCATCAATATGGTTCCTGTTCATGAAAGAGTATTGGAATTAGCTGCCAATGAAGGAATAATTGGATATGTTGGCGACAATGATCTTTTAAAACCCCATCAAAATGTATACAGAAAAATCAACTCTTGTGAAAGTGCACTGCGAACTGTTGGCTGATTGACTGAAACGAAGCAGGTGGTAACAAAAAGCACATAGGTGTAGCATTCTTATACTTACGAATAGCGTCTGAAAATTGAAAAACTATATGGTTTCGATATAACTGTTATGAAATGGATTTCTGAATATCTCAAGAATAGAACACAAATCACAAAATATAATAATATTGAATCATCCCCATGAAAATACTACATATGGTGTACCTCAAAGGACTGTGATGTACCTCAAAGGACTGTGACTTATCCATTCGTTATTAACATAAATGAGATTTTCAAACATGTGAATGAGTCCAGTATACCTCTTTGCAGATGATACTCTTTTGTATTTTGTAAGCGATAGTATTCAAGTAATTGTATGTGTAATTTATCAGGAACTTGAGGGCATAGTAGATTGGTTGAATAAAAATAGTCTCAGAATTTACGTAGATAAAACAAAATCCATGATTATTGAGAACAAATTCAATTCCACCAACACATTTTACAATAACAGAATTTATATAGAGTGTGACGAAATTGAACAAGTTAATGAATGTGAATATTCAGGAGTCATAAGTTTTTCTAATCATGTTGTATGCATTACAAGAAAAGTGGCTAAAAAAAAAAAGTTTCAAATCTAGAGCAGGACAAAATTTGAGTTTTTGGACTGAACTGCTCATATATAGAACTATTATTCAACCACATTTCGAATTCTGCTCGTCTATATTGTATATATTGAATGACGACGAACCAGTTTGATACGAAAACAGCATTGAGAATAATCTTAGGGTGTAACAGGTACACAAGTGTCATATTCATGCTCGACTGAACAAACCCTTCCAAGTGTGAGACAGGGTATTTATTTTTATAACTTACGGTAGTTTTCAAAATTAAGAATAGGCTATTCATCAAACATTTAAGAGATCAACTAGTGTTTGTTGAAGATATTCATTATTATGGAATTTGCCACCTGTTACAAATGCAATTAACCAAAATTACTCATTCCATAAGAGCCTCATCGAGTACAATAAACTTCCATTGGATATTAGAAATTGTAATTCATTGTATTTTAAAATTTTTCGTCGAAGTTTTGTAGAGCTGCAATATCACAATAATCTGACATAATTATCATAACAGATACAATGGCATAACAAGGGTCATGGCAGAAACCTTCTTTGTCAATTTAGTACTGATGTGGAAGATTTTCTGTCATTCAAACCGAAATATAACTGTTCCACTGCCATCAATCTATCCAGAAGGGAAATATTGGATATTTGAATTGAGATAAAAAAATACTTGAAGGACGGCTCTATTCAATTTTCTGAATCTATTTCTTCTTATATACAGGGTGTAACTTAAATGATGTTATTATTTCCTTGTCATATTTTAAAAAAAAAAGTTCATACACACGTGTGTCCTAACTTGCTCTGTTTCCTTTCTAAATTTTATTGAAAAATCGTTACTGAAATTCTTTCGCCGATTTTAATTGAAATTCGTGTGTTTTCAATATCAATGTAAATGAGGAACAGGAACAAATACCAAGTGTTGATTCAGTCAAATTCTTAGGAGTTCAAATTGATTCCAACTTTTAACTTTCGAGATCACATGAATGAGTTGAGTAGTAAATTGGCTTCAGGATGCTTCGCACCGCGAGTAGTGACCGAGTAGCTGTTGGTGACCACTCCAAAAATTGTGTATTATGTTTTGATCGAAACCCACATGAGATACTGTATAGCATTCTGGGCTACTCGCTGTAATGAGCAGTTGAAATTGATATTTTCATTGCAAAAAGCTATACGCCATGTATGTAAAGTGAGCCCGAGACACTAGTGCCGGTTACTATTCGAAGAGCATAATATTCTCACTCTTTCTGGAATATTCATTCTTGAGACAGATTGCCTAGTGAGGAAACATTTAAGACTCTATTAGATCAATCAAGGTGTCACCCGTCAGAATAGCAGTATTATATTGCCTATTCCATCCACCAGCCGAATAAGGAATTCATTATTGTATAATGCAGGCGAACTGTACAATAAACTTCCGAATGAAATACAGAATATCAACTGAGGTACTGAACTTCGTAATAGTATGAGGCAACTTACATTTGAGAATGTACCCTTCACTAACAAAGAAATTTTAGATATTTAATATTTTCTGATGTTTGTTCTCTATCCACTTGTTTGTGTTTCAGACGTATTAACAATATTTGTTATGTTAAACTTCATTATTTACTAACCTGAAATTTGTCGTTGAGGTATATATCTTCTGAACAACAAAAAATTCCAAAATATAAACATCGAACAGGACATATTCATTTCGATTTATTCGGAATACTAACATTACATTGTTACTCGGAAGATATTTATTTTGTCAAATGAGATGTTCACACTTCTACCTTCTCCACTCATCCTTTCTTTTCTTCTCCATCCTGTTCTCGAATTTTCTTTTTCTTCCCATTTCATTCTGGAACAATTTAGAACGCCTCTCGTTGGTTCCCGTTGTCGGATCATCAAAGTGAAGTTTGACGTGTTACAGAGCACAAAAACTTTTTATTCAGGACGATTCCATGTGATCTCCCACTAACATAGTAAGACCAAGAGACCAATACTTCTCTCTTCTATTCTATTCATCATACGATTGGAATAGGAATGAGCGAGAGGAAATTCAGTTTGATCTATACCGGGCGATCCAAGTTATAGTAACATTATTCCACTAATCTATGAGTCCATGAGAAAATAAAGCGACTTACATAATATATTTTGTTTTTCCAAATTTCTGTTTCGAAAATACTTTTTTTGCGTTTTTGACAAAATTTGATACGAATTCTTATGAAATAGGAAGAGGTGAGTTATCACTACTATAACCTGGACCTCCCTGTTTATAAGAAAATGGAACTGAGGGACTTGTATATTATATGCGAATAGAGATTATATAATTCGATATACAACTGACAGGAGCCTAGACCGTTTCTAACAATTCCTCTCGTGTTACCTACTTTCTAGATATATCTGGTTATTATTTATTCATTATTTATGATGGAACAAGGGACCAACTAATTCATTTGGAACCATCATTCGTGAGTAGAGGACTCGTCCAATAGTACGACATGGGTGTTACAAATAGACAGAATTTGGAAGTGGTCCACCTTGAAATGATAATGTGGTAACCATAAATTATCAATAGAAAACCCATTAGTGACGACAGATACAGATGAGTTTTTATTAATAACATTCGAACAACAAATGAATAAATCCAAGAGATATATATTTTTGCCAGGTGGCTGATTGGTTTCCTTGTCCCATTTCCATTGTTTTTTATTTCAATGTCCGCAATGATTTCACGATTTTTTTTTATAAATACAATACATACACAACGTCTCATAGTACTCATATGAGAAATCACTGAAGCGCCTGGATTGGCCAGTGGCGTAACTTCAACACTTCGGACCAAAATATGCCGTACAGGAATGAAAATATGTCGTTTCTCTTCTCGACTTGATCGATTGAAATATCAATTTGGAATGATAAGTCACTTCCTTCGACCTCGAATAATACACTTGACTCCACTTTCGTGGACAAAGGAAATGAAGATTGCTGAAAGGAAAGATAGATTAATTCACAAAATATTTTCGATTGGAGTTCATGAACAAAGACAATATGATGAATAGATAGATATATAGAAAGATAGATAGATAGATAGATAGATAGATAGATAGATAGATAGATAGATAGATAGATAGATAGATAGATAGATAGATAGATAGATAGATAGATAGATAGATAGATAGATAGATAGATAGATAGATAGATAGATAGATAGATAGATAGATAGATAGATAGATAGATAGATAGATAGATAGATAGATAGATAGATAGATAGATAGATAGATAGATAGATAGATAGATAGATAGATAGATAGATAGATAGATAGATAGATAGATAAAATGATAGATAGATCTTTATTACAAAGACAATATGATGAATAGATAGATATATAGATAGATAGATAGATAGATAGATAGATAGATAGATAGATAGATAGATAGATAGATAGATAGATAGATAGATAGATAGATAGATAGATAGATAGATAAAAAGATAGATAGATCTTTCTTACAGTAGGCAGCCTAATAAACATAATAGGTATATAGACATAATATGCATAAATATGAATATAAAAATATAAAAAACTATACGGCAGTAAACCAATAAATATTATGAAAATGCCCATAGGAATATAGGTGCTTATGATAAACAATCGTGTTCATTCGTTCCATACGAGACTGAAATGTTTTATGGTTGAACATTTTGAACAGACATGAATTGAAATAACAAACCACATGAAGAGTTTGATGAAAAGTCAAAATGAATGGAAATACAAACTTCGAATGGAATACATGAATAATCAGTTTCATTCATAAACTAGTCGTGAAGTGGTCAGTGAAAAATCCATCAGTGCTAGCTAAGTTTTATCGAGTAGGAGTATTTTTATTTCGAGGCGGAAGCCATTTTCTCTCATGATTTTTCTAATGCATAGTGGTAAGTCGTTGTATATTTTTTTCCATTGTATGATAAGCATTTTCCAGTTCGTGATGATGCGGTAATAAGGAAGGAGGCTGGCAGAATTCCTTGTGGTTCCGTAGTAGTATATTCAGTGATAACCGGTCTCTCATGGGACGGCGAAATTTACACCAGTACTGTTCATATGTTAGGACTTCAGCTAAACACACATACTGAAAACGCACACATGCACAGCATGAACTGAGGATGAGTGAAAAATCCAATCGATTCTGGTACATCCTGATGATCTTGAAAAAAGATGAAATTGAAGTTATTCAAGGTACAAGATACAATGAACAACTTATACTACCAATATACTACTACTATCACCAATAAACCTGGATTCCTATGAAAATCTTGGGATGCTATTTGCTGCTGCAGTAGATGACTATATGATAGCAAGTTCACCTATCATATATAGCAGTCGAACTGGACACATGAGCCAATAATAACATCAAAAACTGATGAATTAGTTTTATATAACTACAAGTAGAATAAGCATATATTGAATCCAATATTCTGCGTCTAATTAAACCTTCAATAGCGGAAGGTAACATGATATGTTCCTCAAATTACGTTAATAACAACGAGTGCTTAGACTTAGAAATCCAAAAGCAAGTACTTGTCTCATATGGTATGAACATTTTTCTTGTTGGCATGCAAATCCCAGTTGCTGTAATCATTTCTTCTAAAGATATAACATAATCAATGACCAGTTTCACGCCGTGTTGAAAAATGTTAACTATTACCAAGCACTTTCCAAAATCTAATTTGGGATTTCAGATGGCATTTTGACAACCAGTGACAGGAGCTCCGGCACTACTTCTTAGCCTTTTGATATAAGGAAGCCGCCTTCGTAGTTTTGGCGCTATTAAAGAGACCTTTTGTCAGTCGGTATCTATAAGGAACGATGATACGTCATTTTTTCAAATAACTTCCCAGTGGCGTAGGGTCTAGTGACCTGTGCGTCATAGGGTGAATGCACCAGTTAACAGACCAGCACTGGTTCTCGAAGATAATGTGATCTGGGCCAAAGGAATGATAAAGATATTCCTTGAAAGATTAAAGAGTGAAATTGTGAAACTTTCCGCCTATGGAATCCTTTCATTTCCTCCTGTCTGTGGAAAATAAATTTTGTTATGAAAATTTATCAGAGATGTGTGTTCTTGGAAAAATAGACAGGAAAAATATTTTTGGTCAACTCTTGGTGGTCACTCATTTCACAAAGAATTGGATCACACATTATTTGTTGACCAAAGTAGTCGAGAACCAAAGTGTATCTAGAATATTGTTCATTTATAATAGCATTTGATTTTTTTGTCTGTACTTCATCAACATATATTCTCTTAATATCAGTTTGCGACCATCAAATTAGGCGAATGATATTACATATTTTCATCTATAAATGGTCGAAAAACAATTCGGTCATCAACAGTTCTCGACCACACTATTGGTTTGAACTAATTTTTGTTTCTCGACCGCATCATATTTTTCAACTCCGTGGACAACAAATAAAAAAGCAACAAAAGTTCGATGATCCTGCAAAAACTTCATTGAGAATTCAAGAGGTTTCCTGTACCATATGACGAGAGAAACTTTAGATAAGTAGTTATGAATGTGAATCAATTCGATATTTCAGGTTCATGGATATTCAGGAATATGTGAATATATTGAGGATCAAACATCTCGTTCCCATTTTTGGAAATTATATTTTCTTAGTCTTCCCTCATCTCATCTTCTTGAAAATCATTCTGATTGGTGGTGGACTTGAACTCTGCGGGGTAGTCAAGAACCAATGATATTGAATTATTTCCTTTTCCATTGAGATATCAATGGTTGAATGCAAAATAGCATTTGAATTTCAAATGATGATTACAAATTATTTCAATCTCGTTATGGAATCAATCAACACAAAGTGCATGACTGAATCAGTTTCAAAGTTGATTTTTTTTGGTGACTGGTCGATAACCAGATCATTGTCTCTAATCGTACATCTTCACAGATGATTCAAAAATATAGATTGGAGATAAGAACATCTACAACTATCAAATTTCCAGTTATAAGAGCCAACAAAACAAAAAGGCATGGATGAAAGAGAAAAATTGACACCGTCTCAGTTGTATAAACATTCATGAACAGCCAACATGGAGTTGTCGCTTGATGGGATCTGTGGCTTCTCACACTTGTGGTCAAGAAAACAAAGCTGAGTCAAATGACAGATCACTGATCTCTATTATAATCTAATTCCACACCCATACGAATGAGAATTACTTGAATTGATACTGTAATTGGTTTGGTTGTTACAGCTGCTGCTGCCTCACGAAGCTCATTATGAATTACACTGGTGAATTTTGCACTACAGAATCACACTGATTTAAGTTCTTCCACCCAACGTGACTTCCCAAGAAGACCTGATACGGAGCATGCCCGATACAAAATCAAATTTGAAATACTAAATATCAACATTGAGGATCATCTCGTGTTCTTTTGTGTTTCGATGAACCTCAGATTATTTATAAATCAGACACCAGGAAATCAGAGGTCCCTGCAAGCTATATTGTCGTTAGTTGGACCACCTCTTCGATTCAACACATTGCAATGAGATGATCAGAAAAAGTGATGCATCAATATCAACAGATATACAGGTGATGGGGGATAAATGTGGGCAAATGAGCCGTTTTAGCGGTAGAGGAACAAACATTTGTGATCTGGAAAACTAAATAACTATTCCTTCCCAGTAGCTGTGAATGGGAAATCATTCATGTACGAAGAATAACGTAACCAAACTATAGACTAACATACAATATCAATAAAGTACACATACATATATGAACCAATGAAAAACCGACTAGCCTAGGTGAACAATACGAACATGAAACAACTGTATTGCGTTCATTCTTCCAGGTAGTACAAAATTAATTAAATTTTCGGCAAATAACCTCAGGTATTTCTTATCAGATCGGGTGATAGTGACAATGATGAAACAATGCATGACATTGAAACAATCCATTTCCAGTTATATATCACTGAACTATCCCAATTTCTGTCCTCGCGGCGCCTCTGTTACTTTTTTGAATTCAGCTATCTGGTGAACAAAGACTCAAATCGCAATTTCGAATAATTTCCAATTGAAATTGATCGAACAGAAAAATTTAAAAAAATGACTTCCAGTGACAGAAAAGATATGGCTAGAAAAATGAAACAGTCCAAGTGAAATATAGGTGCTTTTACCAAACCTGGTGAAAAACGGTTTAATATGCTGATAGTTATGGTAAGAAGGAGATAATCGAAACTGAACTATGAAGGGCTGATTCTCCTGAGAAGAATTTTGAAAAACGAATGCCGAACTGGGCCACCGAAAGATGAATTATCGCTACTAAAACCTGGACTACCCTGAATGGTATCTTTGTTCTATGATTTCCAAATCCTTTTAATTTTTCGAAACCGAAAACGTTCAAGAACCTAGAGAGATTCTTATCGCCACATGAAACATAACGATTTCGCGCCTTATTCGGTCACAGACACGATTGCCTTTATCAGGAAATCTCTGTTCGATTTTCAAGCGCAATTATTTCAAAAATCCGTAGCCACACGACAGAAGAAGTCGCCGGTTGGAATTAGATGGAGAGCGAGATTACCGAATGTCGCAATAGAATGAGATTGCGCCCAGCTCATCATAGTAATTAGGCATAATTTGAACATGTAATGATAGAGAGGCACATGTATTGAGAATTGTCACGTTTTTAACTGCGAGCATCGGAATAGATGTTATGCTTCGGTTAGGACCGAAAATTACCAGTCTGACCGTAATCGGAGATCGAAATATAGATTGATTTGAGAGACATCTGGATAGGAGTGTGAGGGGTATGAAATAACGGAATTGATAATACACATAGGAAGACCATTTTTTCAAATGAACATAGGAGGATCTTAGGATAGGATTGTTGCTGAGGGGATATTTCTTGGAGCATTCGTTACATATTATTCTTTATGAATTCGTTACATATTATCCCATTGTTACTGTTCCTATGAAGTCGTCAATAACCATGCTCGGTATCAGCACCAACAGCTCTCTTGCTTGGGACAAGCATGTGCGGTCCATTGCTAGAACTGATTCACAAAAACTTCTGTTGTCAGTACCGTGCGAATAGATACCTCACTCCTCAGCAACTGTTCACGATCTACAAGCGCAAATTCGACCTGCATGTCCTGGAGTTCTTCTCACATGTTTCACATGGCAGCTCAGCTCCCAAACAAAGGCTGAATCTCCTAGATTATACCTAGACGAGAGCTCTTCGCCTAGTCGGTGATACTACACTTAAGACATTATTGACCACTCTATAACATCGTAGAGAGAAGGCAAAGTCCCCAATATCCATGCTCGGTATCACTACCAACAGCGCTCTCTCATGTGAGGTCTTTTGCTAGAACTGCTCTACAAAAACTGGACTTCCTGTTCCGTGCGAAGAGGTACTTCACACCCCAGCACCTGTTCAGGAACACGCGTGAATTCAACCTGTACTGTTCACATGTTTCGAGTTCAGCTCCCAAACATTCCCTGAAGCTCTTAGATTTCAAGTTATTCGCCTAGTCGGTGATGCTAAACCTCTCCAGAACATCATAGAGATGTGGAAAATCTCTCCCTCTTCTATAGATATTTTAATGGTCGGTGCTCAACGGGAATTTCGTCTATTATGCCTCCACGAGCTATCTCAGGTAAACAAATCAGACGAACTCAGGCTGGTCACCTCTCACTACATTCTCAGGCAAGGCAATAGTCGAAGAAGGACAAAACTAACGTTTCCGATTGCATTATTCTCAATTCATTGTCCGGCACATGCCGATTAGAGCTGATTAATGAGCTGATCTGATTAGTGAATTAGAGATTGCTGTCAATAAGTGATTTGTCAAATAGTGATTTGACTATTTCCTCACATAGGGCAGAACTACCATTCATCTCTAAATTCAAACAACTTCTGAATTTTTCTCGGTGATTATCGAATGAAATGTACATTCAATGAGATTCGGTTTTATTGAATCATTCGGTTTTAGGATTAGATTTCGGATAGCGAATATACACTGTGTCCAAGGTACAGATACAAAGCACGGCGATCTCGGAAACGATGGGAGATACAAATCCGGTTTAAACAGTCCATGAACATTCCCATATTCAATAACTCATTCAATCAAGTCATTATTCATTTCAATTATTCATTGTTTTCCAAACATATCGAGGAAAGTGAATTTTTGGAAAATCTATTTCATATTCTTCACCGTTATTTGTAGAGGTAGAATGAATTGGAGATATTCCTTCGTAGATACTTTCGATATGATTCAACGTGATGATATTGATTTCTTTGTCCGACGTTTTGTATTCGTGAAACATTCATCAGCTTACTATTCTCAAACACGGTCTTGATTACATTTCAACAGATTCTGAAAGCTCTTTTCATTCCGGATACATCCATGTATTATACATGATGGTTTGAATGTGTTTGAATTCCAAATCGAAGATATCTTCGATTCCACTTGTTTTTCAGAATCATGAGTCGACACAAAATTTCCTGATCTCTCAAATATTGATTGAATAGTAAAGTAATATTAAATAATGGAGGAACAAATTATTCCATATTATCATATATTATTTGTATTAGTCAACGCAACGCTTGACATCATTTCATGAATACTTGAATAATCGAATTGAGAGCAACATTCAAAATGAATGTTTGAATTGGAAACCATCATTTTTCTAACAAGATGTCCTCTTCTCACAGTTTCCTCTAACACATGTCGAAGCATTTCTGGTGTAATACTGTTGAATGCTTCTGTCTGATAGTTAATCTCAATCCTTCTTCATCATAGAAATTATTTAAGTATACCCCGAAGAAAAAATCAAGTGGTGTCAAATCTGGTGATGATACACCAGCAAGTGCTGGATGAAAGGTGCACACTTTCATCACTATTCATTAATACCTCCCTAGTCAATCAATATTCGACACGAAAAGATCATAAATTGTTGTACTGTCTCATGTTTCTTCAAAAAGTGGAATTCTTTGCCTAGTGAAGTGTTTCCCGATGCTTACAACCTCCAAACTTTCAAGAAAAATTCCGACACCTTCCTTCTCTCCCAAAATTCCACCGCTGGCTGACACGATGTTCCTCGAAAATTATAGGTTTTTCTTTCGTGTTGTCAACAGATGAAAAAAATTGATTCAGAGATACACATTTTCTTAAAAAGTTATGCACATTTCATTATGATCCTTGTTGAAATAACGGCCTAGGGGAACGAAATTCCTCACAAGCTATGGCAGTCAACGTGCCAAACACCCAAAATCTCATTGTTAAACCGCAAAAAAGAAGCTATTCGTTTTGAGTTCAACACGCATGGCGAATCACCCTGTCTTTTTCTGTCGCGGGCCGAACCACAGGGTGTTCAAGACATCATCGACAAGACAGCAGGAAGCAGTCAGAAGAGGCCCTATCGATGTTGCTCAATTTTTCATGCGGCCCGAATTATTTGTGAGAAATGGCTGCGGACGGCAGAAAACAAAAGAGCGCCATGTGCACCGCGGCCAGCTATGATGGTCCGGGCCTAATTTGCCGCCCCTGCGGAGAAGCATCATTGTCTTGGTCAGAAATATATTTGGCACCCCTTTTGAAATATGAAGTCGGTTAACTATAAACACGAGATTGCCTTTTAAGAAGACATATCAGCCAACTAAGGGACGTATAGAGTACCTATATGAATATCTATGAGACATCACAAGCCATATGACATCACATCATGGGAGCACTGGCATATAAATGAATATAATATAGTATATGATATACCTAGGGTGAGAAGTAAGCACTTTTATATACTGAGGCGCAAAGCGGCAAAGGATATAATGTGCGAGCTATATGATAGCATTTTCACCTGAGGTATATATAATATTTTTTTCACTACTAACACTGGAATTCCAGCATATTTTGTTAACACCGAAGGAAATATTCTATTCAGTATATTACTGAAACAAGAGCATAGAATAGAGATGCGTTTGGACACGTAGGTGTGAGGGATCGAAATCGATTACCGATAAATTTCGCAAGTATTTATCGAAAATACAGTGTTCATTGAAATGATTTGGAATATCTAAACCTCATGAACATCGCTAATGCTGCCGCTACCGTCGAACTGATGTATGTAATAAATCGTATCAGTCTTCGAACATAGGTATTCTCTCAGTTGATGCCCATTTCTTATTAGCACATGACAGTGACAGCTAAGCTTACGTATGATTTGTGACGTTTTGGGAATTGATAATTATTCATAATTCAGAACATTTTTAATAATCGCAGATATCGCTTTGGGCTGTAGTGAATTTCGACGTCTTATTCTTGTCATATTTCTTTTTCGTCTTGATAAATAATGAATGTTTCATCGGTAGCAACGTGATGTGTATACTACATATCATTGACTCTATTGACAGTTCATCATTTACCTAGGTAAAATTTCTTCATCATTATTCACCTAGGAATTTTTTTTAATAATGGTGAATTCTCAGATTGGTATACAGGGTGTGCAGAAATTATTTCATTTGTACTACGGTCCGGAAATGCATAGTTTTCAACATACAGTGTGCTAAACTTAAAAAAAACGGTTTCTTATGATTATATCAAATATCCCCTCTCCAATTTTCTTGAAATTTGGCACTGTTATTTTTTCGGAAATTCATAGTGGTCTTATTTTATTGACAATAATATTCTGTGGGGTGCCCCCCAGGACACCACTGGATTTCATACTCCCAATTCAGTTATGGCTCAATCAGCCTCTCGTAACAAAAACTGACAATGCCAAATTTCAAGAAAATCGGTGAAAGAATATTTGAGACAATAATGAAAACAAGATTTTTGTTCTCAAGTTCAACACACTCTATGTTATGCATTTCCGGACCGTAGTACATATGAAACAAACTTCTTATTTTATCATGGAGAATCACCCCCTTGATTTTTTGCGCATAATTTCCGGACACCCTGTATAGCGGAAAATCATAATTATATGTATAGCCTCTGATTCAATGATGTTGACTTCTCTTGAATAAAGGATCGATAGCCTCAATGAACGTGTGAATGTTCTGAGATTCTAAGATGTGATGACCAACTTTGTTTTACCACTTTGGATAGGTTACTCCACCAGGTATTCACCTTTGTAATAATCTTCAGCTCTCATCTTACAATTTCTGAGTTGTAATTGTTTGGAATGGACACTTCTCCCACAATTTGACAACACAAAACAAAACCTATAATGTTCGGAGAACATCGTGTGTCAGCGGTGGGATGTTGGGAGTGCAAGGAAACCCGATAGCAAACGACATAGTTGGGGCGGAAATCATATGACGGAAGTTGTTCTATACGATCTTGGTGCCAAAATTTTTGGTGATATTCAATTCTGAAGTGGAATTTCTACATATTTTGTTGATTGACACCTGCCACATAATACATGTGTCACGTACTTGAGCGGGTATCCTGTTGATCTCTGAGGACAAGAGTTATATTGATGGTTTTCCAAAATCCCTGAGCTCTCTAGATATCCTATTCCTTGCTTTCTTCTTTGGAATCGGTTGGATATCTATCTAGCTAGCTATCTTCCAGTTAGAACAACCTGCAAAAAACGTGTACCAACAAAAACAACCAATTCCCATTACTCTCAAATTGAGTTCATTTACTTGATTTCCCTTCAGATGATGCCAAAAGTGTTAAGCACTGATTGGAGCGCTTCACTTCTTGTTGAAGTGAAATTGTTTTTCCAGGAAGACAGTAGCTGTTTCATGGATTCAACTAATGGATTCAGTACCGCAAGGCATTGAAGCAAGTTCGAAATGGAATATGATGCTATGTTAAAATCGATTCAGGTCATAAAAAGATTTCTCTTGAACTGTGAATCACTATTGCTGAGTTTCCGCCATTTACAGAAGAATCTCCGAAGTGGAGGTTGAACAGAAACAAGTCAGGATTATCGCCTTCATATTCCATATGAACATGTTTTGACCAAGACTATTATACTGTTATAGAATACCTGTTTTCGTAAATGGGCATACTTTCTCTTTCTGTGGTACGACTCAATCGACTCCTGAACAGTGGACAGGAAACAAAATATAAGGTCATTCCATTCAGCACTGGTCATTCGAATAACGATATGTATATATTCAGGTGCCTCTTTTGGCTTCCTGCCAATTTTGGTTTTCTGGGCCTAAAAAGCATCATGTGATCTTCCAGCAGCAGATTAGTGCATTTTACTCTGGTATTGAATTAGAGACGACCTCAGTTGTATAACCTGTACATGGGTTCATCACATTCGAGGTGACTTGTCGCGTCACATGCCAAATCTGACGTGTCGATCTGCTCGAATATGGAGTAAAAAATAGCACGTGTTCAGTCTGGCAATAAATCAGCATGATTCGACCGACGTGTGCCGATGCTGAAGCTATCCCATGGGTCAGTGAAAGTCATTGTTTTTATGAGTTTGAGACATACATGTGTATAGATGTAAGAAATAATCATCATGATTATTATTGAAGTAAAATTCCACGTACTTTCGAAACCATTCTTTCCTGATATTTTCAGAATAATTTGAGTGATAATTCATTCGGTGGAATGATAGGAATATCAACAGATATTGACCGGACCTTATATGCGGGACCCAGATGATCCATTTTCAAGTTGTTAACACGTGTCATTATTCGCATTACAGATAGCTTCACACATGGGTGTATCTGGTTCATTCACCTTCCTTCTGTTTATTTTGGAATTCCTTTCTTCTCTGAATCGACCGACAGTTATTTGATAGGCCTGTGATCCAGAATTAAATGTGATCAGGAAATTATTGTATTTTGGTGCACAGAAGAAATAAAGGGACAGAGATGGCAGCATCTCTCAACAGGGCCGGTCAATGGTATTTTCAGCCCTCACTTCTTTGTTTGTAATTTTTTCTTCAATTTGGCCGCAGAATATAAACATTTTGGAGTGAAGAACGTTGTTCAGTTCTCTAGTTTCTGTGTGTCTCCTCATTATTTCAATATATTCGTCGTAAGGACAGATTTCTGATCTGCCTCAAAATGTCACTGCCCTCGAAATTCAACCTTCTGAAACCTCAAGGAGGATTTTTCTATTTGTCAGTGACACTGACGAATAGAAATTTGGGAAAATTTGGGAATACATATATAGTATAAACATATATATATATTCAATAAAAACGACAATCCTACTACTAATCTTAGTGGCCGTTGCTTTCGTTTTCAACACAATTTTTTCTTCGCAAAATTTTCAATGTGAAAATGTTTTGACACTGAAGAGTGTGCGAAGAAAAAGAAATGAATTGTCTTGAAAACAGGAGCAGATTCGTTCTCGAAACGTCCACTTTGTTTTTTATTGAAAATATATTTGTTTTTCCAAATTTTTCGAAAGGAAAAGGTGCCACTGACAAATAGAGAATTTCTTTTGCAAGTATCTGAAGATTAAATTTCCAAGCGCAATGACATTTGGGGCAAATCACAAGTCTGTCCTAGCTACAAATATATTGGGATATATTGAATATATATAATAACTTCTACTTTTTTTGAAGACGAGAAGAGGCAATCCCACATGAAAACAAGAAAAATGAATATACGACCTCCTCATATAACTAAGAGACAGTATTCGAAGAAAGAAGGTTGTTTGTTCTAGGTGAATTTCATAAAATGCACCAATTCTGAAAGAAATTGATTCAGAAGAAATGAAACATGAAGTACAATACTTCACAGGAGGTGTCCACAGCCAATTTGACTTTCAATATCTGTCAAGTTGATCATACTCAAAAATAATGAATTTTATTCTATGTTCAACAAGAGTAGCCTTTTTATGTATGAAACTCTAAATTATCATATTATGTAGCCGAGTTGATCATAGACTATGACTTTTTTAACCGTTCACATCTTCAAATTGAGAATGAAACACTAAGACAAGTACACAAAATTACAATATTTTATCCCATTTCGAACGTTTCCGAAGAATTATCAAAAAACCATCTTCAGGACCGACAATGTTAATATAAAGCTCTCTTTCTATTTTTGGCCCTACTAGTGAAGTATTACACCTATTCCAGGACACCCTGTATAGTTCTGCTATTTCTACGAAAAAAATCAAATTTTGAATAGCCCCGTATACTCTTCAATAATTATTCATACACGTGAGTATTATCTAAATGATTCACACTGGTACAAAGGTATCCGATCACTCACACGAGATATATTAACATTCCTACATCTCTATCCTGATAAAAGTGATGTCGGATCTGAGCCCAATTATGTCACTGGTTTCTTGAAAAAGTCAGGTTTCATATTAGCTATCCTCCTTTATTCCACTTAAAAGGTTTTTACGGTGGCTTTTCAGAGGGGAAAACTGAATGTAAGTCTTTTATAAGCATCGAGGGTGTTTTTTATCTGGCCACTTTGTCGTTGACTCCGAGTTGACATCCACTTGTTGAATGTCACCAAGCATGAGCGCACGAACTCCAGAGGGTCCGAGAACATCTGAATGAATGCTCGTATTATATGATATATTTTGTACGACACTTTCGAGGCTTGGCTTCCTGCGGAATCATTCCGTATGCATACAGGGCCTCATGAATGTGTTGCCAAACTTGAGAGTTTATAAAGACTAGAAAATATTTGAAAAAAATAACAAAAAAATATCAACATGAAATTTCTACTCAGCACATGCAAGTCCAGCACTTTTTTGTTTTCGTTTTGGCCCATTTTCAGTACTTGAAATGTGTGGGTGAGCGAATATATCTATCGAAAGATTTTTGATATCTATATCAATCACAATCGATGTATCGATATTTCGATGTTAATCCACGTTCCAATTTATCGATAAGTAGGTATCTACATCATACAAATCGATCAGTATTCGAATGGTATAGATTTTGTTTATTGAAATAGCTAGTGAGCAGTTTTTTTTTTCATTTATATCATGTAGTTCGAGATGAATATTCATAATCTGGACAAGTTGTATTAGCCACAATTTCATAGTTGGAAACATATGTATATTTCGATAGTCTTTAGATACTTTATTTCGTGAATATATCGATATATTCCATATTTTGAACGCGCCCTCCAGTGTCATTTTGTATATAATTCAAATTTTCCACTGATTTTCCAGTAATTTTGATCATTAATTTCAATTTTTTCCTATTTCACACATTATTCAGTTTTTGTACATCATCAGGTGTAATCTAATTACTTTCAACTCTGAGAATGACATATAACAAAATATTAGGATGCATACGGCTGGTATACTGAACAGAAAAGAAGAATAAACATATCTCATATTATTGATTTTGTTGACCTCACGAAATGAAGCTATGAGTACTCATCTAATCATTATCATGCTGTTTATCATCAAGTCCCACCTAGATTGGCACATATATTGCAGATAATACAGCTGAAACAATCACTCTGTGTAGGTGGGCCAGAAAGAATTCGATTCACTATGAGTACAGAACACGCTGAGTGCGAAGTTGATATAGCAATCAATGAGTTGAAATTTCGACTCAAGACTCTTTTGATGATTGAATGTTTTGGGACTTGTTCTAAATGAACATATTCTCCCCTTCTCAATTCTACACTATTATCACCACATATTTTGATTGCGCTAGTACTCAATCAAAAATGAACTTCGCCCTCTATTTTCAAAGAAATCTATTTTTTTTTCAAGATAATATATGTGCAAATCTGATTGAGAATGTTGGAGACGATTTCAATTATTATTATTATTATTATTATTATTATTATTATCATTATCATATATCAAGAAGGCAGAAACGAACCGAGACTTTCGATTACAGCGGAAAGAACATGGATATTCAGACCAGATTCAAAAAAATGAGAGAAGAATTCACCTCAAAACAGAGAGAAATCAGCTGTAGAATAATCTTTTGGTAACATGGATGTGAAAACTATGATATGCGAAGAACATCGTGTCAGCCAGTGGTGGAATGTTGGGAGAGGAGGAAGATTTATTTTTGAAAGTTCGGAGGTCATGAGCATCAGAAAAGACTTCACTAGGCAAAAAAATCCACAAATTTGCTATATGTATGCGATTTTCGACAGGTCTCGAACCTGACAATGTAGGGTAAACCAGCCTGAGCTCATCTAGTTTGTCTAACTGACGATCGCTCATCGTGGCATGATAACCGAAATTCTCGTTGAGTACAGATCATGGAATTATCTTTTTAAGAGGAATCAATCATAAATAAATTATCTGTGGGATCATTCGGTTCCCACAAATATGTAGTTCTTTTCACAAATTTCACTATCTTCATTCAATTTTTTTCTCTCTTCCACACACTGAAACTTCTTCATTGCAATCCCAGATTCACAAATTTTCACCAATCATCATAATTTCCGAATAGATTGATAAACCTGTATGGATTGTCTTCGAACGATTGTAGTAGAATCTTTTCAATTTCATATTAAACTTATTTTCCCATATATTCAGGTGACCGGCAGGAAAAAGCGCGAATTATTTCTAACAATGCAAAAACCATTGCAATCATCAATCACTATTTGTATCGCTAGTTCCTCCATTGTCAGTTGTTTCTCAGATGGAACACGTGACATGATGACATAGCCTGATACCTGATATACGCTTCGGTATGGCATAAAGGTATAATTACTTTTATTTTTCCCATCTCAGTCAATTTGCGGAACAGTTAAGATGAATGACAGTTATTATTTTCAATAATTGAGTTCATGTAAATCAAAACTCATCACGGGAGAATCGAATAATACATCGATATTATGAGTTCCTAGTTAGCTGATAAAATAAACAAACTACTCGTTCTAACAGGCTCCGAATGGCTATTCGAACGGACTCATTCAGCAGAAAAATATTCTGTTGAGTAGGGGCACATTCTTATTCACAAATTCACCTGCGAATAATAAATTGACCAATAACCAATCAAAACCAAAATAGTTCCTTGAAAACTACCAGCATTTAAAGTCATTTTATCAGATGAGACTCCATCTACCACCACATAGAGTGATCTATCTGCGAAGGAAACTTGATAGTAAACGACATTTCCCGATTGACACATGACACATGATATGTGTAGATGATTTGGAATTTTCAGCTTGCCAGAGATTCGAAATATTATCCATGCATGATAATCATACCACTGAATTCTGAAAGAAATATCTGCGCATAGGGAAACAATACTTGAGGCAGAGTTGATGCAATTCAAACTGGCGCTAGAATGTGCTTCATTTTAATATGGATAGTCCATGTTATTATACTTCTCGAAAACATTCGGTTTTCTCGGATGATGTTATCGATTCCATTCTTTTCGTGATACTGGATGATGAATCTCCCTATAGGAACTAATTATAAGTATATTAGACCTAGCTATCATGGATATCAAATACTATGGATTTCCAGTACTCATGACGAATACTAAAAATCAAAATCCTGTATTGTTGTAGCCGTATACAGTGTCAAGGAAAACTTTTATCAGCCATCACCATTATTTCATAAGCGAAAATCACTATTGCTATTGGTCGCAGACAAAAGGTACACAGTATCGCACGAATAATTTGAATTATTCTTCTTATCATCTTTGTTCCTTCATGGAAAATGCTGCTTGGAAGTTCTTCATGGCACGAAAAATCTATGCCTTTTTACAAATCTTGGATGTGATCTTATAATATTGTTCTGAGATACTCACCATAATTTTTTTCAATGAATTTTCTATCATAGTTCCACATGCAGAAATGAAAATTACAATCATATTGCATATCAACAGAACTATCTGTGAATTTCCTTGTGTTTCAAGAAGATTCAAAATTTGGCGAGTTCAGTATTTCCAAATGAGAACATCAGATTGAATAATGGAAATGATAATAATGATGTTCATTTTCGAATGTGTAACAAGTGCGTCACAAAATATATCATAAACAACAATACGTTAACATTACGATATTCTAGATGAGTACACATACAATCAATAGAAACAAATCAAGTAGGTACCTATACATCACGATGGGAACATAACATACATACAACAGTAATATTATAGACAATACTCATCGGTCGTGTAACTGGCTTTCTGACCTAGCTGCTCTTTGAATTTGAATGTATTGACGCCTTGATTTATTTGACGCTCTCAATTTGCTCATCAAGAGAGTTACTAAACAGTTTACAGCGAGTAAAACGGATACGTTTATGGTACAACGTAGTCCGATGTTATGATTATGCTTCCCAACAGTATTCGGAAACGTATTTTTATTTTTATAGAGGTATAGACGAACTCTCAGTATATATCAACTAACAATGATTAGGATGTTGAATTCTTTAAAATATTCTATGCAGCTCGTTTTTATATCAATATGTTACCAATAATTCAAAACGCTT